>CM053766.1:36682865-36703645 GCA_028658305.1 Pachyuromys duprasi | reverse complement strand
GGTCAAGGCTGAGGAGTATATGATGAAAGGGGCTGCTCACCGGCCTTAGGTCATTCCTCCTGGGCTGGTGAACTAGAGAATTGACTTGGACCAGCACTGGAGCAGAGCTCAGAGAAAGGCCAGCCCAGGGTTAGGGTGGGGTTGGAGACTTCTGGAGGATGCTCCTCTCCTGGCTGTAGATTTAAAGCTGTGCAGTTCTACCCACAACGGTTCTTAATGAGATGCACAGAATAAACGATTTTTCAGATTCTTCCCCCCATATTCCAAGCTTGGAACTGATTTGACAGTGTGTGTCCTGTTCAGGGGTCCATTTCCATAGTTCCTATTTCTGATGCAGGTGGTTGCACCCTGTGATAACTGAATCCACAGCACCTCTAGTCTCCAGACCTTCAGTTGCCAGGGCTCATTTACTGTCTGGGCTTCCTGGATCTCTGTGGTGTATCTATGGCTGCTCACAGCAACCTTAGCAGAAGAAATGGGTCTTGTGCATTATTTTCCTATTTTTTATTGACTCAGTTCACTCTCATTCTCTCCCCTGTGTGTGTGTGTGCGTGGGCACGCATGTACAGCAGGTTCTCTTGTTGCCCAAATTGATACCCAATTCATTAAGTAACTGAAGATGGCTTTGAACTTCTGTTTTGTTGTTGTTGTTGTTGTTGTTGCTTTGGGGGGGTTGTTTTGTTTTGTTTTGTTTTTTGCCTCTGCCTCCTGAGTGCCTGAATTGTAGGCATGCACCATGGGGTCCACTATGGGGTGCTAGGAATTTAATCCAGGGATTATACACGCTAGGAAAGCACTATGTAACTGACCAACATTCACAACCCTCCCTGATGAATTTTCCCAAGACCTTTGAGTTTAGATACCCTCTTCTTCAATGCACTGAACCTTTTCCTATCAGTATCACATCCTCTAAAAATCAATCGTGGTGAAAGGCCTGGTTAGTTCTTCACACCATGGTGTAATAAAGTGTGGAAGATTTCCACCCCCAGGAACATTTGAACTTTAACCCCAGACAAAGAGACTTAAGTTAAATGATTGATTCTACAATCACCTTTAATAATGTATGAGTTGACGTAAGGTGAATTTGTGAATGCAGAAGTGAGTTTCTGTTTACTTCTGAAAGCTATATAACTGTATACTAACGAAGTGGCCCATTCAACTATGTGATCATAGCTACTGTTTAAAGCATCAAAATATTCACAAACTTTCTTCCTCTGTTATGGAAATACAAACATAATTTCTTGAGCTAGCTCAGGAAGAGATAAGGGGCATTAAAAATTTTTTATATGGTTCTCAAGTCATGTTGAGTAGAAGAGCCAGTTCTCAAAATTGAGTCTGTGCTAAAGGCCTTAAAACTCCTGGGTCCCACCTCAGGAATTCCTGCCCTCCCTAAAAAGAACAGACACAAAGATGAGCATCTTAATCACGTGGTGGTACACTTCTATTATCCCAGAACCCAGGGAGGCAGAGACAGGTGGATCTCCACTCGAGGCCAGCATGATCTCCAATGTGAGTCCAGGACAGCAAAGCCTACACAGAGAAACACTGTCTAAAAATAATAACAAAAAAGATGCCCATCTTTACTATCCATTCCTCAGGAGAGAGGAACCTGCCCAGCCCATTCCGGGCTTCAGCAGCTCAGGAGAAAATCAGCTTACAATGGATACTGTGGAGAGTTGTAGATTTTTGCTTCCCTGATTTTGGCTTTTGGTTGAGTCTGTCTCTGAAGAGCCTTGCTACCTCTGCAGATGTGAACTGTCACTCAAGAACCTCGAAAGCTCGGACTGACTGCTTTTGTAGGTAGGACAGCCTTTCACAGCAGGTAACAGTAAGGTTATGGAAGACAGGAAACAAAGTTCAGGGAATTGAGTCACTAAGAGGCTATGAAGCCACAAAAAAAGTGTGATTTCTCCGTATTTAATGGCGCTCTCAATACTATTTTATAATGCAAATAGTATTTTGTCAGGAGGTATGTATGTGCCACAAGTGCATGCAGTACTCAAGAAAGCCAGAAGAGGGCAGCAGATCTCCCCTCGCTACCCCAACACTGAACTGAGTTTACAGACTGTTACAAGCGCTGCAATTGCTGGGAACTGCACCTGAGTCCTATCAAAGAATACTGAGCACTCTTAACCTCAGCTCTGAAAGGTTATCTTTAAAAATCCCGACATCCATAATAAGGCATCTTTTAAAAACTTACCCTTGAAATATTTGAAAGCCTTTTAATGCAAAAAGAAAAAAAACAAAAAACAAAAAAAGACAAAAAGCCTAAATGATCAGTTAAAAATATCTTCTAATACTATCTTCTAACACATACAGTAGTTTCAAAAAGTAACTGATATAAGTAAACTTTATAACTCATTTAAATGTTCAACATGATTATCACTGCATTATTTTATAGTTTTTATTTCTGAAGGACACACATTGTGAATGGACCACTTAACGACCACCGTGGTCTCCTTCACAGTGAAGGAGAAAAGTGAAGAAAATTGTTTTGTTTTAGTTAGACATGGGAGGGTAAATATTAAGCTTTGACATAGTTCAACTCTCAGCCTTCCACACATTCAATGTTAATAACATGCTTGACTTTGGCACCCGTCCCTGTCATTCAATATGGTCTATGGCCTGCATGCTATTGAGCATGCACTCTGTGTTATTTTATGATGTTTGCATTGGACTCATACTTCTTGGGTGCATGTACTTGTACTTTTTCAGATTCCTGTAAAAAGCTGGGAGAACCACTTTCCAATTCCATGACTATTTATCACTAATCTAAAATGACAGCAGCGTTGTCTGCATCCCTGCAGATGGGAAGCTCCTAGAGATGGGTCTATTCAGACTCGCTCAGGAGCTCAGTTAAGTGCTTACACAGAAGAAACCCACAGCCTGCTGGGAACAGGGGCAGGCGGGTGCTTGGGTATACAACAGGGAAGGAAGCCCAAGACTTTCTTTAATGAAAGAACAGGTCAAATGGCGATGACGCTTTCTGCAGTTTTTTGCTCACTGAGGACTTACTGTCTCTTTAAGTTTCTAGTATTCTCTTTAGAAGTAGCCCAGGCTGTAGAGTTCATTCATCAACAGACTTCCTAGAAAGAAAGCCAAGTCATGACTTTCCACCTGGGACAGTTCTAATCAGGCATTAAACATACTTTTCCTTGGAAAAAATCTTCAAAACTGTTTGAAAATATTGAAATCCTGACATCATGAAGGTGTGTGGAGTTTTCAGTTTATGTGACTAAAACTACAGACACCAGTACATTGTGGTGCATTCCATGCCCCAAAACACCCCGCGATAGCTTGGGGGACTGCTCCCCTTCAGCAAAAAGAACCTTCCTCCTCTGTTTACATTCTTTCAGCCAATCACAAAAACATTTGGTCCAAGGGTGTGTAAGTGACGCTGTACTTAATATTTTTATTTTTTTAATTAACTGAATTATCTTGTGACTAAATTTATTTTACATATTATCTTACAAAACCATTTGCCTTCATAGTCTTAAGATCTAACAATAAGATATTTTAAAAATTTATGTTTCTGAACATAAGAAGTTAGCTCTTTACAAAGATCATTGCATCAACAAGCTTATTCGGAAAAAGTAAAATTGACTTTTAGAAAATGGCTTCCAAATGTGGCAAAGTACACACTTATTAGAATACCAGGAAATTGGCAAAATGTTAAGAAAAATAACCAGACAAGAAAAATGTTTATGTCATAAGAGAGTTAAAAAAAAACTGTGTGACCCATTCTCCTCTCTATGATGGTAAATCTTTAAATCAACAATTTATAAGCAATGGATTCAGATGCTTTTTCCTGTGGTTAACTATTAGCCTGACAAGTTAACAAAATAGTTAACTTACATAAAAGGATTTTTGTGGAATTCTATTTTCCTTAAAGACTCTGTGGCCAGCTATTATTTCTTATATTTTCTAAATTTTGGTCACATTAACCTTCTTTCAAAACTTCCTTCTTGCTTCCAAAATTTCTTTCTGGATCTTTTTTGTGCACGGAATGTTTTCTGTACTTCAGATGACCCTGACCAGCTACCCTCTGATGACTTTCCAATAATCGCTAGTGTTTCATAGTTCCAAAGCCTCTGCTAATCCAGTAAAGGAGGTAATCTCACTCTCATTTACATTTTCATGTACCCTTGAAGTTTATTTTCATTTCTCTTTGAATAATTGAAATTAGATTTGGGGGTTATTTATTTATTTATAGTTTTGTGATTATAATATAATTAAAATTCTCTGTTTACTATCTCTAAACTCTCCCATATAGTCCTTCATTTTCTTCTTCAAATTTCTGGCCTCCTGTTTTTTACATCAATTGTTGTTACATATATCTGTATACACACATATATATATATACATATATATATATATTCCTTAATATAACCTGTTCAGTCTAAATATGGTTATGTATGTATGTTTTCAGGGTTGACCATTTGATATTAGGTAACCAATTGGTGTGCTTTTCCTAAAGGTTATTTCTCCTGATCTTAGCATTTCTTAGGTACCTGAAGGTTTTTGCTGAGACCATATAGGATTTTTCCCTTTCAGACTGCCATGTAGCGGTCATTATTTAATCAACACTCTTCCACAGAAGAGTAGAGAAATGGAAAGATGACAGGTAATAGACAGTTGATAGAGAGGATAAAAATGATACATGGATGGATGGATGGATGGATGGATGGATAGATAGATAGATAGATAGATAGATAGATAGATAGATAGATAGATAGATAGATAGATAGATAGATAGACAGATAGACAGATATTCTGTAAAATTGATGAATATCTATTCCATATAGTGAGACTATCTTATACACCACAGCTATTCAATAATCATTTTGAGTAAATAAAAATCCTTTCTGGTAATAGTGAGTTATTCCATATCAACCCAAAATTCCTAGAGAAAACAACTGCAAGTGCCAGACAGAAGATATTTGTCTGAACACACACGTACATATACACACAGTCCTCTGCCCCTTCAGGCAAATGGGAAGGTGAAGGTGGGTCATAGTGAGCTTGCTGGCACAGAAGCACAACACTTTTCTGACTCCTACTCCTGCAGCTTCCTTCTTGTGGGAACAGGGCGTCTCCACACTGAAGGCCATGTCCTTGAGAGAAGCCCAAACTCATCCTGCCTTAAAGTATCAGAGAAAATGTAGCTGTGTTCTCACAACAGCTGGAAAATAGAAAAGAAAATCCCAGGAGGGAGCAACAGAAGCTGAGCTCGCATTCTGGCTGGCTGTGACCCCACACACAGGGCAGACTGGAAGCAGGACCAGCTGTAGCTGAAGATGGGGACTTCATTTCATTTTTACCATTGCAAAGGGGTACAATTTGGAGTTCAAAGTCATTCAAGTTAACTGCTTGCTAAAACGAAACTCAGAGCTGTTTTACTTTGGGATTTATATTCAGCAAATAAAGAAATCTGCGAAGAAGCAGAAGCTGTGCTGGTTCAGGGATACTGTGGGCATTGTGAGCAGGGAAACAGAGCAGAGAGGAAGAAATCACATGTGAATGTCCAGTACTTGGACAACTTGGCACATTCTGAGAAGCAATGAGGCCTGTAATAACTACTGTGTGCAGCTTGTGTGTGTGAAGGTCCTGGTGGTGAACAGGGGACAAAGCATGTGTGGCCATCTGTCATGTTTCCCTTGAAACTGCGTTCTAAGCTCTCTCAGAGGCATTTGCAAGCCGGCGCTGAAGCTATTTACAGCACCATCCATTTTGACTATTTGGTACGGGGAGTACATTTCTAGAGGGCAAAAGTGGGTAATGAAAGTTATTTCTCACATTTCTCCAGCTCTACATGGAAGTGAAGTAAGTGTTTAGTAAGGTATGGTTGGAATATGAGGGAAGACACAGAGATCTGCCATGAAGTCTGGAAGTGCTAATTCCCAAGAGTCATTAAACAAGAGTTGGGTTAAATTCGAAAAACTACAATTTAAATACATAACATGTTGGTAATGTCACTTGAACATAATAGTCTGGAGGCCATTTGATGGCTTTTTAACATCAATTTGGAAGTCATCCAACTACAATAATATCTGGAGTCCTGAAAATGAGAGAGTGATAGATGAGAAGGGAAAGGTGAGTGGAACTGGGTGAACTACCATGAAAGCATCAATATTTAGACACGGAGAAGGGAAACTCACAATGGAAACTAAAATCTGTGTGTTTGAAGGGAGGGGGTAAAACAGCTGACAGAGAATATTGTCCCAGAAGCACGGGAGACAGCCAGTTTCATGAATAAGAAGTGGGAGCTGAGAGAAATACTGAACTGACCCACATGTGAGCTGCCCTCTTAGATCAGACTTATAACTGCTGCGTAAAAACAAGCCCTATGCAGTCCTTGGAGCATGGAGTGATACTTTGATACACATGTGGATTGTGTGACCTTCACATCAGACTAAGAATGTCTTTCTCCTCGAGCCATATCGTTTTGTTATAGTGAAAGCATTCTGAACGCTGTCTCCTAGTTTTATGTAGTATACAGTCTATTACTGTCATCCGAGGTCACACTGGATACACCACAGCTTCTTTCTCCCTATCCAATCAGAACTTGAATCTTGTAGTAAATCACATTAAAGGATTGCAATGCCATTCACAGGCCACAGGTTGGAGGAGCCTAAGCATCAAGCTCGCCTCTGTCTCTTTCTCTCTCTCTCTATCTCAGGCATGCATGAAGTCAAAGGACAGCTTCTCAGAGTCTGTCTCCTTCTGCCCTGTAGGTTCAGGGATGTCAGGATTGGCACTTCCTATTTTTGCCTGCCCAGTCATTTCACTGGCCTCTCTCAAGCATATTAGAGGTTGATGGACATTGCAGAGAGGGGGATGGAAAGATTGTAAGAACCAGAAGACAAAGACATCCTTGCAGAATTGTGTTTTCTATATATGAGAGGAAAGCTGTACCCATAAAATCTCAACAATATGGTCATGGGTCACCTAAACACGACCAACATAATGACAATATCGTTGACATGCTGATGTAGATAGGGAGAAACCCACAAGGCCCTACCCTTAGATGAAGAACTACAGGAAATTAATGACAATAGAGAGTCAGTCTTCCCCAGCAATGAGTTCCCTAATTGGTGACCCAATACTAAGTGGTCAGCCCTAAAGCTTTTACATAAGAGCAGTGCTAAATACACTCAGCATGTTATGTATTTATATGAGTGCAAACATGCAATGATATTAACTTCAAAAGAGAAAGATAGGAAACTGGAAAACTGAGTTGGAGCTAAAGGGAAAGAATATAGCTGATGCTCCTTCAAGAGGGTACGCCAACCAGTTGGTTTTTCTCGTATTGTGACTGTAACCACACTTCCATACTTCTATTTACATAAAACATTTTAAATTGCAAATGTAGTATGTCAGCCCAGAATACTAAAGAGGCTCATAGAAAGTGAGCTAAGACAACATCAGCAGAACCTCATCTGGCTCGCCTTGATGAGCAATGCAAAATGATGAAGATTTCAGAGATCTTTCCCAATTCCTTCAAGATAAATATTTGTGGAACATAATCATAGAGCATAAAAGCACAGACTGCAGAGTTGGGTGCTGGTAGCCAGCGCCCTGAGCAGTCTTACTGGAGCTAATTAAGATGAATGCATACTTCAGAGATGATTGATAATGATAGCTCTGAAATCAGGCACAAGAGCTTGAAAGACTACATTTTAAAATGTAAACACTTTGATGCACCCAAAAATTCAGAGAGGGAAGTTTGAAGTAGCAATGTAGACACAGATAACCTGAAATAAAGAGTTGGCTATGATAGCTCTCTCTCCCAGCTCAAAGATCATTCTGTTTAGTAAATTGCAATTTATGAATCAAATAATGCTTAATTTGAGCAAATAAGTTTGAGCTTCGGAGGTGATTTGTGAGCTTTAACACTCAGGTCTACCTACTGCCTTGTTTATATTGTCCTGAGATAGTTCATAGCCCAGTTTTCTGCTCTTGAAATGGACATAATATCAGATTCTTAAAAACAAACAAGCAAACACAAACACTGCTCAGACTAGCAAAGTGCTCTCCTAGCCCATTCTTCCCACTTAGATTCTGGATCGTTCTTCCTAAATGTCTTCTGCCAAAGGGACCTTATGTATGTCTATCAGTGGGATATGTTTGAATGGACCAGTGTGCTTCTTACAATAGAGTGTAACTGAAGTGGCCACTCACCAAGTGGCTGAAGTTCTGAAGTCTTTCCCAGGCATGCTCATAGGTTTGTGAGAATCCTTTCGCCATTTGAGATGGAATAGGAAATTGCTGACATGTCTGCAGAATGGCAGCAGGGGGAAGTAGGAAGGGCTGGCATTTGGAGCCACAGTTAAATGTGGTGTGACTCGAGATAGACAGTTGTCATGAAGCACTGGGAGTCAGTGTGTGCGCTGACAACAGTACGTCCGATTTCCCAGGGTGATAGTGCAACCCTTAGAGCAGCGATACTCAGCACACAGCTCCCTATTGCTGGATGACAAAAGCCATATAATCTAGTACAGAAATGACAATCCCAGAATCCCAGCTACCCCAAATATTTTAATTTCCTCAAATATAAATTGGTCCTAACTAATCCCAGAAAATTATACCCTCAGCTAATACTCAACATCAGTATAAATTATACTTTTAGAGGATGGCTCACTAGGCATCTTTCACCACAGCCTAGGTCACCCTGAGTTTGGATGTCCAAACCAGAAAATAGCCAGAATGGCAGAACACTGGTAATAACAGTGATGTGGGAGGAAGAAGGATGAGACTCTCTGGCATATACAGTGCTCAGCAGCAATCTCAAACCAACTGGAGGTGAGGGTGATACAGAAGGTCATCCTCTGACTTCCCCACATTTGCCACACACGTGAGCATGTGTGCGAGACTCATACACAGGTACGCATCACATGCACATGAAGTTGTTTTAAACAGGAATCTCTCATCTTCATCAAGGAAAGCAAACAAGCTGATTGTGAGACACTGAGTGTTTTTGACTTGGGCTGTAGGAGTTCACACTATGTGCCACGACTAGTATGGAACGCTCATCAATCCAGACACACTTTGAATGTTCCCACAGAAGAATTCTGTCAGGAGTGCTTTCTCCAGATTGAGGCAATGTGCTTTCCCTATCTACATATGCTAAGTTCATACATTTAGGAGTAAAATATACAATGAACTGTATCAAAATGGAGAAGTGTGGGTTTGTTTAACATTTGAAGAATGCATGGGTTGTGGTTATTTAAATAGTAAAAATCTTTACTCAGTTTGGAGCATCTTTCAACGTATCATATAAGCATTAAATAAACTTGTTGGTTAAGAGCATCCATTCTGCTGAATGAATAGCTGTATTCTTTTCTTAAGGAAAAGGCCATCCACATTACAATGCTTTCTTTGTTGGGGCAGGAGGTTATATAAAATGATTGCCGCAAAAAATTCGATTTCTTTTAGAAAACCCATGCTAGAGTTTTTCTGCAGAAATTGCATGTGTATTTAACACATTCACTGAACCTTATTATAGACTTTAAAAAAATAAAACAAAGTCGACAACTGGCTTTGTTTTATCCGCATTAATTTATTTATTTACTTTACATCCTGCCTGCAGGGCCCCTCACTCATACCCTCCCAGTCTCACCCTCACACCCCACCCCTCACTCCCCCTATCCCTTCTCAGAGAAGGAGAGGCCACACATGGGTACCAACCCACCCTGGCACATTAAGTCTCAGCAGAGCTAAGTACATCCTCTCCCACTGAGGCCAGACAAGGCAGCCCAGCTATGGGAAAGGGATTCATAGTTAGGCAACATAGTCAGAGATAGCCCCACTCCCATTGTGAGGGACCCACATGAATAGCAAGCTGCACATCTGCAACCTATGTGTAAGGGGTCTAGTTTCAGCCTATGCAATCTCTTTGGTTGGTGGTTCAGTCTCTGTGACCTGCCATGGGCCCACGATAGTTTACTCTGTAGGTCTTCCTATGGTGTCCTTGACTCCTCCACTATCCTTACACCCTTCCCATCACTCTTCCACAAGACTCCCCAGATGCTGCCTGTTTGGCTGTGAGTCTCTGCATCTGCTAGATGAAGCCTCTCAGAAGACAGTTATTTTAGGTTCCTGTTTGCAAGCATAGCAGAGTATCATCAATACTATCAGGGGTTGGTTCTCTTCCATGAAGTGGGTCTCAATTTGGGCCAGACCATTCTCTCAATATCTGCTCCATCATTATGCCTGCACACCTTGTGACTTTCTCTTGATACCAAGTGATGATAGTATTTGGTAATAGAACAAACAGAACCTGACAGAAAACCCACTGGACCTTCCCATAACCTTGATATTCAGGTATCCGTGTCCTTTTATCATTTCCCAAAGCAGAATCTAGAAGAGTCATCCAGTGCTCACGGGTTTTCATTCTTGCTCATGAGCACCCACATCAGCTGATCACACTTCAGTGAGCCTTCTGGAGTTTTTTCATTAGAGGGAGAGTGTCTGGTGTCACAGGCTAGAAAGTATTCTACACACAGAGAGAACATGACCTTGGATGCCATCTGCATATCACCACCTGTTTTCTTCACTATTTGGGGGGGTGGGGGTGGAGGCTAATCATAAAGCAGATGAGAAAAATAAAACCCTGTTACTTCTTTATATAATTTTTAAAGGCTTTACCAAAGATGTCTTGTGATGTCTGTCTTCTTGTAGCAACTCAGGGAGATAAAACCAACCCCAAGTACACCCAGAAGCTTTATGAGAAGCATCAAATGCATTAGGTGCAGCTCTGTCAAGCTGTAAAAGCTGGACTCCAATGAGAGGCCCTGCCTCTCCACTTAGTAAACAAAATGGAGAAGGTTGAGTACGAAATTCAACATCAATCATGGGCACGCACATACATACAGACATGTGAAAAGACACACACATGCACATATACCAGCACACATACCACCACCACATACATATGCAGTAAAAGAAAAAAAAACTTTATCTGCGATGTGGTACTTCTCATATCTTAAGGAAACCTGCAAGCATCTTGGTGAAGATTTGCCACACAGAGCAGCCCTCCAGGAGACAGTGTTGCCTGAATGAAGCAGTTATGGCTTCAGGTGGCATCAGATCTATATATGTATGTGTGTGTATATACATTTATGTACATATATACACATACATATATAAACTACAAACAGCAAACATTTTTGAAAAAGTTAAAAGAATATAGATAAGCAGAGAAACTAGAGGCAGGCATTCTTAGATGGTGGCTTCTTGTTCCCTGAATACATTGTGAGAGGAAATGGCAAGAACAGATGAGGATGGGTTTCTAAACAGGAACAATATGGGTGAGAGGGAACCCAGGTGCTCTATAAAACACCCAAATTTAAGTCTGTTTACTAGACCTCCAGCCTCAGTCCTGTCACGTTCCCTTTCTCCATGGCTTTGTCCTCTGTCTTTTCATGGCTTTGAACTCTTTGTTCCTGCCAGGAAATGGGCTGGGCCATCCCCTAGATAACTAACAGAACCCCTGTTACATTCTCTCTCTCTCTCTCTCTCTCTCTCTCTCTCTCTCACACACACACACACACACACACACACCCCACACCACACAAATCCAAAATTGAGATTTTAATATTAATGTTCAACATCAGAAAACATATTAGATTCTATGTAGCCAGGTATGCCATGCTTTGCAAACTGAAGTGTTTCACCTTAGAACTGAGGTGCATGAAGATGTAGCTGGCTGGTGCAGGGTCAGAGCTGACTTCTACCTGATAAACATCCTTAAGGATGTGTTTATGTCTCTTGGGTTCTAATCCAAAGGGAGGTAGGCTGTGGTGTTTCCACCATAAAGAAAACATGAGCACAAGAGTGAATCTAATTCTTCAAGTGGAATTTTATGAAACAGAAATCAAGAGATTTTTTTTCAAACTAAAGAAAATTAAATAGTCTAAGACATTTGACCCTTGAAGCTCACCGTCTGCAACTTGTCTACACGGGTTTACATTTCAGAGACTTCTCATTTTAATGGCAATTGACAGTGCTTCTAGGGGGTCTTATGATGCATTTCATTTCAGAATCCAAAGAACATACATGTGCACAATCTTGCAGGAAGTCAAACACAGGCATGCATATGCAAATAATTCTGGCTGGGCAGTGGAATTGGCATTCCTCCTAATTTTTTTTTTAATTTTTAAATTTTTTTCATTATATATCCCGGTTGAAGCCCCCTCCCTCAACTCCCCCCAGTCCTGCCTTGCCTCCCCCTTTTCCTAGTCCACTGAAAGGGGGAGCTATCTGCCCAGAGCTTCTTAAGTCTCATCGGGATTGCTGGGATCCTCTTCCTCCGTGGCCTGGCAAGGCTGCATCACCAGGGGAGAGTGATCAGAGCACAAGCAACCGAGTTCATGATAGAGGCAGCCTTCTACCCTCACATTCAGACTGAGCTGAGTCGTTTGAATTGAACGTTTCAGAAGAAAGAGATCACTATTGATTTTTGCTGATGACACAGCATGTGAAACAATGTTTGTGCTGTGTGGGACCTCAGGTCCATAATCTTAGCACTTTGGATACTGGGGTAGGAGGATTGTGAGGTTAAGCCCAGCCCGGGTTGCATAATGAGACTCTGACTCAAAATAAACAAGTCAAACAAAAACCTATATTTGGAATACCATAAGAGTTTTCTTAAAATAATTATTTGTACACTGATGACATGGCTCCTTTTAAAGTACTTTCTTAGCACATATTATCTAAACACACTGACAGGTTTCATTCTGCCATTTTCCTATGCGTGTGATGTATTAGGATCACTTCTCCATCACATCTCGCTGGTCTCCTTCCACTCCCTTGATCACCCCCTTCTTCCCAAAGTACCTCCCACCAATTCTACGTCTGTGTGTAGGACCTAATGAGTTTGATTAGGGATGCTTATAATTCTCCTTGTTTCGCTTCCTAATACTTACTTTTTCATTCTTCCTGAATGTGGCAGAGCCCCACATGCAGCGGAACCACTGAGTGACCATGTCCACAGGAAGCACCTTGGATGCAGTGCCAGCTTTGTCCCACACACCCTTCAAAAGCTCTGGTTGGCTATTTTCAATAGGATTGTTTCTTACACTGTGGTCGCTGGTCTCAAATTTCTAGAAGGTAGGTAGAAAAACAGTGGCTTACAGCTACCAAATGTCACAGACTGAGTCGCAAACACACAGGAAATGTAAATCAAATTGTCTCCCCTTAGAACAGAGGTATTCAGTGGTCGTTTGGTTTGGTTTGGTTTGGTTTGGTTTGGTTTGGTCTGGTCTGGTCTGGTCTGGTCTGGTCTGGTCTGGTCTGGTCTGGTCTGGTCTGGTCTGGTTTGGTTTGGTTTGGTTTGAGACAGAGTTTCTCTGTGTAGCTTGGCTGTCCTGGACTGTCTTCGCAGATCAGGCTGGCCTCAAACTCATAGCCTGAATTACAGCCATAACTGCAGGCACACATGGATATAATTCAAAAACCAGATCTTGGCTTGGATTCTGATCCAAGACTGAGTCTCTTAATAAGGTGTATTTTCTTTTAAAATATCAGCCTAAGATTCTACCATAATTATAAAAATACAGGTATGCATAATTAAATTTTTGAAAGAATTCAAATACATATCTGTATTAATAAATATCACAAAAGAAAAATGTGCATGACACAATTGGGCTTAAAATATGTGAGCCGAATAAATTGTGAAGTTTTCCTCTTTTCTATACTAAATTAAGTAAGGTGGTGATTTAAGGGAAATTTTTTAATAAGGTGGTAATCACATGATTTCATCTTAGATAGTAATTCTTCTTTTGATTCCACATTTACCTGAACCATATTCTCCTTAACTCTGGAATGAGGACTCAAAAACTTTTGTGCTCTTGGCATCAGTGAAGAAAATACAAAGAGAAAATGGTCAGAATTTGGCGTGTTAATCAAAACTAATTAATTTAAATATTAGGTGAAAAAGTAAATAAATATCCTGTAAAAGAAAGTGCAATAAAATCATTTTTTTAAATCAGCACATGCACACAGAGTGGAGCCTCCAGCCTGACATTCTCTGAGAGGCAGAGAAGCTCCATTGATCCTGACATCTGAAATGGTGTGGAAGAACAAGATGCTGTGTGCATCGGAAGCTCCAGGAGGAAAAAATGACAGAAGGAAATTCAAAGTAGGAGAACTGTCATTCCACCTGAGGTATAGATATAAATACACTCATGGTGCTGGGGACAGGGTCCTGGACAGCCTGGGACAGCAGACCCAGGGACAAAGGAATGTCACCTGGAAATAAGAGACCTGGGCATCACACCAAGGTTCCTGTGCTGAGAAGCTGGCTCAAGTTAGTTGGCCTCTTCAAGTTAAATGGCTCTGATGATCCAGAAATGTCAGAGTTAGGCCAGTGCCACTACTTCAACCAATGCCTTTCCCTCCAGCTAACCCAGAGTCTCAGGACAGAGTGGGGGACACTGGGTCCTTGCAGGGATGTACAGACCTTGTCCAGGATCTTAGCACAGGGTGAGGCAGGGCTGCCTCTTCTTTGCTCATTCTAGGCAACAGCAAATGTCTTCTCACTTCCTGAAGCTCAACTTTCATAAACATTAACTTCGCTTTTCTTGAAGAACCATTGAAATTATGTCATTGTGGCTTAATACTTTGATGCTAGGGGATAATGGCTTGAGAAAAAAATCCTAAGAGTGTGTGTCTAGAGAAACAACATGTTGGGGCTTCTGTGGTCACCCATTGCCTTGCTGCTCAAGCATGGGAACCTGTGTCCAAATGCATAGACTTAGGTGGAGTAATATCGTTTCCACTTTGAGTCCCTTCTGTCATTTTTCCCGCCGGAACTTTCTACTCTTTTAGCTACTCATCTGTCCACTCCATTTCACATGTCGGAATCAATAGACCTTCTCCGTCTCCCTGAGAAAGGTTGGAAGCTCCCACCTCAGTTTTCTGCTCAACCCATGAGAACCTGTGCTCAAATTCATACCAACCGTGGATCTGGGATGATGGCCAATGTCACAACGCCTAGAGATTTTCCTCATAGCCATAGAAGCTTAAAGGTCCAGGGCTCTAATTCTTGTCAACCCCAAAATACTGAGCGGCAAATTCCAAGGGTGAAACACACATGTGGCATGAAAGGGTAAGTTTTTATTTTGGAGGGAACTGTAAATAAACATGTCAAAAGAAAGACAACAGCACGCACACAAAAGAAAGTATAAGGTTTCCCACAAGCTTTGAGATAAACTATAAAAACCAAGCAGACACTGACCAGACAAATAAGCACAAATACAATTGTCACAATTCTCAAACTATGTCAGTGGGAACAATCATGCATCTCATGGCGCCACTGGCTGGAACAGGTATCCCATGATGACCGCCCATCCATGGCATCACTCACACTTTCTTTGAGGGAACATTTAGCAAAGGGAAGATCTTCAGTGAGGACACTTGTGGAGCAAGTACAGATAGATGCCTGTCCTCTGGATATGTCTCCCCACGTCTAGGCCTTTCATCTAACTGCTGAGGTGGAGTGTAACATAAAGAAGTGAGGCAGAGCTGGGGAGATAGATGCATACTGGGACCTAAGCACAAGCTCTAGAACACACGGAGAAATAAAGCCTCCAAGGCCAGCTTGATGGCACACAGTTGCTCTCCCAGCACTGGAAAAGCAAAGACAGGAAGCTTCTGGAGCCTTCCGAGTCTATAAGCCCCTGACCTCTGAGAGAGCCTGCCAAAGTGTCAAGGTGAGTAGGAACTGTAGGAGACACCTAACCTTGACCTCTGACTTCTATAGTGCACACACACACACATATATAAGTACACACATGTATACACATGTACTCTCACAACCCTGAATACATACACATCATTCATACACACACACATACACACACACACAGTTGTATTTTTTACTTATTTTCCCTCAATTATTTAAAGAATTAATTAATATTAATAATTATATATATACAAATGAAACTTATAAATGGTTAAATGATCTACCATTTTAAAATTTTTCCCCAGCATAAAACTAAACCAATAAGGTGTACTTAATAGAGTGCACATATTTTCGTATTTGTGGCACTTCACACTTCTCCGTATTTCTTCTTCTAAACACATCTAGATAATCCCTTTCTAAAGCGTTCCTAACCCGAACATACAATTATTGCCTTCAATTTTCCAATGCTTACCAGACTTTCTCCCTTAGATCCCATCACCACCAGGCATGTGGGACCAGCAACAGCATAGTGGAATGTCTTCACTGATGTTCTGATATATTACCAGAGGATTCCTTGTTTGGGAAGTGGGAACTAGGAAAAACCCAGAGGCCCCCCAAACCTGTGCTGTTAGCTTGCACTTTAGTTTGTTTCAAGAAGGCTTCTCCAGTTAAAATATTTTTCCTATGTTATTTATCCTAACTACAAATATAATATAGTTAAATCCTAACTACGGATTTAAAATTGTCAAATTATCTTATGCAGTTAAATAGTGAGAAGGTACCCCATTTGGAAAAATGAGCAAAAAGAACTCAGCAGAGCATTAGACTGGTGCACAATGCTTCTTATCTCTGACTGTGACATTATCCAGAAATAGGAAGGACCATGCATGCTGCCAACTCTTTGGCTGCCATGCCCTGGTGGAGAGGAAATGTGTTTTCCACACAAAGCTACTACTTTGAGACACGTCCAGCCCTGTTCCCAGATATCTTTCTCCAGCCCTCTATTTGGTTTTATGCTGAAACAGAATTGACTTGAAGACCCACAAATAACAGTTCTCCAGTGTCTAGTTACTGCTTATGATTCCAGGAAATGTCTACAACAAAAGGCATGGGGCCAACCACAAGTTTAAGTAGTAACCTTTGAGAGCTCAGTCCTAAGTCCTGGTGGGTTTTCTCTCAAACCTTTCAATGGGTCACTGTACAAAAGCTAGTTAAAAAGTCACTAATTGTGCAACAGAAGTGAGCAGGATGACTTCAGGGGCAGTCACTGGCATGAACTCCATTGCCTGCTCTGTGATCACCCCCCCCCCCTGGCAAAATGGCCTTACTAGGCCACAGAGAAAGAGGATCCAGACAGTCCTGATGAGACCTAATAGGCTAGGGTCAGATGAAAAGGGAAGAGGACCTCCCCTATCAGTGGACTAGTGGAGGGACATGAGGGAGAAGAGGGAGGGCAGGCAGGATCAAGAGGAGGTATATGTGTGTGTGTGGGGGGGGGGTATAGTTGGGATACAAAGTGAATAAACTATAATAAATAATGATAATAATACAGAAAAAATTTAAAAAGTGAGCAGGATATAAGCCATACACATATGAAAAATCAGTACCAATGAACATATGTGCATGCACACTGCTGCGGCCTGAAGGAGAAAAACTCATGAGTTCATGCCCTTGAACACTGGGACCCTAACTGGTGTTGGTGTTTCAGGACTTTATGGAACCTTCAGGAGAAGACACCTGGGTAGACAACGTAGTAGGTCACGGGCATTTTACAGTCTGGCCCACGTCTTGTCTGCTCTCTGTTTCCTGACTGAGATAGCTATGTGAACATTCACTGCCCTGACAGACTATATCTACCCCCTTGAACTGTAATAAACTCTTCCTTTCTTATGCTGTTCCTTATCAAATGTTTGATCACTGTAACGATTAATGTAAACATTACATGAACATATATACAAATGTGTGCGTATATATCACTACCATAAGTAAATTGTGGGCACCTAGAAATAAATAGTGAACCTGGCTTTGGGTCCTCAAAACATAAAAGATGAGTTTCAGTTAAATTTCTCTGCCTGAAAACCAGTCACAGAGAGATGTCAGGAACTCAAAACCAGTAAGGCAGCATGAATTTGAGGACATAAAGGAACCTGTACAAAACCACTTGAAATCGGGAGCTTACTTCAGAGCCTGGAATGCCTAAATTTGCACATTGCTAACACCCCTGAACTATAACAAAGAAAGAATAAGAAAATGGATAAAGACAAAAATATAAAATCAGACATTTAGCAATTCACCCTTCTCAAGAGATAAAACAAGCAGTTAACAAGCTGCTAGGAACACTGTGTATCTAAAAGACACAAACACTGCCCTGGCCCTAGCTGACAGACAGCATAACGCTGAAATGAATGTGCTCATTCCAAGCACATGTAGAGTATGTCACAATCAAATATATGCTGTCGCATTTCAAAGTGCATAAAAATCACATTGAGGTTGCATGGGAGATGTTGCCTAACCACTAAGGGATTCATTCAGGAAACAAAATTAAAAGATTATCATAAATTCCCACATACTTAAAACATAATCATGGCAGTATTCCAAGTGCAAGGTTGTTAATCTCCTTTCCAGTTTGTTTGTTTGTTGATCATTTTTGTTTTTAACAGTGTCCCCCAGATTTTATATATTATGCTTTTACACAGGTTCATATGTGTGCATGTATGTGCACATACATGTAGATGCTAGAAGTTGACATTAGGTGTTTTCCTCAGTTGTCCTCACTTTAGTTTTTGAAACAGACTCTCATTGAACCTGAATCTCACTGAGTGGGCAACACTGGCCGGGCAGAGAGACTTCGGGATTCTCTTGTCTCCTTCTCCCCAGACTGGAACTATAGGTCTGAATAGCCAAAACTGTCCTTTACATGACTGCTAAGTATTGAACAGTAAACCAAGAAACACTGAGCATCTTCCTTGCTCCTGATTCTGTAGGAAACACTTACTGTCTGACCTACTTCCAGCCCCTCCTGCGTCACTTTTATAAATGTCATTTAATCTCTGTGTATTTGCTATTTTTTAATCTGTTGATCTACTGTTTCAAACTAATTCAGCCATTATTTGGATGCATACTTTCTATCTTTCTCATTCTTGTAAATTTGTTTGTTTCATGGCTTGTAGCATCTTGGTGAAAATTATGTGCATATTTAATAATCACACTTTTTTATTTCTGTCATGTATAGCATTTTATTTTCATTGATCAGTGACTTAATTATATTATTCAAGCCCTGTGTGTGGCTACTGTTTTCCGTACCCTGGTTTTTCCATTACTGAGGGTAAGGTATGGACTCTCCAAATGTAACTGCAAGTTTGTGCCATGTTTTTCCATTTCTATCTTTTCCTTTCAAAGTATGTTGCGTGTTTGTTGCTAGGTGTTGCCTAGCTTGGAAAGTTGATCCTTTTCTTTGTGTAATGACTGTGGAGCTCTACCGAATAACATTTGAATCTCACATCTCCAGAGAGCTATTTTTTTGTCCTGGGTCTATGATGGTGGACTCCCTTTTCTCAGCGGGGTCCTAAAAGGCTCCCCACACCCATCTGGATGACCACAGATCACAGATTTTTTTTTTAAGCAGTGTCACATAGCCCTCAAGGAAGGTTACAGGCCACACCCTTTCCTGATGAGAAAACTGGTCAGAAAGCATCTGAAAATTTCTAGAAATGATCTGCCCTGCTAAAGATATTAGTTTTATTATTATTATTATTATTATTATTATTTACAGTTTATTCACTTTGTATCCCACCTGTAGCTCCCTCCCTCATCCCCTCCCAATCCCACCTGCCCTCTCTCTTTTCCACCCATGCCCCTCCCCCAGTTCACTGATAGAGAAGGTCCTCCTCTCCTTCCATCTGATATTAGCCTATCAGGTCTCACCAGGAGTGGCTAAATTGTCTTCCTCTGTGGCCTGGTAAGGCTGTACCGCCCTGATGGGGAGGTGATCAAAGAGAAGGCCAATCAGTTCATGTTAGAGACAGTCCCTGTGCCCCTTACCAGGGACCTACTTAGACACTGAGCTGCTATGGGCTACATCTGTGCAGGAGTTCTAGGTTCTTCTTGAATGGTCCTTGGTTGGAGTATAAGTCTCAGAAAACGACCTCTGTCCAGATTTCTTCTCTGTTGCTTTCCTTGTGGAGCTCCTGCCCCCTCCAGATCTCATTGTCTCCCCCTTCTTTCATGATATTCCCTGCACTCTGCCCAAAGTTTGGCTGTGAGTCTCAGCATCTGCTTTGATACCCTTCAGGGTAGAGTCTTTCAGAGGCCCTCTGTAGTAGGTTCCTGTCCTGTTCCCTGTTTTCTCCCTCTTCTGATACCCATCCTCTTTGCCTTTCTGAATGAGAATTGAGCAGCTTACCCAGAGTCCTCCTTCTTGATTAGCTTCTTTAGGTGTACAGATTTAAGTATGTTAATCTTATATTAAATGTTTAATATCCAGTTATGAGTGAGTATATACTCTGGTGAATCAATGGAATCAAACACAAGACCCTTAAATAAATCCACACACTTATGGACACCTGGTTTTTGACAAAGATACTAAAACCATATAATGCAAAAAAGACAGCATCTTCAACAAATGGTGCTGGTCTAACTGGATGTCTACATGTAGAAAAAAAAAAACAAATAGATCCATACCTATCACCCTGCACAAAGCTAAAGTCCAAGTGGATCAAAAACCTCAATATAAAACCACACACACTAAACCTGTTAGAAGAAAAAGTGAGGAAGAGCCTAGAACTCACTGGCACAGGATATAACTTTCTGAAAAGAACAACAATAGCACAGGCTCTAAGAGCAATAATCAATACATGGGACCTCATAAAACTGAAAAGCTTCTGTAAAGCAAAGGACGTCAGAACAAAAAGACAGCCTACAGATTGGGAAAGGATTTTCACTAACCCTATATCTAAAATCTAGTATATATAAGGAACTCAAGAAGTTAAACAGCAATAAATCAGGTAATCCAAATAAAAAATGGGGTACAGAGCTAAATAGAGAATTCTCAATAGAGGAATACCGAATGGCAGAAAAACACTTAAAGAAATGCTCT
>CM053766.1:36628990-36682365 GCA_028658305.1 Pachyuromys duprasi | reverse complement strand
AACTAACCTAAAAGGACAAGGGCAGTTCTCTTCCCCTGTGGTACATTTTTCTGAACCTCCTGCATGAAATTTACTAACACACTCAAGGACTGGAGCAGGCCCCATTTCGTTTCATACAGCTGGCTGAAACCATGTGATTCTCTTTGTCACTGATAAAGTTGTAGATTCTTTTCCTAGTACAAAAGCTCACCTCAACTCAAAGAAAACACCTTTTTGCCTCTCTACAATCTTCTCTTCCCCAAACCAAGAAACAGCTACAAAGCTGTCTTGACTATTACATTTTAGCATCTGTCCAATACCTTGTTATTGACTAATTGTAAAACCCCACTATGAAGGTTCAGGTCAATAGGTGAGCTCGTGATCACCTCTCCTTACCTCTTCCTGCTTTTCAAACACTTAAGAGTACCCTTACCTCTTTCCAACAGAAAGGAGAATTTTCTATTGCAGACAACATAAAAGAAAGAGAATGACTTAGGATTTTTAGGGGAAAGCATGACCTAGATCTAAAGACAGTAGTTTCCCTTTTCTGAGAACTCAAAAAACCTGCCAAAGGCTATACCTTGTCTCAGAGCAGGAGTGGCTACTGTCATACTCACTCAGGAGTTCAAAATCCATCAAACAAAGGAGGTGAAGCCCCACTGAAGAAAAACACTGCAATGCTACAATTAGACAATTGCTTCTTAAACAACTAAAATGACTGGACTCAGATAAAGAAAGATCCTAAATAGACAAAGAAAAGCAGTTTGAAATTGATGAACGTGCACACATATATGCATGCACATATATGTACAAATATGTTCATTCATCAATGTCTTAGCATTCTGGTCTTAAATTCAATGTTGCTTATGCATTAACATATTAATTCCGGTAGATTGCTTGGATTTACATATAGGTTCTGTAAATAAATGACCTATCAATATATTTACTCTTTAAACATTTTATGTTGCTTTTCAGAATTCAATTACCCCAGTAAAATGGATGTGGTGGAAATTTTCCTCTATGTTCAGATATCTTTTCTATATTTTCTTATGTTTAGAAAGAGTGGAACTTCTATTTAAAAACTTTTCCATGATAAGTTAAAGAGATCAAAGATTATTTTATTGTGGAAACACAAACACAAAGTCACTGCCTTCCAGATGGAATATGTACACTGAATGTGGACTGATCTGCTCATGAGACACACATGGAGGCTGAAGTGTCTGGGGGCTGTGACAGACATGCAGTAAGATCAGGATGGGGATTATGGCTGCTTATGTTTGCACAGGAGCAAGGTGTGACAGAACCGTTTGGCTACATAATTTTTCATGGCTGACTAACGTTATAAATACAAGTAAGTGAAAAGATGTTTCCAATAGTACCTCAAGGCTTCTTCTTCTGCCATTAAAATTTAACTAGGAGATTTGTTATGTTCCAAAGAAACTGATTTTTTTTCTTTTCTGTTTTATTTCCCCTATTTTAAAACCCCATTGAGTGATGAAAAATATGTTTCTGATAAATGAAACAGACATTTTTTCACTGTCCAAAAATGATAAATGAGATGGACTAAGGGAGGGGAAAGTAAAAAATAAAGTGAACAGAACTTAAAATCTAACTAACAATGGAATAATGTTGTCAGCAGCATGTAGTCTATTTACTTTCTACAATAAGAAACTTTTTAAAAGTCTTTTCTTTAATTATTATTTTTACATGTATGGGTGTTTTGCCTGCATGTATGCCTGTGTACCACATGTATGCCAGGTACCCACAGAGGCCAGAAGAGGACATAAGGATTACCTTGGGACTGGAGTTACATGTGGTTGTAGCATACCATGTGGGTGCTATGGGAATCAAACCCAGGTCCTGTGGAAGAGCGGATAGGGATCTTAACTCTCTGGCCATCTCTCTGGTCCCCTAGGATAAAATTCTTTCCCTTTTCACACATATTGAGGCTGAATTTTGTGGGCTTCATTACATTATTGCCATAGAAATCAATTCAGAGCAAATGAACCATTGTTTCAAAGTAAATGACACTGCTTTGGTGGTAGGTCATGTTTTAGAACATTTTTGTGTGTCGGAATCCTGGAGCTGTTTTATGTCCTATAAGCTTTATTGGTTTTGTTGTTGTTGTTTCTGTTTTGTTTGTTTCTGAGAAAATGGTGATCTGGAACTCAAGACCTTCCTGTCTTGGCCTTGATCTTGGGAGTACAGTAATATGGCACCTTCTCTCATTTTTCATTGAGTTCTGGAAGCTGCCCACACATCTGAGGTACAAAGTACTCTGAGAAAATACTTGGCCAATAACTGGCTCAATTTTAGAGATGACAAAATCCAGGTTTTATTATTTGTCATTTTCTTCTGATAATTTTTCACAAATAATCTAAGTGACAGATGGTCCTTAGTGTTCATGACGTAGAGACTCCCACTCACAAGCATACTTTGTCTGCGCGGTGCTGGTTAGAGAGGGCAGTGACAGTAGAGAAGCCCTGGGAGTAAGAATTCCTTATTAGAAAACACGTTTTTATTGGAACCTTTGCATTGTGTATTTTGGGAAAATGGAATTACCATGTTTTCAAACCAAATTTTATTCTAAAATATTGTGCTTTGCAACATGCTTATATGTGCGAGGTAAATGTCCTATCACTGATCTGCAAAATGGGATTGCCAATGGTGATAAGTGACATTTCAGAACATCTTCACATATCAGAATTAAAGAGCTGTTGTATGTCCTATTTTCTTCACTGTTTTTAGTTTGTTTTGTGCCTGAGAAAAGGTATCCAAAGCTGACCTGGAACTCACAGTCTTCCTGTCTCAGTCTCGCTCGTGTTGGGAGTACAGGAATGGGGAACCTTTTCTGGCTTGGTATTGATCACTGAAGTTTGTTGTATTGCTTTCCAGCTGTAAGTCTGGGATTCACAACATTATATAATGTTTGTTTAATATTACTGTATGTCACTTCTACTAAAAGACCCCATTTGGAAGCTTTTTAAATTTTAATTAAAATATAATTATATCACTTACTCCTTCTCTTTTCTACCTCCATCCCTTCTGACTCAAGTTGATGGCCTCTTTTTCTCTTATTATCATTGTTATACATATACACACATACATGTGTGTATACATTATATAATATATGTATATATAATAGATGCATGTGTATATAAACACAAAACTATATAAAATGATATACTGAGTCCATTTTTGTTGTTTGTATATGCATGGTGTCAGGGCCTTCCACTTTAGATTGCATAACCAATTAGGCTGCTTATCCCTAGAAGCTAACTTACCCTCTTCCAGCACTCTCTGGCTGCCTGTAGATCTTTCTCTAAGGGTGGGAACCTGTCCTCCTTTTCTCCTCTGTGATGACATGTCTGTTGGCATTGTCACTGGTCGGGTCTTGTTTTAGGTGGCCATGTTACTGAGGTATCCCTGGGGAAGCTTTCCTATCATTTCTAAGAGACATAATCTCACAGCTGCTGTCCTGTCCCTCTGGCTTAGACAATCATTCTGACCCCTCTCCTGTGATGTTTTGTGAGCTTTCGATGCAGTTTTCTAATTGGACTTAAGGCCTGTTTAACAAGAAGGAGTCATGCCTGGTAAAAGAAACCTAGCCATCTCCCTGGGCTTGGTGAGGTCATGGATTTTAGAGAAGAGCTTGCAACTGCTATATTACTTGACCAGGGTAACCCCAAACTGCATATTAACTACATATCCTCTCCCCCAGAGGTAACTGTAGCAAAGAAGCTTCTCTCTGCATCAAACAAAGACCAATACAGAAAACGCTATCTGGCCACCATGCAGAGATCACCTGTCCATGGGGACCCCAGCCCCAGTGGCCACATATAAAACCTGATTATTTTATTCTTTGAACAGTATGTGTATATAATATCCACCCACCATCTTTCCCCAGCACTATCAGCACCCTCCCCCATCATGTCTCCTTCCCAACTTTATGTCCCCACTCTTAAATTATTTGTCTGTTTTTTAATGAGTCCAATCAGCAGTGCCCATATGTACCTGTGTGTCGAACCATTCACTGGGACATGGAAAACTTACCACTGTGTACATCTCTGAAGAAAAGTGACTCTCTATCCCCTAGCAGCTATCAGATACCATTATCCCTCGGCTAGGGAATGGGGTCTAGGATTCCTACCCATCTTGATGCTGGAATTAGTTCTTTTTTTGTTGTCGTTGTTTGTTGTTTGTTTGTTTGTTTGTTTTGAGACAGAGTTTCTCTGTGTAGCACTGGTTGTCCTGGAACTCACTCTGTAGTCCAGGCTGGCCTCATACTCACAGAACTCTGCCTGCTTCCGCCATCGGAGTGCTGGCATAAAAGGCGTGTGCCACCGCCATGAGAACTTGATGCTGGAATTTTACTGGATTGGTCTTGTGCAGGTAACCACAGCTGCTGTGAGTTCATGGGTACAACAGCCATGTCATGCCTACAGGACACATTTCACTGCTCTCCTCCCCATTCTCCTTGCTTACCTTCTTTCTAGTCCCTCTTCCATGATGTTCCCTGAGGCTTGGGTCTGGAATAGATGACAAAACCCCATCTATGGCTAAGCACCTGCAGCTGCTTATCCTCAGGATTTTGACTACTTAGGAGTCGGACTTCACCATTACTGTCTGCAATAAGAAACGTCTCTAACAGAGGCTGGGAACTGCACATACGTATGGGTATGAACACAAATATTTAGCAGGCAGATTAGCCACATCACCATTTAGAAAAACAGCATCCGTGTGTTCTCCCCTAGGGCCTCTGTCTTCCCTGGTGTAAAACAGTTTCTGAGATAGTCCAACCCCATATCTGACCGAAGGCTGATATCCAGAATTTATAAAGAACTAAAGAAGTTAAAAAAGAAACAAATCAAGCAATCCAATTAAAAAATGGGGTACAGAGCTAAACAGATAATTCTCTGTAGAGGAATAAAGAATGGCAGAGAAACACCTAAATGCTCAACGTTCTTGGCCATCAGGGAAATGCAAATCAAAATGACCCTGAGACTTCACCTTACACCCATCAGAATGGCTAATATCAAAATATCAACTGACAACACATGCTGGAGAGTTTGTGGAGAAAAGGAAACCCTCCTCCATTGTTAGGGGGAATACAAACTTGTACAACCGCTTTGGAAATCAATCTGGTGCTTTCTCAGAAAATTAGAAATAGTGCTTCCTCAAGATCCAGCTATACCACTCCTAGGCATATATGTAAAATATGCTCAAGTACACAACAAGGATATTTGTTCAATGATGTTTGTAGAAGCTTTATTCATAATAGCCAGAACCTGGAAACAAACCCAGATGTCCCTCAACAGAGGAATGGATACAGAAATTGTAGTACATTTACACAATGGAATACTACTCAACAATTAAAAACAAGGAAATCATGGAATTTGCAGGCAAATGGTGGGGTATAGAAAAGATCATTCTGAGTGAGATATCCCAGAAGCAGAAAGACACACACGGTATATACTCACTTATAAGATAGGATAAACATGCTAAAATATGTACATCTAAAGAAGCTAAACAAGAAGAGGTTCTGGGGTAAGATGATCAATCCTCACTTAGAAAGACAAATGGGATGGACATTGGAAGCAGGACAAAACAAGAAACAAGACAGGAGTCTACCATAGAGGGCCTCTGAAAGTCTCTACCAAGCAGTGTATCAAAGCAGATGCTGAGACTCATAACCAAACTTGAGCAGAGTGCAGAGAATCGTACGGAAGAAGGGGAGTCAGTAAGACCTGGAGAGGACAGGAGCTCCACAAGGACCAAATATATCTGGGCACAGGAATCTTTTTGAGACTGATTCTCCAACCAAGGACCATGCATGGATATAACCTAGAACTCCTGATCAGAGGTAGCCCATGGCAGCTCAGCATCCAAGTGGGTACTCTAGTAAGGGGAATAGGAACTGTCTCTGACATATACTCAGTGGTTGGCTCTTTGACCTCCCCTCTCCCCCAATGGAGGAACAGCCTTTCTAGGACACAGAGGAGGACATTGCAGCCAGTCCTTATGAGATCTGATAAACTAGGGTCAGATGGAAGAGGAGGACTCCCCTATCAGTGGGCTTAAAAAGGACAGGGAGGAGATGAGGGAGGGAGTGTGGGATTGGGAGGGAATGAGGGAGGGGGCTACAGCTGGGATACAAAGTAAATAACCTGTAATTAATATAAAAAATAAAAATTATTTTTAAAACACATAAAAAACAAAACAAACACAAAAAAGAAACGGAAGATTATACAACAATGTGGTTTATCACTAATTTCTTATTTTTGAAAAAATACATTTCTGTTAATCATCTCTTTATGTGAAATAATCACAGCTGGAAAGCATACAGCATACAGTCCCCACACACTCGGTAATATGATGAGTAAAATTATTTAACCACATTATATTCAAAATAAATGAGGTGTATTTATGGACCCACTTTTTCCTTCCTAAAATTTGCTTTTCTCTAGCTTTTGCAAGCTGTCTCAATCATTGAAAACGTATCTGTGAATATTGCACAATGAACCAGAAGTAACTTTGCAGATGTTCAGTGGATTTGTGAGTTCCTTAAAACACCCACAAATTTACCCCAGAGCCTCGGCTAATTTTCACTTTGCAGATCTGTGAAATGTTTTAAAATAAAAGAAGCACATCAGGAAATCTCCGCTTGGCTGTGTCCGTCCACCTTAGACACTAGCACTGTATCTCTTATCCTGATTTGACATCTTTCTCTTTGATAAATATGTATGCATTCAATCATCTCATCATACGTTTCCCTAGGAAGAACTTTCTAACACAAGATAAAGGGGGAAAATGAGAGTATGTAGCCTGCTATGCATTATCTATACTCTGACTTCAGCATTTTGGTGAAGATTGTTCTAGCACACCCAATTTCAACTTTCCATTCACGAGTTAGTCTTATTTTCTGTGCAATTCAATACAAATTTCCAATATCTAGCTTGGCTTTGTGTACTTCTGCATGCCTAAGGCCACCATTTGCAGGAGGTTGTGTCTACAGCAGTGCTCCGTGAAGCACAAGCTTGTGGAGGGGACTTTGTCGTCGCAAACGTAAGCTCTGGTGGTAATTTGGCTTCACGTATAAGAATGAAGGCCACTATTAATGGTGAGTGAAATAGGCTTTCGTGTGCTTAGAGCTTAAAATATAATGTGCAGCTTAGGGCAAAATTAATAAGAAATGGTTGTGTATTCTTTTAACATATGGTATACAAAATGCTTGTAGGAAAGAGACAAGCTGAGGAATAAAGTTGTAAGATTCTTAAATCACATGCGAGAAAGACTTATAAAACCAATACAATACATAGTATAAATAAAATAAAATAGTAAAGCTGTATGACAAGAAAGAGCATTTTAAATTAAAAGTTCTGAGAATGAACACAATATCTGAAATCAGGAGCTGTGAGAACCCTCAGATGGGACATCTACAGCAAGTGGAACATTCTGGTGCTGGTAACTGAGGGATGCAAAGGCACCGGTGAGGCCCAGAGTAGAGAGTATTCGTGAGGGTCAGAGTGTGGCAAAGGCAAGGTTTCTGTGGTGAATGAGTTTTCAGGACATTGTGCACAGATTTGGTTTGCTTGCTTCTTCAAGGAGAGTTTCCAGATATCCTTGCATATGATGTAGATTTCCTGTGGTTTTCAGTATCTTACATAGATACATAAATATATATGTATAACTGGCATAAAAGTAAAAACAAAGGAGGTATTAGGAAGGCAAAAGGCTTGAAAGGGGACGATATGAGCTTATGGGTTCTATACACAATACATTTTTAGATTAAAAAAATGTGCTTGTGTAACAATGAATATCAACAGTGAAAGTTAACAATAAACAAATAAAGGCACCTTTAAGACAATTGACAGACTGCAAAGTGAGAATGAGTTCTGTAACACGCAGGTATTTGTAGTAAGGTGACTGTAGAAAAGATATTTATAAAAGAATCATTATGCAGCAAGGAGACATATCAATGAAAATAAGATGGGCAATAAACTACCAACAAACTTGAAAACCTAGAAGTGAACTGCAAATAAACTCATTAAAACACTCACCATTGATCCCAAAACACTGGCTGCTTTTCCAGAGACCTACCATTACCAGAACACCAGGAAAGATCCTACACTAAGCCCTTTCCTGACAACTCCCATGAAAGCATATCAAACAGTGCTAAACTGCATCCCATACCCTGTGCTCTACTTTGTGTCCCACAACCCTGCCTACACTTATAGAAGTCACAAGGTACCAGGAACCTCAGGCCACACTGGTCCTAGTGACCCCAGAGGCAACTTTAGCACCCAAAACCCCAGAGGCTACACAGGCCACTAAAAGCCCAGCAGAGACATGCTTCTGGACCTGAAGATGAGTTGGTCACCTGAACCCCAGGTCACTAAGGCCAGAAGACTGAGAGGAAAGAGAAACAAGGGGGAACATCTAAAAAGCACTCATCCAACAAAGATAAACCCTAAAATCATGTCTGACCCAATAATAACCATAAAACCCAGGTGACCAGAGGCCAACGTAAGAAGATAATCAACAATGACCAGGGCGATATGGCTCAAGTATCTTACTTACTACAACAAATGCTGGATATCCTAATATAGCCAAAGCACAAGAAAACGACCTTAAATCCAATCTTATGAAGATTACTCAGGCTGTTAAAGAGGAAATGAATAAATCTCTTAAAGAAATATAGAAAAATAAAATCAAACAGATGAAGGAAATGAATAACACTGCTCAAGACCTGAAAATAGACATAGAAGCAAAAAAGAAAATGCAAACTGAGGAAATCCTGAAGATGGAAAACCTAAGGAAGAGAATGGGAAATATAGAGACAAACATCACGGACAGAGTCAAGAGATGGAAGAGAGAATATCAGGCATAGAAGATATAATAGAAGAAATTAATAGATCACTTAGAAGTTCATCTCAAAAGTTCAGAAAATATTTTCAACAAAATCATAGATGAAAAAGTTTCCAACTTAAAGAAAGAGATGCCTATCAATGTACAAGAAGCTTACAGAATACCAAATAAGTTGGAATAGAAAAGAAAATCCTCCGACCACATAATAATTAAAACACTAAATGTGCAGGACAAAGAAAGAATATTAAAAGCTATGAAGGGAAAAGACCAAGTAACATAAAGGCAGACCATCAGAATTACTCCCTACTTCTCAATACAGTCTCTAAAACCCATAAGGACCTGGCATTGCAGACTCGAAGAGAACACATATCCACCCTAGACTATTATACCCAGCAAAACTCTCAATCACCATAGATGCAGAAAACAAAGTATTTCATGACAAAACCAAAGTTAAACAAAATTATACACAAATCCAGCCTTACAGAAGATACTAAAAGAAAAAATGTCAACCCAAGGAAGTTAACTACACACACATTCCACCACTCCCCCCCCCCAAAATCCCATAGGAATAAATAATTTCAAAGAAGCCAAACCAAAAAAAAAAAGGAGGGGGGAATGAAACACACACATATGCACACACCATAAACATCAAAATAACAGGCAGTCACAATCATAGGTCAATGATAACTTTCGATATCAATGAACTCAACCCTCCAATAAAAACACAGGCTAACATAATGGATGTAAAAAAACAGGATCCATCAATCAGCTGCATTAAAACAAAACAAAGCCCAAAAAACAAAGAAACAGAGATACACTCCGAAACAAACTCAGAACAAAGATAGACACTACCTCAGAGTAAAGGGCTGGAAAATGATTTTCCAAGCAAACACATACAAGAAGCAAGCTGGAATAGCCATTTTAATATATAATAAAATATATTTTCAACAAAAATTAATCAGGAAAGACAAGGAAGGACACTTTATGCTCATCAAAGGGAAAATTCACCAAGATAGTGTTTCAATTTTGAATATTTATGCCTCAAATACGAGGGCATCCACATTCATGAAAGAAACATTACTAAAGCTTAAATCACACATCAAACCCTACACATTAATAGTGGGAGACTTTACTACACCACACTCACCAATGGATAGATCACCCAGACAGAAACTGAACGCAGAAATAATGAAACTAACAGTTGTTGCAAATCAAATTAACTTAACAGATATCTATAGTACATTTCACCCAAATGCCAAAGAATACACTTTCTTCTCAGTACCTTATGGAACCTTCTCCACAATTGAGCACATACTTCGGCACAAACCAAGGTCTCAACAGATACCAAAATTAAAAATTGAAATAATCTCTGTACCTTCTCAGACTACCATGGATTAACAACAACAGAAAAATCAAAATACAAAAAATAAATACAAAATCATGGAAACCGAACTACTCTCTACTCAATGACAATTGCGCCAAGGAAGAAATAAGGAAAGAAATTAAAGACTTTTTAGGATTCAATGAAAATGAGTGCACAACATACCTAAACTTTCAAAATTCAATGAGAGCAATGCTAAGACAAAAATTCATCGTGCTAAGTGTCTGCAAAAAATTGGAGTGATCTCATGCTAGCAACTTAACAGCATACCTGAAAACACCAGAACAAAAGGAAGCTAATACTCATAATATATAAAGAACTCAAGAAACTAGACAACAAGCCAAATAATCCAAATCAAAAACAGAGCTAAAAACAGAATACTCAATAGAGAAATCTCTAATGTCCAAGAAGCACTTAAAGAAAAGTTCAATGCCCTTAGCCATCAGAAAAATGAAAATCAAAAGGACTCTGAGATTCCATCTTGTACCCATTAGAATCGTTAAGCTAAAAAGAAAAAACAACAACAAAAAAACTTAAGTAACAGTACATGCCACCAAGGATGTGGAGCAAGGGGTTTACTCCTCCATTGCTGGTGGGAGTGTAGACTTGTACAATCACTGTGTAAACAAATCTGGATGTTTCTCAGAAAATTACCTGATCTACTAGATCAGGTAAATTACTAGATCTACCTCTACCTTAAGACCCAACTATACCACTACTGGGCATATCCCAAAAGAAGGTCCACCATACCACAAGGACACTAAACCAGCTATATTCTTACCTACTTTATTCATAATAGCCAGAAACTGGAATCAACCTAGAAGTTCATCAGCTGAAGAATGGATAAAGAAAATACGATACATTTACACAATGGAACACTAGTCAGCTATTTAAAAACAAAGACATCATGAAATTTGCAGGTAAATGGGTGGAACTACAAAATATCATACTGAGTGATGTGACTCAGATCCACAAAGATAAACACTGTATGTAATAACTTATAAGTGGATATTAGTACATAAAGTACAGGATAACCATGCTACAATCCACAGATCCAAAGAAGTCAAGGAAGGCCCAAGGGAAGATGCTTGAATCTCACTCAGAACATGAAATAAAGCAGACACTCTGGAGTAAACTGAGGGAGGGATCTGAGTGGGAGAGGGCTTTTAGAGGGTAACAAGGGTGGGGATCAGGTGTGGGTGAGGGGAGGACTAGGAAAGAAAATGGAAATCCACTGGAGGGGTGGGTACATCTCCGGTATAGAGGAGGCTCTGGGAATCTACAGGGGTAACTCTAGCTGAGACTCCTATCACTGGGGGCAAAAAAGCCTAAAGTCATCACCTCCTGTAGCCAGGTGGGACTTCCAGTGGAGGGAAGAGACACTAACCCACCCATAAAGTGGGTTTCTTGCCTATAAGAATTGTAGGGGCAAAAAATGGACAAGAGATTGAAGAAATGGCAAACCAAACCAATGACTGGCCCAACTTGAGAACCACTCCATGGGAGAGAGCCAACCCCTGTCATATTAGTGATACTCTGCTATGCTTGCAGACAGGAGGCTAGCATAACTGTCTTCTGAGAGGCTTCACCCAGCAGCTGATGGAAACATCCAGAGACCCACAGCTAAACAATAGGCCAAGCTGGAGGAGTTCTGTGGAAGAGTGGGAAGAAGGATAGAGGGAGCTGGAAGGGTCATGGACACAACAAGACCTATGGAGTCAACTAATCTGGGCTCATAGGGGCACACAGAGACTGAGCCACCAGCCAAAGAGCATGCATGGACTGGACTTAGACCCTCTACACATCTGTAGCAGATGTGCAGCATAGCCAATATGTGGGCCCCCTAACAATGGACGGAGGGGCTCTCTCCAACTCAGTTGCCTGCCACTGGATTCCTTTCCTCTAGCTTCTTTTAGCTGGGATGTCTTGTCAACTCCTAGTGGGAAAGAATGTGATACCTTTAGTCCTGCTGAGACAAGGTGCCAGGGTAGGTTGATATGCCCTGGACGGCTTCCCCTTCTCTGAGAAGTAGAGGAGGTATGAGGGGGGACATGATGGTAGGACTGGGAGGAGAAGAGAGAGGAGCTTCATATCAGGCTGTAAAGTGATTAAATTTTTTAAAATGTGGGGTACAGATCTAAACAGAATTCTCAACTGAGGAATCTCAAATGGCTGAGAACCGCTTAAAGAAATATTCAACATCCTTTGCCATCAGGGAGATGAAAATCAAAACTACTTTGAGAATCTCTCTTACACCTGTCAAAATGGCTAAAATCAAAAACACAAGTGTCAGCTCATGCTGGCGAGGATATGAAACAAGGGAAATACTCTTCCATAGCTGGTGGGAGGGAAAACTTGTACAGCCATTATGGAAATCAATATAGTTGTTCCCTGGAAAATTGGGAATCAATCTACCTGAAGATCCAGCTTTAACATTCCTGGGCATATACTCAAAGGATGCCCAATCCTACCACATGGACAGTTGTTCAACTATATTCATAGTTTTTTATTCATAATAGCCAGGAACTAGAAGCAAACTGGATGTCCATCCTCTGAAGAATGGATAAAGAAAATGTGGTACATTTACACAATGGTGCATTACTCAGCTCATCACAATATCAGGAAATGTGCAAGCAAATGGGTAGAACTAGAAAAACTTGTCCTGAGTAAGGTAACTCAGACTCATAGAGACAAACACGGTATATACCCACTTATAAGTGGACATTAGCTGTTAAGCAAAGGACAAACATGGTACAATCCACAGCTCCAGAGAGGCTAAGTAACACATGGCTCAAGGCCAGATGCACGTATCTCTCCGGGAAAAAGGAAACAGAATAGACTTTGCAAGCAGATAGAGTTGGGTGGGGATCTGAACAAGAAGGTTCAAGCAGTGGAGGAAGGAAGAAGAGAGAACTGAAAGAGGAAGCTGGCAGTGGGGGGCATTTGGTGTGTGGTATAGAAAGCCAGTACAGTGGAAACTCCCTAGAATCTAAGAGAGTGATCCTAGCAAAGTCCCCTAGGAACAAGGGATACAAAGCCCAAACCAGCCACCCTCTACAACAAGGCAAGGCTCCCAACAATGGGACTGGAACATCAACCCAGCCACAAAACCTTTGACCTGCAATATGTCCTGCCTGCAGGATATGCTGGGGTAGTGGACGTGCAGAACGTGCGGGAGTAGCCAACCAACAACTGGTCCAGCATGAGACCCATGTTTGACACTGTGTGGATGGCCAGGACTTGGAGGCTTTTCAGGTCAGAGACCCAGGTTAGATCCAAATGTGACTGTGGGGGATCATGTCAATGAAACTATTCCTTATGATATTCTGCTATATTATCAGATAGGTGCCTAGCCCAAATATTATCAGAGAGGCATCATCTAGTGACTCGTGGGAGCAGATGCAGACTCACAGACAACAAGTGAAGTCAGAGAAACCCTCAGAAGAGGAGAAGGAAGGATCATAGGAGCCAGAGGGTGTGAGCACATCAAGAGAACAGGACCCACAGAATCAATTAATCAGGTCACATGGGGGATCACAGTGACCGAAGTGACAATCACAGATCCTGTATGGGTCTGAGCTAGGTCCTCTGCATATACATTATGGTTGTGTTACTTGGTGTTCTTGTGTGTCTCCCAAAAGTGGGATTGGGGAAATTTCTAACTCTTTTGCCTGCGTATTGGATCCTTTTCCTCTTACTGAAGCTTCTTGTTCAGCCTTGATATGAGGATTTGTGCCTAGTTTTATTACATATCCGTTATGTCATGTTCAGTGGACAATAGGAGGCTTGCTCTCTTTTTTGAAGGAGTGGATCTGGGAGTGAAGGGAGGTAGTGGTAGGGCAACTGGGAGGAGTGGAGGTAGGAGAAACTGTGACAGGGTGTAAGGTATATAAAGAATAAAAGTAGATTTTTTTAAAATGCTCAGCATCTCCAATGATCAGATCATACATAACTATGTCCCATTGTGACACACTTGCCACCATTGGTGACAACATGCCACCAGCAGATCACCAAAACTAATAACGATCAACAATTGTAAGTGCTAGTCAGGATATTTTTAATATATATATATATTATACAAAAACAAAATTGTGCCAAATTCAGGAATCTCTGAGAAGGCTACATATAAAATAAAAAAAAAAAAAGAGAAAACTGCCCCTGAGAATTTGACCATGCTCCAGTGAGTGTACGGGCGACACAAGCTGAACTTCCTTTTTCTTTTTCTTTTCTTTTCTTTTCTTTTCTTTTCTTTTCTTTTCTTTTCTTTTTTTGTTTGTTTTATTTGTTTGTTTGTTTTTTGTGGGAGAGGAAAGTTCAGGGGTGAGGGCATGAACCTGCGAGGACAGGTAGATGATGGTTCTTGGTGTTCATGAAGTGAAATTTCCAGGTGATTGATAAAAGTATAATGAAAAGAAAACAATGAGAAAAATTTGGTTGTTAAAAGGAAAATATAAAAAGTAAGTCACAGGATAGTCGCACAATAGGAAAGTGCTAGGTAATTTTAAAAAAAAGAATGATATAAAATGATGAAGATGAATCACAGGCGCCATTCCTAAAACGAAGCAAAAACACAAAAGAGGAACCAGCCAGCCCAGCCACAGTCCATAGTGGGATGCATCCAGATGTATCTAGAGCAGACAGAGAGCGATCAAGCTATACTGGGAAGTGGTATGGTAAAGAATCTGTGTCTTAACATGTTTGTGGATCACATTTCTATCTATCTCATCACTAACAGTGAAACAATAATCAGTCAGTACTGTGATGATAACAGAATTTCAGATAACCTCTGAAATTAGATGATAAAATATTACATGGACTCCTGATAGTGTTGTTTGGAGTGCATTTGTGAAATATTTTTGTTCTTTGTTTTTGTTTTTGCTTTTAATTTGTTGTAGACCAAAGTCTTTCCTTTCTGTTGTATAAACTACACATTTATCTTCCAAACACCAAGGCTGGGATATTTCTTAAATTTACAAATTGCATTGGTCAGGCCTAAAATTTTTACATTCCAACTTCTTTTAAATCAATTTATTTTACACAAACCTCATTCCATGAGAAGAGAGACACAATCTAAAATTACTAAGAGTGAAGGGTATGTTCATTTGGCTTTGACACACTCACAGATAATAGAAGAGCCAAGGTTTCTCTAGTCAGGAACAGGCAATCTCAAATACTAGAAACACAGATGATTACATTTCACTCTACAGCTATAATAATTCCTGAGGTATTGCCTTCTGGAAACAATATCCAAAGTTTTAGATGGTCAGTTCCGTCCACTGTCCTACCTTGTCACCTGAAAAGTGACACAAATTTGCAAAGCATGGGACCTAAACATCTAATTTCATCTATCACTCAATTTCAACAGCATAATTGAGTCACACACTCCCAGACATAATCAACAGAATCGGTCTTTTTGGAACATGTCCAAATATTCACAAGTTTGTTGTTTCAAGGAGATTTTATTGCCGACAATTCTATTTAATTTAATCCATTTGTCTATGAAAACAGAACCCTATTTGAAAGTTGACAGTAAAGTTTATTATTTAAATTTGAAATGTCTTTCAAAAATACCTTAACCACTGAAAATATGTTCCCTTCTGAATTTGTGATAACTTTTATACAATATAAGTGGGCTGATATAAGGGAAGGCTAGAGTGGCTTTAATGACCAGGCAGAGAGTACAAGCATTTCCCATTCTTCAGGACACTCAGCAATCTAGCATTTTCCCCACTCAATCTCTTGTTGACTATAATGCTATAGAGTCACATCCTGTGTTCCAGTGTCATAGTCACAACCCACAGTAACCATAATATGTGAGAACACAGTCTTCCTTCTTAAAAAAAATCATTACTAAATTACCTTCTTTGCAGTGACACTTTTTTATTTATTATTTATTACAATTTATTCACTTTGTATCCCTGCTGTAGGCCCCTCCCTCCTCTCCTCACAGTCCCACCGTCTCTTCCTCTACTCCCTCTATACCCCTTTCCTATTCCACTGAGAGGGGAGGTCCTCCTCCTCTTCTATCTGACCTTAGCCTATCAGGTCTTATCAGGACTACCTGTGCTTTCTTCCTCTGTGGCCTGGCAAGGCTGCACCCAGCCACAAACCCCCACCTCAAGGGATCAAAGAGCCAGCTGCTGAGTTGATGCTAGAGAGAGCACCAGCTCCCCTTACTAGGGAACCCACTTGGAGATTGAGTCTGTGGGCTACATCTGAGCAGGAGTTTTAGGACCTCTCCATGCATTGTCCTTGGTTGGGGTATCACTCTCTGCAGGGGCCCTTGGGCCCAGAATTTTTGGCTCTGTTGGTATCCTTGTGGAGAATCTCTCCTCTCCGGGTCTTTGTAGCCCCCATTTCTTTCATAAGATTGCCTGCACTCTGCCCAAAGTTGGGCTGAGTCTCAGCATCTGCTTCAATCAGTAGTCTTCCCAAGGCCCTCTGTGGTAGGCTCCTGTCCTGTTCTCTGTGTTTTCCTTCTTCTGATAGCTATCCCATTTACCCTTCTGAATGAGGACTGAGCATCTTCCCTAGGGTCCTCCTTCTTGTTTAGCTTCTTGTTTGTAGCAGCTCTAATAGTAATAGCCAGAATCTGAAAACAACTGAGATATCCTTCAACTGAGGAATGGATACGGAAATTGTGGTACATTTACACAATGGAAGAATACTTAGCTTTTAAAAACAAGAAAATCATGAAATTTGTAGGCAAATGGATGAATCTAGAAAAGATCATCATGAGTGAGCTAACCCAGAAGCAGAAAGACACACATGGTATATATACTCACTCATAAGTGGATATTAGACATATAATATAGGATGAACACACTAAAATCTATACTACTAAAGCAGTGATACTTTTTAATGGAAACACATCATAATTTGGTATACTGGCAGTTTCAATGAATAGTGGGATGGAGCTTCCAAAAAGACCCTATTGATTGTCCACTCACAAAGAGTGAGTTTGTTTCTGACCCTCACCTATGCGGTGCGTACCTCTCTTCTTTCAGGAACACCGCTACAGTGAAAGAAGCCAATGAAGAAGCCACACAGCAGCAGTGGGCTCTGGAGGAAACCTATGTCACCTGCTAAGATACACATATTGCCTGTAGCTTCCCTTCAACCCCATCGCACACTAGGACACCCTGAGTGAAAAGCCACATGCTGAGGTGGGTCCACTTTCAGAGCCTCTGAGATGGTGAGATGTTTGCTAACTTGAAGCAATTTGACCTCTTTGTTACTTGACAGCAGATAATTAACAACCAAAGGGACTCATGTTACTAATCATATGGTAGAGTGTCAGCCAGTATCAGTAACTGGCTGAATGACTGACATGGTGTGCTAGCATCTGAGGCTTCCCAGTACGGGGAAATTTATAAATTGTCTCAATTATTTGTCATCTGGAGACACAGATACTTATATCCAGACAAATAATATTAAATATTTGGACAGCAATCTCATTCAAAAAGTACCCTTCTGCCTATCATTTGTCTCATGGAGTTTCTGGTGGTGTGTTTGTCCTTGGATGGGAGCAAACACACAGTCAGTGTGCCATGAAAACTAAAGGAGAGTCCTGGATATTTGCTTTGGTCACACTTCGTGCCCACAGATGTTACTGCATAGGCGAGTACCAAGCAAGCGACCCAAGCCTAAGCAAAAAACCATTTTCTGGAATATAATTATGCAATTGTCAAAGTTGATTAAAAAGTCAAAGCAAAACCCGACAAATTACAAAAGAAAATATAGAACCCGAAGTCGTTTAAACATAAAATATTTACTTAAGATTTTTTTTTTGACATTGTATAAAAACAATAGGTTTTGGCATACACACAATTTTATGTATAAAGATCCCACCCCACCCATGGCAGGCCGGCTTTTCTGTGTGGCACTGCCATCTAGTGGCCCCCTCTGGCTGACTAGCCATAGCGGGTAGCCTGCTTTACTATGAGTGAAAGGCTGTTGCTCCACAAACATTTAATAAGCATCTGCCATGTGCAACGTACTTGTAAAATCTCTAGGAGTAGTCAAAATGCTGGAAACTTAGATTCTTTGTGAAATTTTTGTGTACTCTTTCTTCTAGGATAAAAGCAACAAGAGATAGAATCCCTCTCAATCTCCACTTGAAGTCATGTAAAATTATGAAATTATGCACTCTAGTGTTTAAAAAGCTTTTGGTGAAAAGTGAAGGAGTAAGGGATGGAGGACATCAAGGGAATACAGCCCTCTAAATCAGCTGAGTGTGGCTCATGTGAACTCACAGAGACTGAAGCTCAGGATCTGCACGGGACGGCACCAGCTCCTCTGCACATATGTTATGGCTTCCAGCTTAGAGTTTTGATGGGATTCCAAAGCATGGAAATGTATGCGTCTCTGATTCTTGTGCCTTCTCTTTGGTTCTCTTCTTTTTGTTGGATTGTTTTCTTCAATTTCAGTGTGTTACTTTTTATTTTTATTTTATTTTATTATTATCCCTTAGAAGCCTGTTTGTTTTATAATGAGAGACAGAAAGGGAGTGGATTAGGATGGAAGGGAGGTATGGAGAACTGGGAGGAATAGAAGGTAGTGAAACTGTAATCAGGGAAAAATAAAAATTAATAAAGAGCTTCTGGTGTAGTCTACATACCTTCCCTCCTCACATCCCATAGCCTGTTAAGAAGAGAAAATACATAATGAAGCCATGTGCGGTGAGGGTCACAGTAGCCGCACCACTGTGAAGTGGGGGCAGAGAGATCATGTGTTCAAGACCATCCTCAGTTCTGCAAATTTGATGTGAGCCTGAGCTATGTGAGACCCTGATGTAGTAAATGAAGGAACAAATTAAAGAAAGAGTGGGTAAATTATTAAGTGAATAAATAAATGAGTAAACAAAGTTATGATAGAAATATGGTGTAAAATCAAGCAATATCGGTGGAGTATCTGCACACAATGCAAATATTCTGGATGCAATTTTATGAATAATTTTTAAATTTATTTTTATTTATTACAGTTTATTCACTTTGTATCCCAACTGTAGCCCCCTCCTTCATCCCCTCCCAATCCTGCCCTCTCTCCCTCTTCTTCTCCCATGCCCCTCCCCAAGTCCATTGAAGGGGAGGTCCTCCTCCTCTTCCCTCTGACCCTAGCCTATCAGGTCTCATCAGAACTGGCTGCATTGTCTTTCTCTCTGGCCTGGCAAGGCTGACTGATTCTTAATGGTGGACATTATTCAATAGCACAAAAATTTCTTCAAGAAAATTTAGTTTTTCTTAAATAACAAAATCAGATTTTTTAACAAGTTTATCATGAGAATTCGTGGTTTATTTTATCATAATATGGTACCTTTTAAAATTCTAATAAAATAAAAATTGTATAAACTTTCAAATATAAAAAATAAACAGTACTCTGTGTACTCAGCTGCTCATGTGCGTGCACATCACACACACACACACACACACACACACACACACTTCTTGGATACCAACAGCCAGAACATCTAGCATATTCAGAATAAGTAAGTGAACATCTACAAAGCTCTTGAGATTGTAATGATTTATTTGAGCAAATCATTGGTGAAACCCTGTTTGTTTGTCATCTCTATCCAGGTCTTGGTTAACCAAATAAAGTCACCATTTGTATAGTGCTTTGCAGCTCATAAAACAATTTTACAAACCTAATTTTGTCCACACATCTGCAGGCCAATACTCCTTCCCAATGTGATACATGAGGTCTTTGCTTTACACACAGGGCAAACTGTGGCATCTCCTCTAAGTCAACAACAAGCTGTTTTCTGGAAAACACTGTGGTATCTCACAGTAGATGTCATAAATGAAATTAACCCTCTTTTTTAAAAAAAAGTCAATGGATCAAAGGACTTAAAATCAAACTTTAAGAGTATTTTTTTTCTATTATATAATGTGTTTGGTTAAAGAACATGCCTGCCAAACAAGAGTCTATATATATTATATAAACATATATATATGTATATATATAAATATATATATATATATATATATATACACACACACACACTTAATATAGTTTTTGTTCTATTTGAAGGCTTATTCACTCTGTGTATGAACTGCCTTCTGATAGTAAACTCCTTTATGTCTTCATTCTGCTCACACCAACTTTTCTTGATTTACCTGGGATGATTCTTATGTGGTCTCAAAGACACCCAGGCTTCCTTTGACCCATGGTGAGGTCACTGCCTACAGATGAACAGAGTTGAATCTGCATTGTCAGTTAGCATCGACTTCTAACACATACTCTCTTTGGGTTTTAATTACAGGTGTGGGCGGGTTACGTTTATCTTTTTCCAAGCTTACTTTCAGTTAGACTGCCTGCCAACTGTGTTTTAGATTTCGTCATGAAACTTAATGATTGCCACCAAGACATTTTTAGACCTGATGCCACAGTCATCTCCAGGCTTGCCTTGCCATGTAGAGCCCTTTAGAAGATTTGGATCATTTGATAATTTTGACATGCAGAAGCATCTGCTCTCAGTGTCTCTGTGGTAGCTAATCAATATTGTCTCTGCTGATCTGAGACCACCATGCAAGCATGAGATAGTAAGGGATGATAGAGGGCTTACCTAAGACACACCTGAAAGTGTTTTTCATTCTTTAGAGAATACCTGAATACTTCCTATAATGAAATCCAGTAGACAAGGCCTTACATATTTAAGAATTTGTTACTTTAGTATGGTAGAATGTAATGTTTAACCTTTCTAGACCAATATGTCTGTTAATCTGAAATTATTTTAATTCACAGAGTAAAGCATGAAAAATATGCAATTCTGTACTTAAAAAATCTCTGTCTCTCCGATAAGTTTATTATTAATAATCACATGTATTAATTTAGTCATTACCAATTCCTTTCTAGGGGAAGCCTTGAAGAAAAATAAGAATAAACAGTAGACAGCTTTTACTACATCACTAGATCAGAGGACAGCTTTCAGGAGGTGGTGTTTTCCTCCCACTGTGTGGCTCCCAGGAATCAAAGTCACCGCATTAGCCTGGGCAGGAAGCACCTGTATTCACTGCACCATCTTGCCATCCCCAGTACAAAACTTTTTAAAAAATGTATACAACTTATTTGGATTTGAAGAAGAAACTCTTAGGTTTGGGGTTTATCTCTATGTTGCTATTATTTGGTGCATTTGAATTCTCTTAAAGTACAAGTTTTCCTCACAGTGGTCAAACGTTTGTTCCTTTTACTTAAACGTGAAAGTTCTTTAAAAGCAGAGATCTGGGGAGCACAGGCTTCATCAAAACCCTCTGTAAAGAGATACAATCTAGTCTGCTTATCCTGTACAATATGGCGAAAATCCACTTATAAGTGAGTACATACTATGTATGTCTTTCTGGATCTGGGTTTCCTTACCTGAGATAATCTTTTCTAGTTCCATCCATTTGCCTGCAAATTTCATGTTTTCTTTGTTTTTAATGGCTGAATAGTATTCCATTGTGTAAATTTGCAACAATTTCTTTATGCATTCTTTGATTGAGGGACAATCTAGGTTGTTTCCAGATTCTGGCTATTGTAATTAAAGCTGCTATGAACATAGTTGAACAAGTGTCCTTGTATTGTGGAGCATCTTTTGGGTATATGCCCAAGAGAGGTACAGTTGGGTCTTGAAGCAAGCTATTTCTAATTTTCTGAGAAAGCACCAGGTTGATTTCCAGGTTGTACAAGTTTATGCTGCCACCAGCAATAGAGGAGTGTTCTCCTTTCTCCATACCCTCACCAGCATGTGCTGTCATTTGAGATTTTGATCTTAGCCATTTGATCTGTGTGAGATAAATGTCAGAATCATTTTGATTTACATTTCCCTGATGACTAAAGAAGTTAAGGATTTCTTTTCTTTGTAATTTTTATTTTTATTATTTTTTACAATGTATTCACTTTGTAGCATGATTATAGCTCCCTCCCTCATTTCTTCCCTGTCCCACCATCCCTCTCTCTCCTCCCCCTACCTCCTTCCTCTTGTCCATTGATAAGGGAGAGTCCTTCCTTACTATCTGATCCTAGCCTATCCAGTCTCATCAGGACTGCCTGGATCCTCTTCCCCAGTTTCTGACATGAACTTGATTTCCTGCTCTTCCCCCTGGAAGGGTGGCCTCCTTAACAGCATTTCTTTAAGTGTTTCTTGGCCATTTGAGATTCCTCTGTTGAGAATGCTCTATTTAGTTCTGTGCCCTGTTTTTAAATTGGGTTATTTTATTGGTGTTTGATTTTTTTTAGTTCATTATATATTTTGGATATTAGCTCTTTGTCAGATGTAGGATTGATAAAGATCTTTCCCCAAATTATAGACTGTCTTTTAGTTTTACTGACAGTGTCTTTTGCCTTACAGAAGCTTTTTAGTTTCAAGAGGGCCCAGAGGGCCTTGCTGAGCCTGAAGTATCAATCAAGGACCATACAAGAACTGGACCCAGGTCCCCTACAAAGAGGTACCAGATGGACTATTTAGGCCTCATGTGGGTCCTCTATAAGGGAAGTGAGGACTGCATCAGACATGAACTCCCTAGTCAGCTTTTTTATCATTTCCTCCTGGTAAGACTGCCTTACCAGGCCACAGGGGAAGAGGACAGGGTCAGTTCAGATACGACTTGATGAACTGGATGGGAAAGCAAGCTCCCCTTTTCTGAGCAGAAGAGGAGGGGGAGGGACCCTGGAAGGGGAAGAGGGACGGGCTTACAACAAGGATGTAAAATGAATAAAATTTTCTTTTAAATTCAAATAAAAATGCAATCTACATTCATATGCTGAATTCCCACCTTCAGTCATCTGCAGTGTGTCCTGTTTCCCAGCTTTCTTGGATTTAGTCTTTTATGGCCAGGTGCCCAGAGTCAGGTAGGAAAGGGTTGAAGTTGACAGAAAAGCTACAGAAATGTGCTTCTATCAGAAATAGCTTGGAATAGAAATCTTTGTCCGGCCAGCTGAATTTAGCAGGTTGAATAAACACCAGTTAGCAGCTTTTCATTTGAATAAATGGGCATTTAAATCTACCTACACTTCACATTTGCATAAATGCAAAACAGCAGTGGCCACATATAACTCAAACCAATATGGTGGGGGAAATGAGGAAACAATTTCTGAAGATAAATGCTTTAGTTGGACTTGGATCAGCCAATATTCTCTCAGTACACAAGCTGCTTCTCTGGTACCCAACAATCTTTTTCACATTCATGGGAACAAATTTCAGATGCATCTCTGAATGATTATAGAACCCAATAGCTCCCCCCCTCCGCCAGCCCACCATTACCTGCATTACGTGCTTGAAGACCAGACAGCAGGCTCTTCAACATGCCCACACACACACCTACATGCTTCCCATCTATTGATCAAGTAGAAGGGGAGGGAAGGCAAAAACCACAGCTGCCTTGGGCTATCTTGCCTGAGAAGAAAGAACATTTAGGCAGGACCTGTCACTGCTGATGTGCACACTCCCCACAAGGCTATTTTCGGTCATGAAACTTGGAGTGATGACGATGTATCCAGGGCTCAAGGTGCGTGGCTCAAGGGGTTGGTTTCTGGAATGGTGGAGATTAAAACAAAAAAAAATCAAGATTTGTGGGCAACCATTTTCTGCTGTGTGAACCATGTAATAGAATACTCATCTGTAGAATTTTAAGCAACAGAGAGGGAGGGGGACAGGAGGGTAAGAAGAAGGGGGAAGGAAGGGAAGGAGGGGCCCCCAAAGATGAACTGTATGCTTCAGAGCATCATTGTTCCAGCATGTGATTAAAGTTTCTCTCCATAAAACCCACTTGTATTTTCCCTTGAATTCCATAAAAAAACAAACAAAATTATACATATGAAAGTGGATTTGTTGACTTGTTCTTGTGACTCTGTGTGTGAGCATGTATTTGTTCATGTGTGTGTGTGAGAGAGAGAGAGAAACAGAGTGGATGTGTATACATGTGAGTGCTTTTAAGCTGGGCTTACTTATTTTTCTTTTGTTTATAACCCCAAATTAAAACTGTCATAAACCAAATGATGGAACAGAATGGTCAGGGGCTGAGAAGTAAAGTGGCCCATTCTAGAGTTTAAAGGATACTGGTAAAGGAAATCACCAGTCACACAAAGAATTTCAGGAAAAAAATTTTCACAGCAAAGCAATAATATGTTTACAGAATCTCCTACTAAGTAATGTCCGTTTGCTTTCTAGGGCACCATTATCTTTTTTTTCTTATCCCACTAGAAGCTCTTTCAACATTCTCATTTGTAAGCAGTGTGTTTTATATTGTCATAGATGGTCGATATAGTATTAAACTTTGTCATCTGGCTTTGATATAGGAAACCTATTCACTTGCTTTCCTGCTACTATCAGCAACATTTGCTCTGGACTTCTGTGTGGCCTTGCAGTAGCAGGTTGCCTACAGGCTCCGGAAAAGCCAGAAGTGGGACCTGTCAATATTGCAGCTGCGCTCTTTCGCAAAAGAAAATTGAAAAGTAATGGAATTTATTGTAACAAACCCCTATTGGGAGCAAACACCAATATATCCTCTGCTTTGATATTTACATTCTATTTTAATCTGTATGAACATAATTAATCATGTGCCCTGTGCAGTGTCAACTTAAATAAAGATATATGTTATTCACTAACCTGACCTTTGAATTTCTCAAATGACCAATATCTCCAGTCAAAGTTCACACCTTAGGAAACACAAACCTTCCTTCTCTTAAAATGCATAATAACTCATAGTGAGTCTGAATTCAGCTTTATTCATGAAGAACATTATATACGTTTTTGAAATAACCAAAAGCTCTATGAGCACACTAGATATCATTTGTCTTGATCTAGTTCATCCTTCAATGTGGAGGTTGCTTTCTCTGGGCTTTTGATGTGGAGAGGTTGTTTGTTTGTTTGTTTGTTTTAATCTTCATCATAAGTTATTTCAATTGGTTTAGTCTCGCTTTCAAATTGTCTCTTTTCACCATTAACACAAATTAAATAGGCACGTAGGAGCTGGACTTTGAAGCATGTTTGTATTGGTACATCTTGGGATATTGACAGTGCAGTTAGAAACTTGCTGCATGAGGGAATACATGCAATTACAAACACACATTCTTTAGTATGGAAATAAAGGTGAAATTTATTTTCATGAAAAGATACATTTCTGGATGATTACTAATTCAGAAGCAAGGAGCCCCATATTTAACAACAATTGCATGTTGTATGGAAAACAACAAACATTGCATTCATTACATTTCACCTGAAATATGATCATAGGCAGTAGCAGGAAGTTCTGTGAGGGACTTTCCTGCATCGGCACCATCAATAGCCACAGTCCGGAATGAACTTTTAATTTTATTTAACTTCGTTTATTTAAATGTATGTGTGCTAGAGAGCATGTGTGTCTATCATCTGAGTGTGTGCATGGAAACCAGAAGAGTGATTCAGATCCCATGGAAATGGAGTTACAGATGGCTGTGAGCCACCATGTGAGTGCTGAGATCCGAACCCAAGTCTTCTGCATGGGCAGTCAGTGTTTTCAATTGGTTAGCTATCTTGCTAGCTCCTAATTTTATTTAACTTTTAATTTAAGGTTGAAGGTTTTAAACCTTGAAAGAATAAGTAATATGCATCATAAAGAAACTATGATTGATAATTATATAACCTCTAGGCTGGTAAAGGCTGACACTCACTGAGTAGAACTCAGGTCCATACCTGAAAATACATACAAGTCTGTGCATACATACATGCGTATGCATGGGAAACTTTGAATGTTTAAAGAAAATTATGAAGGAATATGTGAAGAAAACACAGCATTCCTGGTATAGACTAGTAGTGAAAGGTAATCTAAAGTAAAGTATAGGGCACACAGCCTTAGGGATTAACTGGGTGGGGTGGGTCAGCACTTAATGTCAGCACTCAGGAGGCATAAGGAGTCCCATCTGTGAGCTCAAGGCCATAGGGGATCTAGGACAGTCGGGCTGCATAGGGAAAAACCATCTCAAAAAGCACTAACCAGCTAAATAAATATCTAACTAAATAAAACCATCTGAGCATTTCCTCTAGGTGCACAGAGGAAACAATGATGATTTACTTCCGTGTTCCCTGCATTACCTTCTTCTGTAAAATGAAGATTTTTGTAAAATGGGGAAGATAAGAGCAAGATGTGGGCAGTCATCAAGATTGCCATGGCCTACTGGCAGGTTGGGACTGGCTATAGGCAGGAAATAAGCTTTCATCTAAATGCAGAAATTAATATTTATGAAACTGTACAAACTGCTCAGATCAAATTATTTTCATTTTGTTTTCCCAGAAACTTTTACATATAATCATTTCCAATGTTGGTGTTAATTCTATCACTTACACATCAGCCTAATGCTGCTATTGTGGAAACTTTTTTTTCAGTTTTTGCTTAAAGAAAAAAAAAGTTTCAAGTCAATGGGATAATCATGTTATTCTCATGTTAGCTATATATTTAACTTAGAGTTTGATATTGGTTTGTGCCTTTCTTCTTGAATTAAAAAGTGGCTCTATTATTTTCCTGGGCTAGGGCTGTATTTCGGTGGTAGAGCCCTGGCCTGGCATAATAAGACTAGAGGTTCGATCCTCAGCACTAGTTAAAAAATTTTTTAAAATATTATCTTTAGTATAACTATTATTAAACACCACACGGGACGTCATTACAGGGTAATAATAGAACAAATGGTCCAGAGGGGAGGCTGAGGATGAAACAGTGGCTGAGGTACTTACTTAGCTCAGAATCACAGATAGCAGAGACGTAAGTCAAGGACAAGCTCTGCCATCTGTGTGTGTTCACTGATTGCTGAACAGTAAGCGTGTGTGAGAGTGGCAACAGACAAGCTTCTTCCACCAGCTGGGGGTTTCTAGTTCTCTCTGGCCCTCCGCTCATCCTATATGTCTCCAAGTCAGGAGCCACAGGAATGATAACCAAAAGAAAATAAAAGTGTCGCCTTTTTATTTACTTGTTTGTTTGTTGTTGTGTTGTTTTGTTTTTGAGACATGTTTTCTCCATGTAGCATTGACTGTCCTGGACTCACTTTGCAGACCAGGCTGGCCTCAAACTCACAGAGATCCCCCTGCCTCTGCCTCCCCGAGTGATGGGATTACAGGTGTGTGCCACTGCTCCTGGCCAAGTGCTGCCATTTTTAGGAAGGAAGCTTTGTATTTGTTGTTGTTAGGCTAAGTCAATTTAGATGCCAACAGAAGCCATTAAGCATGAATGAGAAAGAGTGTCATGGACCAAAACTTACAAAGACGACAATGTTCTTCTCTGGGAATATTGTCCACTCATTTCTCCATTTTTATGTTGAATAAATATTTTATAGTCCTTTAAGTACATGTATGTCAAACACTAAGAAATTATATAGAATCACAATTGATAAAATAGAAATGAAAAAAAGATTAATTGTAGAGAAAGAAAACTGTTCCAGGCATTGAGAAGCTGGTAGGAAGTTGTGGTAAACATGCAGCCTTTAATTCTTAAAATAACTTGTAATCTTAAAAAAATTATAAGCCTATATTTGAATTCATTAATAGTAAAGACTTTGAAGGGCTCATTTTTCATGATCTGGGAATTCAAATTAGAATATAGCTTCCCCCAATCTGATTAAAACCCAAACAAATCTGATTAAAAACATTGTTAAAACTGTTACTAAATAAAATAACTATGGCTGCTTTATGTCCTTTTTATAGACACATGATACAATTCCCACATCTTATATTAGGCTTTTTCAACCAGCTTTGGACCACAACAGATCATGGCTGTTTCTCGGTCTACTTCCATTGAATTCTAAATTGAAGGGTAATTCTAATGTACAGATAACTACACTCTTTAAGAGATATAATTATGACTTCCTATTTCAGTTGTAAAAGTAATGAGCAGCTTATGGATAGAGGAAAGCGCATGGCTATAGACAGTCTGTGGTTCGTGTTTCTTTTTCATTCAGTCACTCTTTAAGAAACATGGTGTGGGTTTGTTGATGCCATAAAGTCAGGCAAGACATTGCCAATGGCTGAAAAGGCATAAAGTATTATCTTTGGCATCCATGTGTTTATAACACAATTTTAAAAAGAAAGGATTGGCTTTTACAAGTTCCATAGAGTTGTATGCAAATAGTGCCCAAATACGATAAAAACTTAAAAGATAAGAGCTAGCAACTGTGGCTCTGCATCCACAAGGCAAACAAAGGCCAACCTTAAGGATGCGGTCTGAGAAACTCACCAGGTTTTGTGCGAGATCACAAATGTGGACACGTCTCCTCAGTCATAATGATAAGCCTTTGCAAGAGATGATGATAGCAACCGAGTAAACTGGCATATAAAATTTATAAAATATATGAGGAAAAAAATAGATAGAAAAGATCAAGATACAAATTTACCCTGCCTACAAGATGTGCAGGGGTAAAGACAGATCAGAGATTGAGGGAATGTCCAACCAATGCCTGGCCCAACCCTATGGGAGAATGCCAACCCCCAATACTGTGAAGAATACTGATAAGCTTGTGGACAGGAGCCTGTCAGAGTTGCTCTCTGAGAGACTCACCCAGTGCGCCTCAAAACAGATGTTGAGACTTACAACCAAACATTAGGTGATGCATAGGGAGTCTTGTGAGAAAAATGGGAAGAAAGAGAAAAGGACCTGGAGGCAACAGGAGCTCCATAAAAAGACTTACAGAGCCAAGTAGCAGGGCCCAGAGGGGGCCTGCTGAGACTGAAGTATCAACCAAGGACCATGCATAAACTAGACCTAGGCCCTTTACAAAGATGAAGCAGAGGGCAACATGCTTCATGTGGGTTCTCTAGTAAGGGAAGCGGAAACTGTGTCAGTTATAGACCTACTTGCCAGCTTTTTTAATGAAAAATAAATTAATTAAAATTCATTTTTAAAAAAAGTAAGAGAAAGCTGATAAGTTAGGTAAGAATCACAAGGTGCCTTGAAATGACACATTTTCCATTGTGTCTAGAGAAAAGACATGAAGCAGCTATAGCCATTTTATTTAATAACTATTTTAACAGTATTTTTTAAAACTGCACAAACAGAGCAGAGTTGACGAGAAACCCATAGTTATAACATAACTCAAAATGTGCTGATTTAGTTTATAGACACTTTATACTATAGGTAAACAAGTGTCAGGAAAGCCGATTCTAATCTTGGTGTTTTGTTCAGACCCACCCCACAGTGCTCAAAGTCTTTGCCACCCCAAAGCAAATCCCCCTGACCTTCTTATACAGACTCTTACAGGCCTTCAGCTAGAGTAGTATGATGATTTAGTTTTCGTTTTCACCTGGATTAGATGTGAAATCACCTAAGAAACACCTGCGCACCATTCTATGACTAGCCTCCCAGGCTGAATAAGAAGGAAGAAGCGATTTGTCACACCAACATTCGTCTCTGCTTCCTGACTACAGCCATGCCATGACCTCACACTAACTTCAGCTTTGTCAACCCAGCAAAAAGTTTCACATTGTGCTTGTTAAGTCTCAAGGTTTCAGGAAGCTGAATCCTGCAAGCTTTCAGCAGTAGCTGTTCAACAGTGCATCCTAAATGGGATCCCATTACTGCTTCACTGCCATGCGGATGCCTGCTAGAACAAGCTGCCCAGTGAATGGTCTCACCCCAACCTGAGCTCAGAACTTGCTTCCAAAGGCATCCTACCAACCGAAGTCAGTGTCACGGGTAAGCCGCCAGGAGCAGATGACAGCAGAGTGTGGAATGAGGTCAGTTCTCACTCAGGACTTTGAGTTATCACTGCTGAGAACCAGTTTGGTTGTGGCAACAGCTGACATGCCCAGCTGTCACAATTGTGTTTTCCTCCTCTGTGTTGAAGGAGAGGATGATGGCGAAAAGTGTGCAGAGGGCTCTAACAGTGCAGGATCTTTATATTCAGAAGTAGTAGTTAAAAGGATACCAGAGTTCATAAGCAGCTCTGGGGTTACTTTTTTCATAACAAAGAAACAAACAAGCCTGGCAAACTATCAAACTAGAGCATTCTGGGAAAGTCACAATCCTGGGAAAGTGGCAATACTGATAATAGTTAAAACCGTCCTAGTCTCCAGCAACCAAGGCCTGGCCATGCAGAGAGTCATGGGCAAGATTTGGATAGAAGGATGAAGGAATTACGTTGAAGTCTTCCTTATCCTCTGAATAACCTCAGGGAAGGCAAAGCTGCAAATCATCCACAGAGAGAGCAACTCTGCTTCAAATCAAAGAACATGAGAATAGGAAGCCCCTCACCTGCCCTGCTTTAAGTAACGTTGATGCTGCAGGTCCTTCTTGATGTTGTCTGGAAAACACAACCTACTGTTTGAAGCTTACAATAAGTCATTAGATTTCACATGAGGAGCTTTTCTATAACCCAGGTTCGGCTAGATTCTGGGATAGAAAGAAGAGATCTCAAATCGGTAACTTGGAAAGCAAAATCTCACTTCTATTACCCTATGTGCATGGCATGTCACATTTGCATCTTGAAAAAAAAACCCATGATTTTTCAGCATCAGGACTGCTTCTCCTAGACACTGACGGATGGGAAGGATTGTGGAAAAGTATCCCACAGCCCCTGAGGCTTCCTCTCAGAAATAGCAAACATAGTGTACACTCACATTGCCTCAGTCAGATCAGCTCTGGCAGCCCACCGTGTGCCTTGCGGAAGAAGCCAGTCTTTATGAGACGCAACAGTGACTGACAAGCCTCATTCTTGCCGTCATGGTGTTCCGTGTTGTCCAGTCCCGCTTCATTTCTGGGTAGTCAGCTGCTCTTAATTCCTGTCTTCAAGAATTAAAATCATTTCTGCATCAATCTCGGTCATTTTGTCATTGAAATTTAGTCCTTTGCACACAAACCTTTACAAGATAAACATGTAGACACATATATGTACCACACATGCATATGGCTACATATACACACCTAAAAGCATAGGCTGCTTCAATGTTTGTATGCTTTGTGTTAAATAGTAAGATGGGGCTGGGGAGGCTGCACATTGCTGGAAAGCACTTGCTGCTCATGCAGAGGCCCTGGATTCAGATCCCAGAACCCACATGGTAGCTCACTGCTGCCTGTAACTCTAGTTCCAAGGGATCCAATATCTCCTCTTCAAATTTTCACAGGCACTTGTATGCACATACCTACGTTCACACATATAATAAAATAAAATAATATTTAAAAATTAAATATTTAAAACCAAAGTAAATAACATTTACCCTCTCGTGTTTTTCTGCTTCTCTGCAATACCTTTCCTAAGTTCAGCATTGAGCAGAAATTTTGAGCTGGTTTTTCTACTAGGAACTCACTTCTACTAATGCAACATCAGTCATGCATGCTGGCACAGTAGTATGACATCCTAAGAACTTGTGCATACAGTTTTCTGGTAAACTCTTACCAAGAACACATCATTTAACCAGAAACTTTTCTCTGCTGAAATCACTCAGCATATAAACAGTGTTTTAGACCTATGTTTCCAACAGAGCTAACACAGTGACTTGAGTTTGTAGCAATAATGAGTGTTTTACTCCTGAGCAAACCGGCAGATCATACTTATCCTTTCTGTTGTTGCTACTGTTCTTTTAAATTTCATTTTTATTTCCTACAGGAATTAAAATGCAAATTTTAACGTCCAGTTGTCTCTAATAAAAGCTTGATCCCTAAAGTGGATAAAGGACTTGAACCCATAAATTGTGATGAGTACAGTTGATTGACTCATTTTAACCTCAAGACTCATGAATCAGTGATAGGGGCAGGGCACAAACCAACATTCTTACTCAAGAATGTTTAGATTCCTTCTAAAATCTACCTCTTTCCTCGCCTGGTTCCAAACCTTAATTGGCCAGTCATCACTGAGATAATGCTATCGTGTAATTTCCCGTTTTCCTTCAGATATTTTGAAGACTAAATAATCACAGAAATTTGAGCAAGTGCTGGTAGAGGAAAATAGAAGATGAGTTGCCATTGTCACCCAAAAGTTATGATTTGGCTTTCAAAAATACAGAAAACAAGCGTGCTGAAGCCCTGCAGTAAATGCAATGATTATTCCAAGTATAAACACACAGAGATCAAAAGTATGCCGCTGTCAGTAATGACTAAACTACGGAGTTTAGAATAAATTCATTTTCTCTGAAACCATGAAAGACTATTAGACTGACTCCAGTCACTAGATCAAGCTTGAGGCCCGGGAAGCACCGTGGCTCAGCTGGGAGATGGGTCCCTGACAACTCTCTGACACAAAAGACAAGACATGCAGCGCACTGTCAGCGAATGACTGACAGGCTCGCTCTCATCCTCAGCTGGTTCCCTTAGGGCTCTCTCTAGGAATTACAGAGGGATTTTTAGATCAACAACGGTTAGGCAGAGGAATGTTCAGCTGACTCACAGTAAAACACCAACTGATGTCCTAGCTGCTCGAAGCCCACACATGGCGGCCCTGCGGCAGAGCATTGTGTTCTTAGCCAGCAGCAAACACGAAATAGCTACCATTAGTCTCCGTGTTCGGGATGCTTCAGTTTTGCTTGAACGTCTTAAAAATTCTTCTTGTTGCTCAGCCTAGCTGTCATAATGATAGGCTCTTCGAAAAGCATGTCAGGAATCACGTTTTACCTTAATCTTGTGGCTTTTTCAGTATATGACCTTTCCCGGAGACACAGATGCACGCAGATGCAAAGGTGTACCTGAGGACCAACATCCGCCAGGCCCTTGGCCTGCCTTCTCAGCTATTTTTGTGTTCAGTTTGCGAGGCGCTCAGCAGCTTCCATCTTACTTGCAATCAAGTGTGCTTTGAGAATCTATTCCTCTGCTGTGCTCTCCAACGTCATGAAACACACCACCTGTGGATTGGTGGGGCCATCGCTTAAGACACTGTAACCCCGCTTCAGAAAAACTGTCTGTAATTCTGTTGGCCCTTGTTAAGGCGGGTGAGGTCTTACATCTTTATATCTCCGCAACACTCCTTTGACGAATTGTCCCCAAATAAGAAAAACGCCAGGCACAATGTGCACAATAGTAGTAAAAGTAGATAACAAATTGACTTTAAAAAGAAAACATAACTTAATGATTCTAAAGATGGAAGCCAACGTGGGTGTTTTTTATCCTTTATTTTTTTTTAATTTTATCACTTTATGGTTTAATCTAAGCCCCATCCCTCCTTGCCTCCCTGTCCTGCCCCTATGTCCCTTTTCCCTGTTCCCCCTCTCCTTCTTCTCAGAGAAGGGGAAGCCCTAATGGGTACCAACCCACCATGGCGCCCTAAATCACAGCAGGAATTAACGCATCTTCCCCTACTGAGGACAGACAAGGCAGCCCGTCTAGATTGCACGGGCCAGACCTAGACCCTGTGCACATTTGTTGCAGATGTGCAACTTGGTCATCATGTGGGTCTCCTAACCACAGGACTAGAAGCTCTGACTCTGCGGCCTGACTTTGGAAGCTGTGTTTCTTAACTCAGTCAATGATCAATAGATTTTTCTTTGTTTGTTTTAGTTTTTTGGTATCTTGAGACTGGATTGCATGGAGAGGTAGGTCTGAAATTTACCATGTGGCCAAAAAAGGCATGAAGTCCTGCTCTACTTGTCTCTATGTTCCAGTACTGGAATTCTAGGCAAGCACCCACCCCACTAGCTTCCTTTAAGTGTTATTTTCCATCCATGTATTTCCTCTAATCTATTTAATGTGTCACTAAAACAAAAGCAATAGGTTAGAGACCACAGACATGTCATTTAATCACCAATCCACTTTGTCCGAGGCTTTCCCATCCATCTAGCTGCACCCGTGATTTAGTGTCTCATTCGTGTGTCTTCTTCCTCAGGCTGTGACCTTTTCCCAAGGAAATAATTGCATTTTTTATTCTTTAAACCTTTGTGACCTAGAGACTTCATGGCCTAGACTCAGAATATGTGTGCCTCGTGTTGGTGCATCAGCAAGGGATTATCCTCCATGAAAGACACAGAGGTGTCATCAGGTAGTGGGAAACTTTTGAGGTATGTTCGCCCCCGGGCTCTCCAGTGACACAGACTTCTCTGCAGAGCTGAGCGGTCATTATTGTTCACTAAGCCTTAATATCCTCACAGAAGCAGTACGGTCCACACAAATTCCATTGCCTTATTAAACCTGAGAATTCAAAACTGTGCAGTAACTATGTAATTCATCGTCCACAGCATATTAGCTCAATATTATTCTTAAATTCCTGATTAAGATAATAGCTTAATGAATTTATAGTATTAAAGTGATCCTATTCAGAAATAATTTTGAAGACTTACATATACTAATATTAATTTTATATACTCCCAAAATATTTTGGAGCTTACAAAATATCAGAATCTATCTACTACATCTATTATATTTATGTATTTTAGTAATTTTTATGTAAATTGTTCAATAGTTTCTAAAAATATTTGTAATTGAAGTAGAATTATTTCACTTTCTCCCTCTATTTCCTCTCAGGGTATCCTCCATTGAGCCTTCTCAAGCCCCTTCAACTCTTAAGATGATTTTTCTTTGATTGTATTTGTCACATAGACACACATACACACATGTATACATATGTGTTTGTGCACACATGCAAACATATAGATATACCACATGCTAGGTCTGTTTCTGTTGCTGCTGTTTGTAGGGACTCAAGGACAACCACTCTGCATTGGGCAACCAGTCAGGGTCTCATCCTGGCAAAAGAGTAATTCTTCTCCCAGCTGTCAAGCCAGTTTCACAGTTAATACCACTAATAATGTCCTTCTGACAACATAATTTTTCCTACTATGACAAAAGTCCACCTCTGCCAGATAATAAGACTGATGTCATTGTTGAGCATTTACTGCTGTGTTCATGAAGAACACACCCCATAAAGAAATGTCTAGTAGTGCCAGTTTCAGCTTAATGTGTAAAACTGCCTAGCACAACCAGGGGGGTGTGCTCATCATATGCTCTGCCTTTGCCTGGGACAGGAGCCTGCCTACACCATGCCTTCTCAGTGTGTTGAAACTGCACCTGGCTCTTATTTGATGGGGCTTTGTGTTCTTGATCCTCACAAAGTGGTATTGCTGCTGCTTTACATGCGAGTCACTCAGAGAGAAGCCTCTAACATTCTCATGCCACATTTAAAAGGACAAACGATGGTTTTTGTATGGGGTCCCACAGTCCATGTCATCCATTTTTCTGTTGATGGCATTTAAGTAGCTGCATGTTAGGACTAAAGTTGCAAGAATAGTATTTTTTAAGTCTTTTGAAAAACATACTGCATCTATTCATATTCCCTTAGATATGCCCAAAGCACAATCAATGGGGCACAGAACAGGTGTTCCTTGAACATCGTTAGAAATGGTAATCCTGGTCTGTTGAGCAAGTGCATCCATTGGAGCACCTCAGAAATCTCAAGAAGTACTTGTGAGTTTTTTGTCTTCTGTTTGTAAAATCACATGTATGTTGAATGCTTTCAGAACAACACTTATATATTTTGAAAGTCAGAACTTTCTTGAACAGCAGATATTGAGTTACGGGCTTACCCAAACCCTCTAACTCTCTCAGTGTAGAGGTGCATGATTTTCACTCCGACACTGCACCCTGACAAATGTGTTTTCATGTTTGCTGTAGACATGTTGGTAAGAATCCTGAGCTGAGTTCATGATATTGTACACAATGAGGCCACAGGGCGCCTCAGCAGAACTGTCCTTTCACAGGGAACACTTGATTCTTCAGCATGGAATAGGATAAAACTCATTGCTAGAAAGAAATAGCTGATGTCTTTTTTTTCTGTTGGAAGAGTCTGTGATACAGATATGAAACCATGTTCATCATGTGAATTCATAATACATGTGAATTAACAGGAATTCACATTATGAATTCACAGCTATTATGTCAGCACACGCATTTAAAATAGAAAATTAGCAAAACTTATTTAGAATAAAATTACTTGAAAGCAAACTTAGCGTAATTATGATTATGTTGTCAAGGACTCTCTTATCTTCATTGGTAAATGTCAACAAATATTTTGTCAACCCACAGAAATCATCACCAGCTTCCCTGAAAAAAGAACAACTCAATTCCAATTCTTAAATTTTTCATTAAACATACCATTTTTTTTCTCTTGGCATCTTATGCTTGAAAGGATTTATTACAACATTAAAAAGCTAAGTAATTACATATGTGCATATGTATAATTACAGGTCTGCACTATATAATGCGTCTATCAGCGACTACAGCAGGAATGCAGAAAGTACCCTTTGTTAGAGCTACACCAAAGCCGTTCATCATTCATGCATCACGTGCATTTTCCATGTACTTAACCTATAATTTGCCACATTGGTCATGCTGAGTGCTGGCAAGCTGGCTGTTTCATTATTTCTCAGGCAACGCACAGCCTCCACTCTCGGGCCATCTTTTATACCGTGTTCCGGATGCATAAACAGTCTTTGGCAGCAGACATTCTCCGCTTCGGGGGTAAAGGGTGTAGATCAGGGTTAAGGGACTTTTATTTTTAAAGGCTCTAGGTTTGACCCATAACATAACAAACGTAGCATACACATACTTGTGTGCATGCATAGTTCATGCTGGGTCCTTGTTGCCAGCAATTTTGTTGGCTTTTTCTTTCCAGGCTTGTTTAGAGCTTGCTGTCCCCTCATTCAGTCTCTCTATCGCTTCCTATGCTCAGTGTGATCCTCAGGTTCAAGCTTACGTACTTGCTTAGCCACAACCTCACAATTTCCTTGACCCAGACAGTATGACACATTTCAGGTCAAGACTGAGAGGATTGGCGAGTGGCAAGCAAGCTCTTTCTCACCTGAAGTCATACTAGGTGTGCTAGAACAAAGGGGTTGCTGAAACAATCAAAGTCCAGTTTCCATGGATTATCACAGCCAGAGTCCCAAGACGCCTCAGCCTGTCTTGACTCCTCCTTACCTCATTAGTGAGGGCCTTCTCCAGTCCTGCTGCCCGTCCCCCCGTCCATCTATCCTACCAGCATGATGTACGTACTCTCTGTGGGTAGCAGACAGATCACGCAGGCTCAATCATCGCATCCTAGGACGGGCAGTGGCTCCTGTTTTATTTACTAGTGTCTCTCCAACTTACCTTGCTGTTTGCTAATCACTGGTGTGTGGGGAGGATGGCACAGGCCTGTATTTAAGCATAAGCGTGCGCTGATGCACCGTCACATGTGTTGTGTGCGTGCCTATGGTAGCCAGAGGAAACCTGCTGCTGTCCCACAGGGACTGCTAGCCTCATTTTGAGATGGGGTGCCTAGGGATTTGCCTGTCTGCGCATCCTCGTAGGCTGGGATCCCTGGCGCAGACCATCACACCAAGAGTTTGTGTGGCTTCGCTGGCTTGGACTCTGGCCTTTGAGCCGATAGGCAGGCACTTTTCTGACACATCTCCCTTGGCATGTTAACGTTTTTTTTTGTAGCGATTTCCTCCCATGCTTTGACAGGCTCAGGGCACCAGTAAGGAATGTGATGTTTCCTAGATTTGTGTGTGTGTGTGTGTGTGTGTGTGTGTGTGTATGGTGTGTGTGTGTGTTCCAGGACTGTTTAAGTGTATTTGTGCTTGCGTGGCCTTCCATGACTAACTTTTGGCAAGGCTGTGCTAAAACGAGCTGGAAAATAAAGTTTGTTTTGTGTTTTGAGGGAGAGGCAATCCGTGAGGTAGGTACTTCGGCTAAAGCAACTGAATTTCTGGCATTTTCTTAACCTTTTGGTGCCTTTGATGATAGCTGGGGTCTTCAATTGTTTCTTAGACTGAAAATGGGTCATCAGATTAACAACAACAAAACAGGTAAACAAAACAAACAACAACTAAAACACTCACTGCTCTCACCACTGAGGAGCAGACCCAGTTGCCTGCCCGACAGGCTAGGCCAACACTCCTTAGATGAGCATACATTCTGCCTTTCCCCCAGCAGCTGGGCTACCTTGTAAGGGCCGTGAGACCGAGGATGGCTGTGATTTTATAACTTCTGATTAACTCACACATGTAAAAGCTTACAAAGATAAAAACTCTATTGCTCATGCTCCCACAGGTGAGGACCTGAAGCCACAGACAAGCTTAGCATGCCACCTGGAGGCTGCCCTGCCTTTCCCAGATGGCATGAGTATGCGCCACCACTTTGTGAAGCATGAGAAATTTAGGACAAGTGACAAACTGCATTCAAAACTTGATGCCTAGTCAAAAAAGGGGTCACCAGAGCAGATTCAGTTGTAAAAATCTTATGCTTGGAGCATAAAGCATTTGTCTGTGGGAAAGGCAGTGTTCTCTATTCCCCATGGATGCAGACAATAGCGCTCATCCATTAGAACCTACTTTGACAGCCCCTCTCTACTAGCATCGTAAATTGTGACTATGCCATCAGAGTAAATATTGTGAAACATGCAATGTGATGTAATGCACCCAAGGAGTCAAAACAGGCCAAAATATTTACTGTGTTGTCTTACTATGGTGGTAGGTTTATGGATAGAGGGATAGAGGAAGGCAGAGGGGAAGATCAAAAAGTTAAGATAACGAGGCTTTTCCCCAACTTAAAATGAATTCAATTATAGAACACAAACTTTCCAGAAGGGTGACGTGCTTGAAGGGCAGAGAGGCACTCAGCATTAGTGGGGATCGCAGAGTCCTCTTCTGAGGATTCCAGCCACAAAGCAGGAGCTGCTATTTGCCAGAAGTTAATCCAGCTAAAAATAAAATCCGGGATGTCTGAATGATGCAAGAAATTGGTTGTGTTCTTTAAGGCAGTCTTTCCAGCTGGCTCTGGGACCTGGGATGCAGCAGCGTGTTTCTGAGATGAGCAGACAAGTCTCAGTTCTGGCAGGAGCCTATAGATTGGTGCTGAAGGAGGACTGTTTGAAAAGTTGCTGCTTTCTCTTTATTTTTGTTGTTATTTCTCCAAATATTCCATCTGCAGCTGCATCTGCTATCTCAGCTCAGACAGTCCAAACAGATGTACCATTACGTCATGTAACAGAGCAGGCCTCTGAAGAGAGGGGCGACTACTCCTTGGCAGATAGTCCCAGACAGTGCTTTCAAACCCAGATTACAAGCATAGCTCGGAGCCATGAGGGGATGGGAACTAATGAGAGGCAGTGTTTCTGAAAACTCAGGGAAGACAGCAATGAACTCTTTCTGAAACGAGGATTTTATTAGCGTTTCCATCTCAGCAAAATGTGCCTGTGACATGGCTTTCAAGTGATCCCAGAGTCCACCAAGCCCATTTTGTTTGATGCTCTTGGTCCAGAGATGACCTCAGTGTTTATGAATAGGTGGAGAATGGGAAGCCCAATAAAGTGACTGTGGGTCCCTCAGTTTCTGTCTCTTAGTATAAAATTCAAATGGACTGGCCTATGTCCCAAAGGCGGAAGCTGGTGACAAGGAGTGACTTTGCTCTAGAGGGGATGTACTATGCGTGGAAACGTGTTCCTCAGAAAAAGGCACAGGAAAGAGCACTGTGACACTTTGTTCACTTACGTTGGTTGCTTGAGGAAGTAAACCGTTAGCATCTCTGTTGTCTCTCATGTGATTTAAGCCTGTTCGACAAAGATACACAGATTGCTAGATGCATGTAGTTTGTGGAAGGCAGGCTCGGGGCTATGGAGGAAAAGCCCTCTCTACAAAATGTTGTCTTTGCTTTCCTGCATTGTCCTGTTCACATTTTGTCCAACCTAGTGCCGGTAGGTATTATTAGTAAGGTAGAAACTATAACTAAGTACCTTGAAACATTCACACCAGGCACCAGGAAAATATTCAAAGTGAGAATATGACGACTCTCTCTAGAGTGCACAACCAGGCAAAAGGTGCTGGGCATATTAGTTACAATTTCTGAGCCTCATTTAATTTTCTTCATTAAGCTAGGCAATTTCAGTTGGAACAACAACAACAACAAAAAAAAACACCACACATGCACACGGGCAACCCCAGATGTAAAACACACAAGTACAAACACAGAAACGTGTGCTTATTGCTTGAGTATTTAATCAATGAATCGGTATTGATAGATAGAGCTCTTTGTGTATATTCAGGATCTCAATAATAGTTCCTTGCTTAATGTTTGTCTCTTGCAAGAATTATCTTACTTTGGGACACATGGCTGAAGAAGGACTTTATCGAGGCCAGTGATAATGTAATGATTGTCTTTCTGGACAGTTGGCCCCAGGGCTGTTTAGAATAGCTTCCAAGGGTTCAGTGGATCACCACTAGAGTCTTTATACCTAGATATGATAATGATGGTGTCTGGCACAAAAGGTAGAAACTCACATGTGCTCCTCCAATATAGTGGATGCCTGTGAGCTCTTAAAGCCATTTTCTTGCTATATGATCTTGAACACATATTTTTTGTTACTGTTTTGAAACTGAATCTCATGTAGCCCAGGCTGGCTGTGAACTCAGTATTTATTGAGGATTGCTTAGCATTTCTGATCTTCTTACCTCCCCTCCCCAAGTACTGGAATGGGAGATATGTGCCACCATGCCCAGTTTATGGGATATGAGGGGTCGAATCCAAGGCTTCATAAATGTTAAGGAGACACTCTACTTACTGAGCTAGCATCCCCATCTTTGAACATGTCAATAAATATGCTAGACTGTAACTCCCTTAAAATGAGTTTTAGTTTTATTTTTATTCTATGGATATGTGTGGTTTGCCTGCATGTATGTTTATGTATCAAATGAATGTTGTGTGCTCCAGGAGGCCAGACAAGTGTGTCAGATATCTTGGAGCTGGTGTTAAAGGTGATTGTGAGCCACCATGAGGGTGTTGATAACTGAAGCCAGGTCCTCTGCAAGAGCATCCCTCTTCTCCTCTGAGCCATTCTTCAGGCCCTCTGGCTCTTTCATAAATTGGTTGAAAACTACATGACCACCTGCAATGCCTAACAAAGTACCTCAGACACCATCAGGATCCACAAATGCTAGTGACTTTCTTGGTTTGGTTTTTTCATTAGTGACAACAATTGCTTTACTTAAATATTTCCTTTCCTTTCAGTTATGATATTGTTTTAAATAGATCAAATAGTATTAATCAAATATGATGATAAAGGGGATATGGATATGAGAACTATTTTATTATGCAGACAGAATTGAGGTCTGACAGTTTGTAAGTTCTAGAATTGTTTAGCCTGTATCAGGTGTTGGCAACATCAGGCTCAAAGACAGGCAGATTTGATGAAAAAGAAACATTATATATAGAGAAGGGGTGGGAGGAAAAGGAAGTGGCGGAGGGAAAGGGGAAGAGAAGGAATTGAGGGAAGGGGAGGGAGGAGAGAGTGGAGAGAGAAAGGAAGGGGAAGAGGAAGAGGGAAGCTAAGCATCCACCGGTTACCTCCTCATTCATATTTCTTTGATGTCTCTTGAGTAATTGTTTTGAGTTATTGGCACCTGTGTCTTCCTAAACATTAAATCTTAGTAGAGTTTGAATAATAACTTGGCTTAAGACAGTCTTTTATAATGTAGGACACACTAAAGCCAACAGACTTTGAATACTCGGCATCTGCTGAAAAAATAAGCACAGTTTTCTTCTCTGCCTAAAATACTAAGATGCTCATGCATCTGCCTGAAACTCCGCTCAGGCAGATGACATTAGGGCCGATGCTTTGTTCTAGAGCATTCTGGGGCATGTTGGCTTCCACAACTGCACACACTCTAAGACAATGAATACACCCAGGTTCTCTATTTGAGCTACTTAATATAAATACAGAGCAGTTTTAGTGATGTCAACCAAAGTACAGTCACACCTGTCTTCAGCCAATGCGGTAATCAAAACAAAAGAATGATATATTCACATCAAAAATGAAAAATATTGAAAGCTTTACTTCAGATAGTTTCATTTTGGGCTATTTTCCCCCTTTGTGATTAGGTCTCTCTATATAACCCTGGCTGTTCTGGAACTTGCCATGTAGGCCAGGCTGGCCTTTAATTCACAGAGATCCTACTGCTACTGCCTCACAAATGTTGCTATTAAAGGCATACGACCACCATGTCTGGCCACTTCATATACTTCTATAAAGAATCAGAAAGGAATAATTCCATCAATCCCTTTCAGGCTGAATGGACTTAATTTGACTTATATTTATATAGTTATAAAATGAGTAATTATCTCAGAAAACAGAGTATTGTAAAATATATTTTATTTGTATTTATCTGTGTGTAACAGTTGCATGTATATGTATCCAAAAAAAGACATTGGATCCACTGGAGTTATGGGTAGTTATAAGCCACTGACTCAGGTGCTGCCAATTAAACCCTGGTCTTGGGTGTGGAGCCATTTTACCAGACCCCACTGGGGAATTTTTTATAACAACCTATAATAAGCCACCAAGCATTTGCTTCAAAACTAAACATGCAGAGAAAGCAAAGTAAGCAGGGAATAAGCCCTGATCTAACAGAGAGTCTGCTAGATCTGCATTCAAAATCTACATCCAAGACTATTTTCTGAGTAGAACCTAGCAAGGTATTTAACGTTTGGACTTCATTTTCACAGCTAAACATGAAGGCATCTTCATAAAAATGCTAAGGACAGTTTAGAGGGATGTATGTTCTATACATTTCTCCTACATTTATGAATTTTGCCATGACTACTGTAAATGCCAGTCATCCTGAAGGACAAAACATTTCTCCTTATAACTGCAAAAAAAATGATCTAATTCATGTGGTATCTCTAAATCTAACAGGTGTTCGATTAACAATTTTTAATTATATCTAATATCAATGTTATTTTCCAGTTATATTTCTCAAACATGATTTCTTTCTGAAAAGTTCTGTAATGGAAAGAAAAAACATGCAGTTTTTTTTAATTGAGCGTCTAACTTCAAATATTCCTACATTATCTGCTCTGTAAACTAATATTTACTACATTTTTATTTAATTATATTATTAAAATAATGCTTTTCTCCAGTAACTTCTCTTTCTTATTTACTCTGGACATTTTTAAGGGAGTTCATGTACCTCTCCATTAAGGGAAATGTAATTGGTTACCACAATTTGGTGTCATAAAAAATGGTAATTTTTTTTCTTTTACCAATGTAGAAACCAAAAATTCTGAGAATTAGTATGTTAGCAGGTGCACGCTCCCACTACAAGTTCTAAGAAAGCAACTTCCTGGCCCCTATCAGCTTCTAGAGGGTCAAGGAATGCCTGTGTTCATGACCTGTTCTCTGTCTCATTTGTTTCTCCCAGGAGATCTGTCTTTCTCTGTGTCTAACAAGACATGTGTCTCTGTGACCCACTGGTGTAAATGGAAAAAATAAGACTCAGCATGTGGAACTCATATAACCTGAAATTCCAAACAAGTGGTGCCTTCAGATTCTAGGATTTATAACACATGTATCTTAGAAGCCTATATCCCATTCATGACAGAAGATAGCTGAGCTGTGAGGAAGTGTCATGAGTGTTCCCATTTGAAGGCATTATGAGAATCATGGAAATGAGGCTGAATGAAGTTGCAATGCTCATGAGTGTGTAGAAGGTCCTTGATCCATAGCAGTAGCTGTTTCTAGACTGTTCTCTGTAGACACCTCATACAATAAATGTGTGACAATATTAATTTATGCTAATATTTCCTAAAGCTTAACAAAGAAAGAAAAAATGACTATTCTAATGTCACACAAGGAAGAGAAGTCTCCTGTGGGGAATGCAGGATGGGGGAAGGGCAGGTCGATGGAAGCATGCAGCACATTCTTAGTGTCTCCTGCTCTGTGAAGCAACTTGTGAGTTCTGTGCCTTTCATAGATGGCAATGTCAGGCTAAAGACCCTCACTGAGAAAGTAGGACGAACAGAACACATATGGGGGCATTTGTGTGTACAAATTTAAGCAGAATCTAAGCAAAAACTGGGACCTAACAAGGAAGGAAAGTAGAATCTAATTCTAAGAAGAGGGAAGAGTGATCACGGGTACAGAGAAAGGCACCATCTACATTGGCACTCAAGACCAAGGGCATTTCATGTCACTCTTTTAAGTGATTGGCATTCAACGCCCCATACATTACAAATTTGGAAATGCAATTTTATTCTGAGTAGTGAATGAAAGAGAGCTCACCGGTGGTCATGGGCCTTCTTGACCCCTTGCTGTCCCATCTTGTGCTTCGGATTGCCATTTACTCTTTGTCTCCTCTGACTTTGTTTCTCTCGACCCTAAATCTCTCCTGTTGTAGTGGATGAGCTTAAAGTGAATAAATGGTTTTCATAATATCATTCAGAATTTGAATAATCAAGTTACTACTGCTTTAAGTAATAGGAAACAAGGCTACTTTTTTAAAATAATGTACAGCTATAGCTAATATGCTTTCCTTGGTAGCAGCTAAACTGAAAAGGTGGCAAGAACATATAAGTAGAGAATGTAAATTTCAAGTGGAGAATTCACAACTGGTTTGGAGATTAACTTTGTAAATTGTAAATACAAGTCAACTCCCAGTTCTAAGATTACATCTTTCATGAGACCATAGCTTTCCTTTCCAATTCTAAAATAACCCAGCCTCCTTCTGCTCACACTATTCCATTTCAATCCACCTCCTCTACCATCATGGTGGTGTGGTTGGCCATGTACGTATTCCCAGATTCAAGCTTCCTGCTGCTAACAATTTTAACTTTCTTATCCCCAGTAAAAGCCAAGAATTTAACATCAATAAAAATAACACCGAGCCAAAAATATTGTTCCCTAATGAAAGAACACAGTCAGGTGGTGGTTTCCAAAAACTCTCATCTTGGAAACCAAGGACGATGTGAGGTGATTTATGGAAAGAGAAATCTTTGGTACTTGACATTAAACATTTTAATTAGAAATGCACATGGACCATATGTTAAAACTGTATTTCAATGTCTACCCAGAGAAAGAGCAACATCTCCCAGGATATAAGTTGAAAAGAGGAATAAGTTGTCTTTGTATCTTTAAAAAATGCTTTGGAATCCTCAGTGGGGGTCTATATAAGCCACATAGAGCTGAGCTAACTAACTTAGACCCTTACAGCTACATATTATCCCAACCAACCATGTTACAAGAAAGTTACGCACCTAGGTCTTCAACATGGTGACAGAGAATATAGAGACCAAACTTTAGTCACATGTAATGGCTTCATGTCATATTTCTGCATAGCAACATTGCACTCAAAAACATTAAAATACACCCAGAAAATCTCAATAATGCAATGGAAATCTTAAAAACCTAAACAATGACATCAGTTGACTGCCAACATGGATGGGGGAATTCTTACAAGGCTTCACCTCTAGATGAAGATCTATAGGCAGGTGATGGTCACTGAGAGAGGGAGAATCTTACTGTAGTGACCCAGTCCAAGAAGTCAACCCTAAACACATATGAGCAACATGAAATTATCTCAGCAGGTTGTACTTATAATTATCTCACAGAACGTGCACACACACACACAATGCATACACACACAAGTGTATGTATGTGTCAATTATGATTAAAAAAAAATAAGAGGCCATAAATCTGAGGAGTGGGAGAGACATGAAGGAGAGAGGAGAGAGAGGCAGAGGATGTAAATACATTACTCATGAAATTCTCAAAAATGAAATAAGATCTTCTGCTTCTGCTTTTTAGCCATCACTAGAAAGCATGTAAGGCATCAAACCACTTTTCCATGAGCATGATAGTTAAATATATGGAATTCACTAATGGTTTTAATCTGAATTCTGTGAAGTCAGTCTTCTATGGATTTAGTAATGAGCAGGTCAAGAGGTGGCAATGAGGACATAGCTTAGGATCTCAAAGGGATGTCAACATGTGTGACTTTACCATAGCCCACAAACTCTAGGTTCTGGCTCATGATCCTAATGAGCATAAGGATTATGTAGTTGATTGCCAAGATTCTTTTCTTCTAAAACTTTCAACCAGGTTTTAAACATGGAAGTCATTTTGTCCTTAACTCTAAGTGATGGTCAATATCACCAACTGAATTAAAATAATCTATAGTTATTGTTTAAATGCCAATTTATAAGTCCCACCTCAATGTTAGCACATTGGAATCAAGAAGCCTACATCCAATACTAACTATATTATCTGCACTTACAGCTTCTATTTGTAAAAAGAACCATAATTCTAGCTTCAAAGTTATCTGCCTCATGCCTAGGACTTCTTTCTATTCCATACCTGATGATAAATTTCAACTATGAAACAGACTAGACTCTCTTCTCACCTTCATGTCCCTCCCACTCCTTCTTAGATGCATGCCCTTTTGTTCATTAATCATGACTGTTACACAGTTATGTTACTTCTGTATATATGTCTTTGTCTTACATGTAGATATTGATTTGCATTTATAAGTACAACCCTTGAGATCAATTCATGTTGCTCATATGTGTTCAGGGCTGACTCCTTGGGACTGACTAACCTCCAGGGAGGTTATCCCTCTCTCAGCAACTATCAGATGTCTCTATCTCTTCATCTAGAGGTAAAACCTTGTGGGAATTCCCCCATCCTCGTTGGCAGGAAATGTATTAGCAAATTAGTAACAAGTATTAAAACAGAATGCTATGTTGTCATGATTTTGTTCTTGAAATCTAATCTTGAAGAAGCTGTTTAAAAAAAAACTTCTTTAAAAGTTACTAAAAGACATAAGATTATTGGAAAATCCTAGTCTGATGAAAATCAAAACAAATATAGCACAGTGAGAAACACAAGGGAAAGATAATATTATAATATTAATAATGAAAGTAACAAATGGACATGAAGAAGGGAATGGGTCACAGCAAGCAAGACTCCTGTTCTCTTATTCATCTTATTTGATTAAAAACTTTATCAGCTTCACAGTAAAGTACCAGTCTCACCAAGGACAGTTTGTGCCATATACATTTTATAGATCGTGTGCAGAAAAACATACTATTCTAATGTGAAAACTAGATAACTTTCTCCTGTGTTTTGGTCTTTCCCTTAATCAAACAAACCTATTTGCCTCAACATATATTAACAGATCTCCTTAACTGGCATGAAGCTGGGGAGCACATGCCCCAGGAAATGGTCATACTCTGGTTTTCAAAGTCCTAATATCAACACTAAGCCAGAAGGTAGATGGAACCTTAGCTGCTCTGCAAGGGGAATCAAATGTGATAGCATAGAACGTACTGGAGACTGGGAGGGAGAATAGTGTGCAGATCTGGACCTCAAATTAAGCCATGGTGCCACTAGGAAGAAGGAGTGAGGACTGTCACTAATAACTTGGCAGATCTCCTTAAGGTGATAGAAGGTGAGGGCAACCATCAAAATGAGCTTTGGCTGCAAGAAATCCCAAGGTAGTGTCCAATCAGGTGGTTCCCTTCTGAGAGTTGGCAGCAAGATGCTGGTCTTCTCTCTGTAACCTCAAGTGGACTTATGTGATTTGGTGCTCATGGTGCTAATCCCCACCCCACTTCCAGATCCTTGAGATGATGAGCTGTTGTTTAAGGTAGCCATCCAGCTGGGGTTCTTGGTGAGTGAAACTCTACCCTAGACTGTTGTAATTGATTGATACTTACTATTAATTATCTCCTGGTAAAGCTTGCTGTTAATCCTAAACAGCTGTATAACCAAATCACCACACAGAGACTGGGTTCATTTAGTTAACCTAGAACACAATGATGGGCAATAGTTAATCCCTCCTAAACCTCCAAGCCCTTAGAGTTTCCTAACATTTAGATTTTACCCAATATACTCGATTTTTGTGAAATATGTCCAGTCCATCTGCACGTAGTTCCAAGATCTCTCCTCCAGCTCTTTCTCCTCCCAGCTCTCTCTGCCTTGTTCTTTCTTCTTCCACTCATTTCCTGTCCTCTGGCTCCTCCCATTGCTCAACATTGTGGCTAGTTGCTTTATTTTGGCCTGTTTACACAAAGTTGAAATAGGATGCTGAGAATAAGTATCACAATGCAATATCCTGATTGAGACCCGGGGGTTGGGGAGAGAAATCAGCATTTGAATGAACAAGGGTAAAGTGTTTACATTTCAAAAGAACATTATACCAACACTAGATGGGTAGGCAAGACTTCTGAATATTTGTCTCTGGTGCTGTGGACATTGAGGTGGCCTACCTGACTCTGCTGATAATCTGTTTCCCTTTATCTCTGCATCCTAGCTTCCATAGTCACAAAGCCTTATGTCACAGTAGGTACCTTACCTCCCATGTTCCCCTTGCCTGCCTCATTGCCACATTATTTAAGGACACACACATGAGGAGGCCTCGCCTCAGAGCAACCAGACTTGCTCTACTTTGTATCTGGAATGCTTTTCTCAAAGATTTTTCCAAGAGCACAGCTTTCCTCGTTTACATTTCCACCAAATATTTTCTCTGTAGGATGTTATCTGGCTTCACCTACAGTAGCATTCTGTTTGGTTGAGTCTACTGCCCTGGTTATTTTATTTATTTATAATAATTTCCCTGTCTGGTGTATTGTTAGCTTACTTAGCTGCACACATCCTCTTAAAACATCATCCACAAGACATATATGTGCTATTTTCTTATTCATGGCTGTCTCTAATGCAGATTGGTAGCTGTGGCATGCCTTCCTCATTATGTGCTTTTAGACACCGGTTTAATAAATTTAAGGAAATGATAAAAGCAGCAAAAACATTGAGCATTTATCTTCCTGTCCCTGAGCTATTAATAACTTAATTTCAGTATATCTTTATTTGTACCCCACAGAGGGTATCTGCATGCATAAGAAGCTTTTAATATTGAATGGCTCACACAACATAGTATATCATTGTGAGAAAGTAGATGTGCTGTATTTGTAATATGGCAAAAAAGTAATAAGTCGGCATGAATATTTAATAAGAAATAAAAATATCACTTTCTTTGCAATGGTTAAAAAGTGCCTCTGTCATTAGGAAAGAGAGGAGAATTTGCAGAAATCTTGGGTTTATGTGATTCTAAGTGCTACCCACTATCTCTTACTTCCATCACCATGATTTCCACTGTTGTTCTGAGGGGAAAAAAAACCTGTCTTCAAACATTATACATGAGGAGATGGCTCTGCTCTATGCTTTTATTGTCACTTTAAAATTATCATAGTGACTAAGAGTACAAATTATGTATTAATTGAAGCTCATGGAATTATTCAAAATAGCTGTTTCTGCTCAATATTCCCATCTCGCTGGGAGGCAGAACAGCATTATTTTTAACTTTCTGAAATAAGAAAGACTTCCAATAGGACATGAGAGGTGTGTGCAAAAACCCATACTTCAGACTCAAAACTCCAGATTAAATGTTTTCTACTGTAGACTGACAGTTTTTGTGCTGGTGGAGGGAAATCTGCTGCATGCCTTTATGACATTCAGATTCCATGGGTGCATGGCAAACAGGTCAACCTTTCAACTCTCATTATAAAGGAGCACTGACCGAGTCCTATACAGTCGCTTCAGACATTACAGACTGCAGAATGCCAGCATTGTCACAAACCTGGGGAATTTTCTTCAGGCTTTGCCAAGCATCTGAGATTAATATCATAATATTAATTTTTAATATGCTGAATTTTACATTTAATGTTTAGCTGCAAGTATTTGTATGTTCACTGATAATTCCACTGTATATATTAACAAATTCATTTTATTTCTTAAGAAAACCATTTATTTTTTGAAGGAAACAGAAATATTCCTACAGTTAAATCCATTTGTGTGTGTGTGTGTCTGTGTGTGTGTGTGTGTGTGTGTGTATACTATGCATGTAGAAGCCAGACCAGTTGTGAGGTATACTCTTGAAGTACTATCTGCCTTATTGCCTAAAGACAGGATTTCATTCTGAACCAGGAGTTTACAGTTTTGCTGAAACTGGCAACCCATGAACTTTCGTCATCTTCCTGCATCACTACTCAAAGCTGAGTTAAAACCATGTACACTGAAACATGAGTGTCTAAGTCTCTCAGTAAAAAGGAGACCTCACAGTGAGGGAAACAATTGGGTCCAACCTCAGGTCACCTCGTTAATACCAGGAAAAGTTCCTGGGTCTCCCCAGCTCAAGCAGTCTCCAGCATCTAGCCACACACCTGACACTGCTATCACCATTCCAGACTGACCTGTGGGCCCCAAAACATGGGGTCTCCCAGTTAGAGGAGACCCCATGGTGAGGAAAAACATTGGGTCCTACTGACTAATCCCAGTTAAAATTCCCAGGTCCCCAACCTCTAGATCTTGAGTGTGGCCACTCTCCTGCTCTCGCAGACCCTTAATAATTTCTGGGCACCAGGGCACACAGTTCCAGCCTTGGGCTTCTGGACACCCAGGAGCTTCGGGTACAGCTCCAGACACTGCTCCGAAGCTCAACCATCTTCCTAGGGAGACTGAACAGAACTCCAGGCTGACAGGTTCTCCAAGAGGGCTGCACACAGTGAGCACGGTGACTGAGCACAGTCAGAACAAGAAAGACAGTGGAGTGGTGGCTGTCTCCAGGACTTCTCTAGTGAGAGGAGAGCTACAGCAATAAGAAAACTTCAGCAAAGTGGCTGGGTACAAAATTAACACAAAAAAATCAGTAGCCCTCCTGTATACAAAAGACAAACGGGCTGAGAAAGAAATTAGGTAAACAGCATCCTTCACAATAGCCACAAATAATATTAAGTATCTTGGTGTAACTCTAACCAAGCAAATATGACAACAACTTCAAGTCTGTAAAGAAAGAAATTTAAGAATATATCAAAAGATGGAAAGATATCCCATGCTCTTGGATTGGTAGGATCAACATAATTACAATGGTCATCTTACCAAAGCAATCTAAAGATTTAATGCAAGTCCCATCAAAATACCAACACAATTTTATAGACCATGAAAAAGCCATTCTCAAATTCGTATGAAAAAGAAAAAAATGAAGAGAATAGCTAAAACAATCCTACACAATGAAAGAACTTCTAGAATTATCTCCATCCCTGACTTCGAATTGTATTACAAAACAACAGTAAGTAAAACTTCATGATGCTGGTACAGAAATAAACGAGTTGATCAACGGAATTGAAGTGCCAAAAATAAGGCTACACACCTACAGACACTTGATTTTTGACAAAGGAGCCAAAATCATGCAATGGAAAAAGTAAGCATCTTAAAAAAAAATGGTGCTGGTCTAAGTCAATGTCTATATGCAGAAAAATTCACATAGATCCATATTTGTCACCCTGCACAAAACTCAAGTCTAAATGCATCAAAGACCTCAACATAAAACCAAAAACACTAAATCTATTAGAAGAGAAAGTGGGGAATAGCCTTGAACTCAGTGGCACAGGAGACAATTTCCTGAACAGAACATCAACAGCTCATGCTCTAAGATCAACAATTGATAAATGGGACTCTTGAAACTGAAAAGCTTCTGGAAGGCAAAGGACACTGTCAATAGAACGAAAAAGCAATCTATATATTAGAAAAAGATCTTCACCAGCCCTATGCACAACTAAGGGCTAATATCATACACACACATGCATGCACACACACAAACACACATATTAAACATCAACAAACTAAATAATCCAATTTAAAAATGGAGTCCATAGCTAAACAGAGAATTTTCAACAGAGGAATCTCTAATGGTCAAGAAGAACTTTAAAAATGCTCAATATCCTTGTCAACAGAAAAATGAAAATAAAAATGACTTTGATATTCCATCTTACATCCATCAAAATGGCTAAGATAAAAAAAACTTAATTGACAGCACATGCTGGTGAGATTTTGGAAAACAGGAAACACTCTTCAGTTGATGGTGGCAATGCAAACTTGTATAATAACTTGGAAAATCAATCTGGTGTTTTCTCAGAAAAAAAAGGGAATAGCTCCACCTCAAGACACAGCTATACATCTGCTGGGCATATATACACAAAAGACGCTTTCCATATGACAAGGACATTTGCTCAACTATGTTCATAGAGGCTTTACTTGTAATAGCCAGAAACTGGAATCAATCCAAATGTTCCTCAACCGAAGGACGGACAAACCAACTGTGGTACAACTACACAATGTAATACTACTCAGCTATTTAAAACAAGGAAATCATGAAATATGCTGGCAAATGGATGAAATTAGAAAAGATCATCATGAATAAGCTAACCCAGAAGCAGAAGGATACACATGGTATCTGCTCACTTGTAAGTGAAGTTTAGCCATATAATATAGGCTAAACATACTACAATTCATAGACCCAAAGAAGATAAGTAACAAGGAGGACCCAAGGAAGGATGCTTAAATCTCACTTAGAAGCAGAAATAGAATCAGCAGTGGAAGTGGTTGAAGAAAGGAAAGAAGGTAGGAGAGGGTACACAGAGAGAAATGTGGATGGAGATCAGACCTGGTGAGACTGGTGGGGTGGGGTGGGGGCAGAGGTCCTGCAGAGAGAAGAAAAATGGCGAGTGGGGGCATCTCTCTCACAAGCTGGAGACCTGAGACAGGGCAGGCTTCTGAGAGGAGATGGGGTGTAGATGAGTCTCCCAGTATCAGGGATCATGAAGCTTAAAGAGGACACCCTCTAACAAGACAGGACAAGAACCTACCCACAAAAACTTTGACCCCAAATTTACCCTGCCTACAAGATGTGCAGGGTTAAAGATAGAACAGAGTCTACACAATGGAATATTATTCAGCAATAAAAAAAGGAAATCATGAAATTTGAAGGTAAATGGGGGGAACTGAAAAAGATCATCCTGAGTGAGGTATCACAGAAAGACACACAGGATATATACTCCCTCATAAGTGGATATTAGACATATAATATAGGATAGACATACTAAAATCTGTACACCTAAGGAAGCTAATCCAGAAGGAGGACTCTGGCTAAGATGCCCATTCAGAAAGGCAAAGAGGATGGACTGATAAAATTATCAGAAGCACTCCTGTACACCAAAGACAAAAGGGCCGAAAAGGAAATTAGGGAAACAACACCCTTCACAATAGCCACTAATAACATAAAGTACCTTAGGGTGACTCTAACCAAGCAAGTGAAAGACCTATATGAAAAAAATTTGAAATCTCTGAAGAAAGAAATTGAAGAAGATCTTAGAAGGTGGAAAGACCTCCCGTGCTCATGGATTGGTAGGATTAACATAGTGAAAATGACCATATTGCCAAAAGCAATCTACAGATTCAATGTAATCCCCATCAAAATACCTTCACAATTCTTCACAGACCTTGAAAAAAAAATACTCAACTTCATATGGAGAAACGAAAAAACCCAGAATCTCCAAAACAATCCTGTACAACAACAGATCATCTGGAGGTATCTCCATCCCTGACCTCAAGCTCTACTCCAGAGCAATAGTAATAAAAACTGCATGGT
>CM053766.1:36598668-36628490 GCA_028658305.1 Pachyuromys duprasi | reverse complement strand
CTAAGTGAGGTATCCCAAAAGCAGAAAGAAACTTATGGTATATACTCACTTATATAGTCCTATAGGATAGGAAGGTCATGCTGAAATCTATACACCTAGGGAAGATATACAAGAAGGAGGACCCCAGGTTGGTATGATCAATGCTCGTTTAGATGAACCAATGGGATGGACATTGAATGGAGGATAAAACAAGCAACAGGACAGGCGCATACCAAAGAGGGCCTCTGAAAGAATCAGTATAGCAATGTATCAAAGCAGATATTAAGAATCACAACCAAGCCTTTGGCACAGAGCAGGACATAATAATAAAAATAGGGGAAGTTAATAAGACTTGTGGAGAACAAGGGCTCCACAAAGAGCAAACTGAGCAGGGCACAAGGGGCTTCTATGGGACAGTTTCTCCAACCAAGGACCATGTATGGATATGTCCTAGAACCCCCGCTCAGAAGTGGACCATAGTAGCTCGGTATCCAACTGAAGACCCTAGTAAGGGGAACAGGGACTGTTTCAGACATGAACTCGATGGCTGGCTCTTTGACTCTCCCCCATACACGCCAGGGAGTAACAGCCTGGCTAGATCCCAGGGGAGGACATTGCAGCCAGCCCTGAGGAGACAAGATGAACTGGGGTCGGATGGAAAGGGAGGAGATCCTCCCCTGTAGGTGGACTTGGAGTGGGCAGGGAGGAGATGAGGGAGGGATGGGGAGAGTGGGAGGGAAAGAGGGAGGGGGCTATGCCGGGGATGCAAAGTACCTAACCTTTGATTGATATAAAAATAAAAATAAAAAAAATTTTCCTAGAATCAGAAGCAGAAAGATTAGAATAACTAATTTCTACAGCCCCATCATTCAACTTTAAGAATTACTAATTTACTCATGGTCTTAAAAATTGTTTTGAATCTGAAAAAAAGAATAAATAAATGCACTTTTGTCTCAAAACATCTCACAGGCCATTAATAACAAAGCTAAAAGTATAACTAGTATAAATTACATGATGGAAATGTGTATAGGACAACATCTCTTCGTGATAGAAGGTGAACCATTAACCCAGCCTGATGTATAGCTATTTAAACCCATGTCAGTGATCTTAAACAAAGAGAGAAGGCATCAAATGAGTATGTAAACCCTGAGTCTTATTGTCAAAGGAGTGTGCTTGCTGTCCATTTCTACCCTACTACGCTAGCATGAATGTGAGGTTGAAAAAGTCGTCTTCGACCACTAAGCTAAGGAATGGTCACAGATGTGGGAAACTCCAGATGCCCTGAGGTGGGATGTTTTTCTCCATCAAAGGCAGATACATTCTTCCTTTTTGGGCATAGTGCTGGCTGCAGAGGAAATCTCCATAACTGGTTCAGATCTACCATCCGGGGAAAACAGTGGCTTTTAAGTCTTGGTAAGGTGACTTCCTTTCATTTCCTGTCTCTTCTACCCAGCAACAGGTTCTTTCTATTTCATCAAACTTGACAAGATTAATTTAAAATATGCACCAATTACAACTTTTCAGATTCTGGTCCATTTTTTCTCTAATAGGCATATAACTGAAGAGGAATGTGTGTTAGAGTGAATGTGCCTGGAGTCTGAACCCTTATCTTATTCAGGTCACACTTTGGACTTGGAAGTTGGTCTTGGCTCAGGTTAAGGCTTTGGGGGAAGACTGAAACAAAATGCACATGTTTTATAAGTGAAAAGTACAGGAACTTGGCATAGGCAGAACATCGCAATTGGAATGTGTCTTAAGAAATCACACACAGGAAATTTTATCTCAGTATGGAAGTGCTGAGAAGCCAGGAGGAGCCATTTGGGCCCTGAAGACATAGCTCTCATGAATGGATTTGTTTTTACTACAGGAGTGTAGTCCCTTAAAATAATGATGATCTATGTTTCTTCCATCTCTGTCTTATGCTTTTGGTGTCTTCAGCCATGAACTGTCGGTTGACACAGGGAGAAAGACACTTCCAAAACCAAATGCCTATGTTTCCTAACATGCAGAACCACAAGGCAATCTTCGCTCCTTAGTCACTCTGTAGTATTCTGTTACAGCACCTCCAATCACATAAAATTAATGAAGTCAAGCTCTGTAATGCATTTTTATTCTTATTTGTTTAAAATTGTGATATTATTATTAAAGTGTTAGTCTATGAGTGACAATTGGGTAATATTTATCTATCATGAGATGAGTTTATCCTCTTTGCTTGTTTCAGGTTATGTGTCAAAAGATTCTGACTTTTACATATGTTTTTCCTCTTTAAAGGAATTCCATGAGTTATTTGGAAAATTGCGCATGAAATTTTTAAAATATTATTTAAAGTACGCAAACCCTTGGAAAATCTTAATGTAGCTTTTTTTTCTATGACTGTCACAGTTCAAAAACCAAAGTTTAAAAAAAAAAGCTGCTGTTACATAGTAGTTATAATCAAATTCGAGCAGAAGTTGGTCAGAATGATCTTCTTTATAGTATACACTAGAGACTACACCGAAACCATACAGCTAGCAAAAACTATATCAAAATCATGAAGCGAGTGTCTCAGAAACTCCAAGTGCACTCTCCTGAGGAAAGGAGACCCTGAACCCCTCCCTCTTCTTGCTTTTTCTGTTTTGTTTTGTTTTTTCCAGCCTATGGCTACATTTCCAAAGTGAATTGCTTTCATTTGCAATGCAAATCTTTTCACATATATGGTTGCATTATTTTCTGTGCAGATGAATGACACTGCTATATAAGAGGTAACAAACCTCACCCAGTTTTAAGTACATTTCTGGTATTGAAAGCTAACAGAGCTGAAAGTTGAATGGGAAAAAGCTCAGCTCCAATGTTCATTCTTTTATTTGTGTTCTGAAAGGGCCGTGTGGAAGAAACCTGATAGAATGCCATGGCATCTCTAGTAGAGGAAAGCTAAAGATAGGAACAGAAAAGACTGGCTTGCGCCTGCATTGTGGCTTCACAATCAGAGAGCGGATGGTGCTTTCATAGGAAGGGCCTGAGGCTATGCCAAGTCTTTAACTCCTCAGAGGGCATCCATCCCTCACTGGTCCGCAGAAAAAGCCTTATGAAGAAACTCCCTGTTCCAAGAACACAGATCCCTCATGGAGTGACAACAATGTCACAGGAGGTCCCAATTAAAGCAGCGTCCAACCCTGCGCCTAGGAGTATGCGATATTCACATGAGAGTGGGCTGAACATGTTTTCTCTCCACGTGGGAGCAAGGTAGGCACACGTGAGAGCGGGCTGAGCACATGTTCTACAGTGTAAGCTGATTAGCCTTCTGGTACTAGAGGTTCTGTCTTTAAATTTCATATTCATTAGAGAGATGATATGGCAGCTCAGGAATGTGCTGTCGCAAACAGGACACTGGCAAATTGTTTCGTATCAGACACTCAGGCTTAACTTCAGCCCATCAGAAACCCTTCACTAAGCTCTGGTGTGGATGATGACAATTACCGTAAAGATTACTCCTGTTTTTCTAAACAAATGACAACTATAAAAATTAATATTAATTCTACCATTTAAAGATTTATGTATATTTTATGGTGTGCGTATTTGTGTGTGTATTTGTTTGTGTATGAGTGTGTGTTTATCTGTGTGTGCGTCCAGGTGCCAACACAGGCCAAAAGTGGGTTTCAGACTCTCCTAGATTTGGAGTTATAGGCAACTGTGAGGCACGTCCTGTGGGTGCTGGAAACCAATTTCCTTTTCTATTTAAAAGTAGCATGTGTTCTTAACTTCTAAGTCGTCTCCTCTGCCCTGCCTCTGCCACTCGATTTGCTTAAATTTATTTGTTATTTATTATTACAGAATACAAGCTTGTAGTGATTACATTAAAAAGACTCATAAAAAGCTCAGCTCTTCAGAAGTGCATGCTGAGCCTCACACATCCCTTGTTTAATCAGCAAAGGAGAAAAATAGCAAAACAGGCATTAATGTGAAAATGACTTGACAATATTATTTCCCCAGACACTATTATTATACAACACGTACATAGTGAGACATAGATAAAAGGATGAGAACATAGTTTATGTTGAAGAAACAGAAGAACTATGGCTTCCACTTAAACTTAAGTAATAAAAACAATTAGTGATGTAGCTATGAGACATAATATAGCACCAGTAAGAGAAAGGATGGTCTTGGTTTCTTGAGGGGATCCTGAAATTCTCAGGAAATCCTATAGTTTCATCAGCGGGGCATGACTCTGTCTAAATAGCTCTGCTAGAGCTTGGAGGCTGTGGGCTAGGTCTTAGGCAAAAGGTTCTGGGTTCCTCCTCGTTCTCTAAAAGAAGAGCAAGGACACACATACAACAAAAATACACAATTTGTGTACGTAGCCCATTCTTAATATCACTCTCACAAAACAGACCGACCATAGTGACGAGGCCCTGTCATCCTAGCATTCTGGAGGAAGAAAGATCATGAAATTAAGGGTAGCTTTTGGTCTACATAATAGTGAAGAGGAGCTAACTGTAACACTGATGTAAAACACTTTCTTTTTATTTTTAATTTATTTTTAAATTTATTAGAATGTATTCATTTTGTATCCTAGATGTAGCCTCCCCCTTCCCAGCCTGTCCTAACCTCACCCTCACTCCCTCTTCTCCTCCCATACCACTCTCCAAGTCCAATGATAGGGGAGATCCTAGCCTATCAGATCTCATCAGGACTGACTGCAATGTCCTCCTCTGTGGCCTGGCAAGGCTGCTCCCCCTTCAGGGGGAGGTGATCAAAGAACCAGCCACTGAGTTCATGTCAGAGACAGTCCTTGTTCCCATTACTAGGGAACCCACTTGGACACTGAGCTGCCATGGGCTACATCTGTGCAGGGGTTCCGGGCCATCTCCATGAATGGTCCTTTGCTGGAGTATCAGTCTCAGAAAAGATCCCTTTGCCCAGATATTTTGGTTCTGTTGATCTCCTTGGGGAGTTCCTGTTCCATCCAGGTCTTACTATCTCCCCTTTCTTTCAAAAGATTCCCTGCACTCTGCCCAAAGTTTGGTTATGAATCTCAGCATCTGCTTTGATACACTGCAGGGTAGTCTTTCAGAGGCCCTCTGTGATATGCTCCTGTCCTGTTCCCTGTTTTCTTTCTCTTCTGATGTCTATCCAGTTTGCCTTTCTGAATGATGATTGAGCATCTCACCCAGGGTCCTCCTTCTTGCTTAGCTTCTTTAGGTACACAGATTTTAGTATCATTATCCTATATTTTATGTCTAATATCAATTTATAAGTGAGTATATACTATGTGTGTCTTTCTGCTTCTGGGATACCTCACTCAGGATGATCTTTTCTAGTTCCTACCATTTGTCTGTATATTTCATGATTTCTTTGTTTCTAATTGCTGAGTAGTGTTCCATTGTGTAAATGTACCACAATTTCTATTTCCATTCCTCAGTTGAGGGACATCTAGGTTGTTTCAAGATTCTGGCTATAACGAATAAAGCTGCTACAAACATGGTTGAGCAAATGTCCATGTTATATACTTGTACTTATTTTGGATATATGCCTAGGAGTGGTATAGCTGGATCTTGAGGTAGCACTCTTCCTAATTTTCTGAGAAAGTGCCAGATTGATTTCCAAAGTGGTTGTACAAGTTTACCTTCCCACCAGCAATGGAGGAGGGTTCCCCTTTCTCCACATCCTCTCCAGTATGTGTTGTCACATGAGTTTTGATCTTAGCCATTCTGATGGGTGTAAGGTGAAGTCTCAGGGTCAGTAAAACACTTTCTTAAGGATCATGAAATATTCTCAGTCTAACATGCTCAGTTTCAACTTTAACCCAAATAAAAAACTACCCTCAAATATTTTTATATTTTTAATAATAAAATATATAAAATTTCATGAGCCTGTGATATTTTTGTCATAACAAAATTATTTATGTTAAACAATGCAATCAGTTTTTGTGAAAATGTTAAAATTAGTAAACACATAAATCTCTTTAACCTTCCGTTTAATAATTCTCAAAATTGCATTGAACTCATGACCCTTGTGCCTCTAGGGTGCTGGAGTGACACACGCATTACCACAGCAAAGTTACTTTTAAAACATTTTATTTTGCCCATTTTCTAGCTTGTTGTAACTGGACTTACAGTGTGATAAAAAACAATAAGAGAATACCACATATTCCAATGTTTTGCTTGTACAAGTAAGAAAAACAGAGGAGAAATAAGAAAGTAATTTTTGTGGAATCAGTAAGAATATTTAGGACAATGAAAACCATTCTCTAGAGAAGGCAGGAAAGCTGTTAATGAAACAACATTGAAATAACAATTTGCTGAGCAAACGTTACATTTTAATGTGGCATTGACTTTTGAACCATGTTAAAATTTCATATACTTGAGCTACATAGTAAGGCATTGTCAAGAAAAGAAAAAAGAAAAAAATAGAGGGCTAAATAAAAGAAAGCACAAAAAAGAAAGAATAAAACACAAAACAGAGAGTAAAAACACACATTGTGTGTGTGCATACACATGTGTGTGCATGAGTGTGTACATACACACGTGTGTGTGTGTGTGTGAGCAAGTGAGAGAGAGAGAGACAGTTTGTTGTTCTAAGTTTCTAACTTTTCCTTGAAGAGTCTACTAACCATGACATCCCCAGAGCAAATGTGTATGCCTAGAACTCAGACTTGGGATTTTAAAATGTCGTTTTATATTAAAGAAGACCATGATTCCTTCAAAATTAGACAGTTTGGAGTAATGATTGAGCAGTTAAAAATTTGCCAGCCTGAGTTTGAATTCAAGGTAGATGTCTTATGCCATGTGACCATGGTGGACCTACTAAATCCATGCCAAAATCTCCCCATCAGGAAAAGGAGATTCTGCAATTGCTGGTATTGATGCAGTATTAGTTATCTGCCAGCCAGTTTTCTAACATAATATCCCTTCTGCACTGGCTTATTAAAAGTTGCTAATATAAAATCAGAAATTATGAAATTTTAAATGATTTATTTTCACATTTAAATATCATTAAATTTAAGGTGAAGCATAGAAATCAAGCTAAGAAATTTCTCAACCAAGGTGGATGTAAAAGTTCCTCCTGTCATGGAATGGGGTTCCCTTCTTCCACAACCTCTCCAGCATGTGTTGTCACTTGAGTTTTTGATCTTAGCCATTCTGATGTATATAATATGGACTCTCAAAGTCTTTGATTTGCATCTCCCTGATGACTAAAGACATTGAGCATTTCTTTGAGTGTGTCTCCACCATTCAATATTCTTCTGTTGAGAATTCTCTGTTTAGCTTTGTACTCTATTTTTAATTGGATTGTTTGTTTTGTTGGTGTTTAATTTCCTGAGTTTTTATATATACTGAATATTAGCCCTTTGTCAGATCTAGGGTTGGTGAAGATATTTTCCTAGTCTCCAGGCTGTCATTTTGTTCTTTGCTTTAGAGAAGCTTTTTAGTTTCATAAGATTCCATTTATTAATTGTTGATCTTAGAGCCTGAGCTATTGGTGTTCTGTTCAGGAAGTTATCTCCTGTGCCAATGAGGTCAAGGCTCGTCCCTACTTTTTCTTCTAACAGATTTAGTGTGTCTAGTTTTATGTTGAGGTCTTTGATCCACTTGGACTTTAATTTTGTGCAGAGTGATAAATATACATATATTTGCATTTTTCTACATGTAGACATTCAGTTAAACAACATCATTTGTTGAAGATGCTATCTTGTTCTACTGCATGGTTTTGGATTCTTTGTCAAAAATCAAGTTTCTGTTGGTGTGTGGGTTTATTTCTGGGTCTTTGATGCACCAGTCTGTTTCTATGCCAGTACCATGCAGTTTTTATTACTGTTGCTCAGAAAATTGGGAATAGCACTACCTCAATACCCAGCCAAACCACTCCTGGGCATATACTCGAAAGATACTCCACCGTGCAACAAGGACATTTGTTCAACTATGTTCATAGCAGCTTTATTCATAAAACCAAAATCTGGAAACAACATAGATAGCTCTCAACCTAAAAATGGATACAGAAGTCATGGTACATTTACCCAATGGAATACTATTCAGCTTTTAAAAAACAAGAAGATCATGAAATGTGCAGGCAAATGGAAAGAAGTAGAAAAGACCATCCTGAGTGAGGTAACCCAGAACCAGAAAGACAGGCATGGTATATGCTCACTTATAAGTGGATATTAGCCATATAATATAAGATAAACTGAAACATAATATAGGATAAACTAAAATCTACAGACCTAAAGAAGCTAAGCAACAAGGAGGACCATAGGGAGGATGCTTAATTCTCATTCAGAAAACAAGCAAGATAGACACTGGAAGTAGCAGAAGAGAGGGAACAGGGCAGGAGCCTATCACAGATGTCCTCTGAAAGTCTCCACCCAGCAGGGGATCAAAGCAAGTGCAGAGACCCTCAGCCAAACTTTGGGTAGAGTGCAGAGAGTCTTATGGGGGGATAGAAGGACATGGAAGGGACAGGAGTTCCACAAGGAGAACAACAATGTCAAAAACTCTGGGTCCAGGGGGACCAGTAAAGACTAATGCATCAACAAAGGACCATGCAGGTAGAGGACCTATGCCCCTGCTCAGATGTAACTCATAGGCAGCTCAGTCTCCATGTGGGCCCCCAATTAAGGGGATCAGGGGCTGTCTCTAACATGAACTCAGTAGCCAGCTCTTTGATTACTTCCCTCTGGTTGGGCAACCTTGCTGCCTCACAGAGGAAGAGGATCCAGGTAGTCCTGATGAGACTTGATAGGGTAAGGTCAGATAGTAGAGGAGGAGGGAGGACTCTCCATTTCAGTGGACTAGGAAAGGGAAATGGGGAGAGAGGGAGGGAGGGGGAACGGGACCAGGAAAAGATGAAGGAGGGGGCTACAATCAGGATATAAATTGAATAAATTTTTAAAATTAAAAATATTAAATTAAAGAAAAAGAAATTCTTCAACCAAAAAGTTATAACATCCTGGAATGTTGGCACACACTATAATCCTGACACCTGGAAGGCTGAGGCAGGAGGATTGCTTGAGTTGGAGGTCAGAGTAAGAGAGCACCATGGATTCTAGAACAATGTAGGCTACATTGGGCTTCAGAGTGAGGCCATAAAAATAAATAAGAAAAACAAAAACCTGAGAGAATGATATTTATGTTTCAGAAGGAAAAGGGCACAGGTCACATGTGGAGAGTCACCTCTTTGGTGAGAAGATGTAAACTGAGAGCTTTGACTTAACTGAGATGAAGTCCCACATCATGCTTTCATTCAGGCTAGAATGGGTTCAACAGCACCCCAGTGAGACAGGCAAGTATGCTAAGCCTTTTGGAGAAGCTCCACAGAATTCCACTTAAGACTCTGCCTTGGGAATAATGACCCATCTTTTCTGTCTCACATCAAAGTCTCTATTTACTTTCAGTAGCTAAATGAAGATAAATTTGGTAAGTACCCTTTTGTCTAACCTCTCATTCATATTCCTTGGAAGGGACTCACAACCTCTGATCTTCAGTGCAGTGTAAATAGCTACTGAAAGATTTCTCAGGATGTTTAATATTTGTAAAGTTTTCATTGCATCCTACTGCCCCATAATCTTGACTATTGTTTATCATAGTAAAAATAGAATTTGTTAATAATTATATCTGAAAAGCAAAGTTTTCTCTGTTTTTGTTGATGCTTGTCTGTGTCATTGGATGCTGCTGAGTAAAACTCTAATTCTCCTTATAAAATTTTCTCTCTCAAACCATAAAAGGAGGTGAAAGGTTTCAAGACCTCAGTGCTTCACAGATCTGTTTCAGGTTCTGGTGTGTTGTTAACATCTAGCTCTAATTCCAAGACACTGGGATGGACTTTAAAGTTTAAGTTGAGATTTAAATACTGAGCATATGGTATGACTACTTAGTTGATAATGTCCTAAGAACTTTGGGAATATTTTCAGTACCACAAACACTTTTACATAATGCATGACATCATCCAAGGGATGCTTTATGACAGAAAATTGCTGTTTGGTGAGAGGGGTTGTGAACACAGATGCAGTCACCGAGGACTTCCTAGAAGATTCTATCCAATGTGTAGATTATCCTGCGAAAGGTTAGAATGGCCAGCACCAAACCTCCAAATTTTCTTTCACACTCCCATTAAGGATAGCAAAAGCAATCCTAACTAGATGACTAAACTGGTGACATATTAAATGTATGTTTTTCTTAGAGTGAATAAGGGGCTGAATCCCAACAAAGCCTTCCTTATAACTCTAGTAGCCAGACAGGTGGGAGATGGGCTGTCCTGTGATGAAAGGAGAGTATGAACAGTTTTCATTGGGCTGGAAGAGTTGGCTCAGTGTCAAGAACACTGTCTCCTCTTCCAGAGGACCTAGGTACAAGTCTCAGCACTACATGACAGCTCATAACTGCCTGTAACTCCAGTTCCAGGGGATCCAACACCCTCACACAGACATATACACCAAACACCAATGTACATGAAATGCTAATAAATCTTAATTTTTTAAAAAAAAACCTTTAAAAATATTTTAAATGGGGGTCTTCATTTTCTTGTACTGGTTTTGTTTGTTTGTTTGTTTTTGTTTTTTTCTGGAATGACTCACCTATTAGGAAAATATCAATACAGGGTCAATATCTAAAACATTGTAGGCTCCTCAGATAGTGCCTATAGCATACTTAGTTAGGAGAGAATGGATTGTAATGATAAGAAATGCTAATGTTTCACTAGATGCTGTAGATAAAACCTGTCCAGTTTTTATACAGTCCTTGTGATAATGACCCATTCAGATTGTTAGCTAAAGAATGACATAAGCTATACCAAAAACCAGAAGCTAAGCAACACTGTCCCTCAGTGTCAGGGACCTCTGTTCTCGTCACAGAAAGTGTTTTAAGGACCCCCACTTGACATTGATGGAAACAGCCTGTTTTTTGTAGGCTCTGATTGGAAGAAAATCAAAATAGTCCAGAAATAGTTTGATCTCATTTTATTTCATTTGATTTGTAGTATTTATTGTTTTGTTAACATCTGATTTGATTAATTAAACATACATATATATGAGCAGCACTAACAGAACTTTGTGAGTTATAAAACATAATATGAAGTTGGGAGGGGAACATGTTGAAAGCAATGTGAGGGAGCTTGGAGGGGTCGATTGGGGAACCAATAAAGCAGTACCTCATTGTACACAGGTATGAAAGTCTCAAAAATAAAAAATCTAAGCAACTAGGTTGTATTTCCTTATGTCTTTCCTAGCAACTAGCAAAGTCAAAAGACAAAGTGGGAAGTAGCAAATTAAATCTGGTATTCAATTTTATTAAATTTCACAATAGTTATTCCTATGCATGGAGCTCAAGGATTTATCCCATCACGCTTAAAAATCCCCAGACATTGTATGTCTGTCTTCTGTGGGGAAATACTTAATGACGTTGGGTCTGAAAACCTGCACACACAGCTGAAGGAGAAAATCAGGAGTTTCTTCAGAAATTGTTGGAGTTTCTTAAACCTTTATTTTGATGCACCAATTTTTAAAAATGGACTTGGAGGCATCGCTATCATAGACACAGCAGGCTTCTTGTTGTGCCCTTCATTCTCAAACTGACACTCTTAACAATTACAGCGCTTTACTATTTTCCTAACACAAACACTCCCATACACACATACATACAAACACACACACTCTGCATTTTGAACAGCACTGCAGGAGATCAGGAAGATGCAGAGCATTACCTGATGGCCACTTAGCAAAGAAATCTACATGAATTATTTTTAAAAATTAGATATAATTTTCTTGCTGCATTTTGGTTTTTATAAACTCTGCTATAAATAATAAAAGTATCTTTGACCTTCACTTACATATCTAAAGACTGGATAAATGCTACAAAAAGATTGTTATTTCAGTCATTCCTTTTGTTCTCCGTTAAAATAATAAAATCATAGTGTCTAGAGCTTCAGACTTAAGTGGCCTACCAGGATGCTGTTGCAAATCAAAGTGTCGCTGGTGAGGCCATAAGAGTCATTGCTTCAGTGAGAGCCTCTCTCAGCAAAGCCTTTTTTGTTTACAGGCCAGTTAAGGGTTCCCAGCCACTGACATTATTTCACTCAATTTAATTCCATCCCCATTCTCCATGGCTCATTGAGCAATTCCCAGGCATGGCTATTTGTGCTCCTTGGGAGAAAGTGGGGGTGAATATAATGTTTATAAAGACAAAGCAAGGGCTCTCAACAATGGCCGCTATGCTTCAGGTTTGTAGCTCTCCTTAAGATTCCCTTCTCTTCGGGAAGCTCAGTTATTTATTTTGAACTCTCAATAACCAATGCCAAAGTATTTCATGCAATAAATTGTTGAGCAGGGCACAGGCCAGGTGTGAGGTCCTGTTACAAGTGATGCCCAGAATATCTGTGCTTGTATGTCTGTTTCTGCATCAATTTCAGTGAGTTTGGTTCTGCTTCCAACATCACCATCCTGTTCCTCCTTATTTGCTAGCCACTAACAGAATCAAGATGGTTTAAATCACCTAGAGTTTTCATTTAGTACTCAAGCAGGATTCTCCTGGATATTAAGTAGGCGTGCAGTGGTTAATCAAAAGCTACTGTGGACAAAACTAACGTTCAGTATCAAAAAGCAATAAAGCTTAACTTTAAGGAGACTTGGGGAGGATCCTGTGGATGATTCTCTGATGCTGAGGATATTCTGCTTCTCCTGTGGTGTGCTGACATCACAGGAGTTCTTGAAGAAGAAGCATCCTCTACACTCAAAAACTGGTGTGTGTATGGCACCTGTGTCTGACCTTAATAAATAGTTTGCTTAAAATTCAATACCTATTAAGCTACCCTTGCAGGCACAGGCCTATAATCCCAGCAACATAGACAAGAGAATCACTTTAAGTTAAAATCCACCATGAGCAATGTCATGAGTTCTTGGGCAGTTAGGGTTATGGAGTAAGGATTTGCCTTGTTTCCTCAACCGTCCCCAGGAAATAGATACTCTTGCTCCATTCTGAATTCTCTAAAACAGCTTCTGTAAACGCTGAAGCATCAGAGTCTGCTGTGTATCCTGAAACCCATGGAAGCAACAATGAGAACAGGCAAGCCTTCCATTGTGTTCTCTTTAATTAAGACGGGGAATTTCAGAATCTGGGATATTGCCTGCTTGCAGAAGTATTCCTTTCATATATTTAATGAGGGAATTATGGTATATTGTATGCATATTTATGAGTTGCATACATGAAGCTATATACAAACTTAGATGTCTTTGCTTGCTTTGGTTAAGACACTGAAATTCAGTTTCCCTTGCCTTTCCCTTAGCCATTCAGCTCAGAAACTGTGCAACTAACAGAAGAACATGGGATTTGGGTGGAAGTTGTTACCGAATAGAGCCAGAGATCTAGGGGCAGTGATCTGCACATCTCCCCCCCCCCCTGCGAATTTCTCTATACTTTCAAGTAACTATAAAAATGAATACTATTCCTGTCACAGAAAATGGTGGTTGTAGAAGCTGCAGTCATCTGCAAGGAATGTTTAACTCTAATGTGTATTTTAAAAAGTCATTCTTTCATCAGTCCTGTGAAGAAACTTTTCTAGAAGTATATTTTTCTTTTTCATAACCTTTTAAAAACTGAATTTTCTTTAAAGATAACACCTAATTATACTTAATGTTTTTTAAAAATGTTTCAAGTTTTTATTAAAAAGTGATTGCACTGAGACATGGTACACACTTCATTTCTGAGGTTGTAATCCTCGGAAATAACATACAAAACAAATATATCAAAAAGAGTTTTGACTCAAATTCAGATCATCTATGTGGCTGTGGAGTTAAAATGAGAGCTCCAAACAACAGTGAAATCAAAACTCATTAGACACATTCCTCACAATCAAACAGTGTAATGTGCTAATTAAATCAAGATAAGAGAGAGTACCACAATAAGACTTAACCCATGAGTTCTATAAGCATTACATTAAAAAACACTTGGAATACACTTGTTAATTGGCTGTATTTATTCCTCCAAAACAATAATGAAATATAATGAAACCATTATGGGAAGAAGAATGAATAAAAGTGACAGCTGAGTTCCATTTCCTGCATGCTTAACTGCAGGAGGAAGACCCACATTAACCAACAAGCCGTCAGCAAGGCTGCTGGACATTCTAAGAAGATTCTTACGATGAAGCTTGTCTTCTAAAATGTTCATTAGTGTTGAGTGTTAATTTAGTAAATCCATGTTTTCAGGTGCTCCCTGTAACTCCCTAACAAGGCCCTTGCCCCACTCTCAAAAGCAAAGATTTCAGGTTGCCCTACTTGTGGCTAGGAAACCATCTGTTTTGTTTCTGTTGCATAAAATAACTCAAGTGCTTACGTGGAGATATATTGTTAGGTAACAAGCAATTATTAACACTGGGTACAAAAACAAAAAAACAAATGATGTCTCGCTACCTTTAAATCAGAATGTTAAATGGTATGGTTTTAATCTCATTTAACTCAAACAGTATAGATACCAATAACATTTCTTAAGAGCTGATAAATTCTCATGTTTTTTTTGTTTTGTTTTGTTTTTGTTTTTGGCAAAGATCCCAATTCATCCTCCCAATGTCTCTGAAGTCTGGACTAGCACACACCCAGTCCTGTAGTTCAGAACACTGAGAACTGGAAGACCGGGTTTTAAAAGGCGTTAAGTGCCACTGTCTGATAGGAAACCAGGATGTAGATCTTCACAGCTACAGTTCCCAGCGCCATTTCAAGATGCAAGCAGACTCCGCTGGAGCTGGGGTGGGCATGCTCCAGAATAGCTGGTTGTTTTTCCCCACGCAGCAAGAAAAATATTCCAGGAGAGTGTGGTCTACTCTATGGTTATGTTCAAATAATCATTAGCAGCAGGCTTGAGGAAGCTGGGTAAAATAACCCCATGGATCGCATTAGCTGCTGCACCTTTGTTTCTGTTTTGTTATGTGCTCATATCATTGCATCTACATGTCAATTCTTGTATCTCTTTATAAAACCAATAAATGCATTGAGGATGAGAAGGGCAAATAGTTGAAAGTACTTTCTACTCTTAATTTGTTGGAGGAAAACATGTTGAATATTTTAAAATCCATATTATTCTACAATTCAATGGGAACTAAAGAAAACAATGACAGTAAGAAGAAAAAGAAATATTTCCTTAGGAAAGAGGATGCTGAAGAGTGATGAATGTCAACTCTCCTAAGAGCAATGAAAATCAATAAATTGAGGAAGGAAATGGAATAGAAACACTGGATAATGCTGACACTCTAATTTCTAAATTTTCATCTTCCAATTCCTTCCTGTGGTGTCTTTCATGTGTATCTTAGATATAATCTGAAGTAGGAAAAGTAGATTTTAGCCTATTCAGAATTCTGTTACTTCTGGGCCTTAGTTACCTTTTTTGGTAAAAACCATGTGTTTTTATTTGCAAGCTATGGGTTTTTCTGAATTTATTTTTTTAATTTTAGAAAATTGTCTGCAGCAACAAGCATGACTGTAAGAAGCATTCTTATTCCATAAATGAACACTTCTGTTGTTCCATGTCTGTGAGTTACTGGCTAGACAGAATAGGCACCAATCTCGGTGATTTTTATTCCTATTATATATTCCCTATAGATATCAACATTATAATGCTGTAGAAAGAGGAAGAGGCGTGGCATGCACACCTCAATCCTATTTAATCTGAACATCAAGAAAAGGGGCCAGTCTGAGTTACAGAACAAGTTCTGGACCAAACAGGGACCATTAGCCAGGCCAGGTCTCAAAAAGGTATTTTTAAACATTCTGGGGCTAGAACTCAGTGGGGTAGCACTTGCCTTGTGGATTTAATCATTATAATTGCAAAAGGCTTTCTGTAGCTTAACCCAGCATCACTCCACAGACTTGCAGAGCTCAGTCAAAGGTCCAGGGAACTGATGAACTTCTCTGGTGATATCTCAGAGGTCAGCCCCAGACTGTCCATTCAGAGAGCAACACCAGCCATACTCTCAACACATTCTGGAATGAGCTGTCAAACCAAGCTCCCAGCCCAGGACAAAGAGACTTGAAATCAGAGGCAGGCTGGGTTCTGCCAACCAACCTTCTGCTCACCACTGTGGTCTACTCACCCCCGTGATGTCCTGAATTTGACTGTGATGCAGCCATCTTTCTCTTACTAGGGCAGCTTTCCTGCAGAGAATGTTGGCCTGCCTAACCTCCAAGCAGATTTGAATTGTGCATCAGCCTTCTATCAAGACCCTTTGAATCTGGTTACATATCAGTCTTTTGTTTTTTGGTTTTGCTTCTGTTTTTGTTTTTGCTTTTTTGATAGCATGTTGCACCCTGAAATGATCTTTGGTTGGCTCCCTAATTTCTCACTGCTACCTGAAAATCGTGCCCTTCTCCCCCAGCGCTCTCTAAAATTTTGTGATGTGCATCACCCTTTGAGATTTTCAGATACAAAGAAAAGCTTAGTCAAACTATTTGAGTGGGAGAAGGAAGAGAGGTCAATCTCATTATGCAAAATAGATGAAGGGACAATTTAGTCTCTGACTAAGCATTATGACAGTTTCCAACTGTAGAAACACTGATAAAGTCTGAGAAAGAAATTCTCATACAATAACTTAAGTAAGAAAAATGTAATATTCTGGCTCATGGTACAACTCAGACAGATAACTGAGAGTGACGTCCATCAAGATGCATCCATCTTGTATCACACCCTTCGTTCCTTGTCTTAATTTGCAAATAAATGGAGCTGGTGGTCACATGAAAGTTCATGGGCCCCTCTCCTGTGCTGAAATGTTCTTGGAAACAGTTGAAAGAAAATGGACACATATGGTCCATTAGTTTAAACAAGGTTGGGAAGACCAGGCTGGGTCATTAATGTCAATAACTCATCGTTGCTTTGTATCTCTGTGCTGTTGCCTTGGCAGGAACCTGGCAGTCCTCACAGACAAATGAAGTCTAAGATTAAAGGGTGAAATACGTCAGTGGTATGTTGAGTACAGAAAAAAGAAAATGAAGTAAATTGGGTTTTTAAGAACTTCCTGTTTACTTTCACAGCACAACCTATCCTTTAGGGACTAACATTTGTCACACAGCTTCAATAATATTGAGCTAAGATTAATTTGGAAAGTCTTCACTGTTTTTCATAATGTTCTTACCACACTCCTTATCCTGATGATTGTTAAAGTTGAAAAAGCTGGATATTGGAGGCTGCCTTTCAATTATCAAGGGATCTATTTATACCTGTGTATCTGTTGGACACTGCTAAAGTTAATGAGCAGTTGAATGTGGACTAACAGCCATTCAGAGAAGCATCTCCAGGGTTCTTACATCCTGCATACTGGAAAGCCATAAAACGGTGGGTTCAATTTGGTGCTCTGGAGCTCATTACTCTTTCTTAAATTTTCAGTGCTATGAAAAGCTCTGAAAGTCTAAGGATGAGTCCCTACATTAACATTGCATACCCCTTCACTTGACATGGTAAGCCTCAACACTACTTTTTAAAAAATAATGGAGAGATAGTTCAGTGGTCAGGAGAGCATGGTTCTCTTGCAGAAGACCTGGTTCACAGCCTCCATGGCAGCCACCTCACAACTGCCAGTAACTCTATTTCTAGGGGTATCAAGCCCTCTGGCTTCAAAGGGCAGCTACACTCACATACACATACTCACACACAGACACACATGTGTGCACTCAATTAAAACTATAAATGAATCTTTTAAAAATAACTTCACAGGTGTATATAAATGAAAGCCCAGGTCACGGAGTGGGTTCAGGTCGCCAAGCAATACGTCCTTTTCACTTTCAGAATGTCTCAAATCTCCAAAAGGACATTTTACAAAAGCTGCAGAAGAGAACTGCAAAGAATTTGATAATTAATTTTCACAAAGGTTCAAGCTTGTTTTTTGTTTGTTTGTTTGTTTGTTTCAGTAGAACACTGTCCAGTAACCAGAGAGAAAACAGTTGTATTTATTCAGTTTCTGTGTGTGTGTGTGTGTGTGTGCATGTGTGTGGTATGTGTGTATGTGTTGAATCTGCTAGAGCTGAAGTCATAGGAGTTTGTGAGGTACCTGGGTGCTGGGAACAAAACACAGATTCCCAGGAAAGCAGTAGGTGCTCCTGACAACTGAATCAGCTTAGGTTTGAAGATGTGGGCATGACTATTAGACAAACAAAATGCTAAAAATTAATTTTCCTGAAAAAAAAATAGTCCTCCTTGTCATTCTGGGTTAATTCTGTTGTTGTGGTCTCCCTCACTTTGCATGGAGATGCAAAGTCTCAGTATATTTTAAGCTGAGAGAAGTGTGGGTCACAGATCAGGCTGTGAGTGTTCATCCAGCTTAATAAATATGAAAGACTATGCCTGCTTAATCAAACTGTTCTGAAATCCCAAGCATGTAAGGTTTTTTATTCCTAGTAATTTAATCATAATTGCTTTGGAAATTTTTCCAGTTACTTAGAACTCACTAAAAATTTCATGCAGATAGTGTTCTTAAGACAACTTTTAAGAATTGAAGTTGTGGATGGAGATGGAATGTGTTTTGCAGAACTGCAGATGAAAAAACAAAACCTACGACCTGATGGGTATTATATTTTCAGTTACTTTTCCCTTGGAGGATCATATTTATCTGGGTCATAAAATAAAATTATAAAAATGTTAAGAGGGCCAAATTCACATTAACCAAATAATCAGAGCTCTTAAACCCTTCAGTAATTGTCACTAATAGTTATGTAAAAAATAAACATTTCTCTGACAGATATTAGTGCTGGGGAGACCTCAAAGGAATGTCTCATTACATAAAAAATGACCAGGTATCCTAGGAGAGATGACCAGAGTTATTATGAAGTTCCTGTTTTGCATAAAGGTTTTATGTCGAAAGGGAATATAAGCCCTCTGTTGCTTTGTTTATCCTAAACAATAGTGTATCAACCATTGAAGCTGAAATGAGTTAATAATTATATGTAACAGTGCCTTATTTTATTTTATGTTACTATGTTATAAAAAGGAGAAAATTATTTGGCTCATGGTTCTGAGGCTTAAAAGTCTAAGCCTGGATTGCTGACTCCACAGAGAAAGTTAGTAATGGATATTCAACTGGATAGGATTCGAATGCCCCAGTGGATTCATCTCTGTGTGTGCCTGTGAGGATGTTCCATGGAGGCTTAACTAAATAGAGCCATTCCATCCTGAGCATTGGAGGAATCATCTCGTAATCTGGGGTCTGAGACTGAATGAAGACTAGAAGGCAACGTGAGCATCAGCATTCATCTCTCTCTCTCTTTCTCTCTGCCTCCTGACTGTGGACTCAGTGTGACTAGCTGCCTCATGCTGGAGCAAACGCAGCTAGGACACCTCCCAGCATTGGTGAGCTATATCCATATACCATGGGCCAAGAGGATCCCTTGCTTTCCTAAATTGTTCTTGTTGAGTATTTCATCACAACAAGAAGAAAAGTAAATAGTGTAGTATGGCAAGGGCAATGGAGAGCTAGAGAGGGGGCAAGATCCATCTTCCGTGGCATCTCTTCTTCTGACAATGGATCTGTTGCTGTATTCAGGACATTTAGCTCATGACAGCTCACCTCTTAAAGGTTCAACATTACACACTTGTGAGTAAGTGTCCAAAGGGCACAGACATTGGAGGGCATGCGAACTATAGCACACAGTGCTTTGAGATATTAATGGCACATGCTGAGGCAGAACACTAATGTGGAAAATGTGGTAGATAAAATTGTTCACCTAGAGGTGAACAAGATGCAGGGAAAGATTGAAAAAAAAATAATAGTGTCAGGTAAAACCAAAGAACTGCTTCTAACCTGCTTAAATTTCCAGAACCTTCCAAAACAGAACCACCACCAAATGGTCTTATTATTATTATTATTATTATTATTATTTTATACAGTTTATTCATTTTTTATCCCATCTGTGGCCCCCTCCCTCCACCAAATGGTCTTAACACAGTCTGCTGAAGACATTTCATATTTAAATACACACACACACAAACATACGCAGAGAGAACAGATTAACTAACTCAAGCTTTGAGCCCATTCATTCATTCCTCAGCACTTTCATCATGACCTTCCACTTTTCAAGATCTGATAATGCAATTATGCATGGGACATAACTTTAATAGTTTGTCTTTTCCAGTCCTGCTACAAACACTTCACTGCACCCAGATACCAGGTCAGACTACAGAAACACATAATTTCTGTTTGCTGTGAGTTTTAATCAAATCCTGCCTGCCTGGTGGGGATAATTCCAGTTCCCACAATTGACAGATTTCACATGGTGGCTCTGAAGCTGTTGACTGTCCTGTAGGGACTCTGTGAGCCAGAGGTACTACAGCATGGTCACTGAGTTGATCAACCAATATTGAATTAGCCAATATTAATCATTTAGAAACAACAAAACCCCTCATGTGTGGTTCACAGCAGATTAACAACTGATATGATCATCATTGTCAATGAAATTTAAATCTGGACCCTTATAAATATCATGATTCAGCGCCTTTCCCTGCTTATCTCCTAACTAAGGTGCTGGTGGGGGGAGGGGAGGAGGGTTGGAAGAGAGGTAAAGGCTTTTAAGAACCTTAAGTAAAGTAGGTGCTTAAAAAAATCTAAGCCTACAGGACTGCTCAAATAACTTTTCTGACACAGAATATACAACTTCCAAAAAGCTTTAAAAACAGTCCCCACTCATGCTCGGTATACAATGAAGGTTTTTAGAATAGAAATCTGAGCATCTGAGTGATTGTGTTTTCAAAGAAAGGGAGGATAAACGTTGGGCAAGCAACTGGTTGTAGGTAAAAATTTTAAACCCATTTATTTGGTACGTATTAAAGTCATCAGTTTATGTAAAGCTTTGAAAGTCTTAAACTGTTGGCAGTATGTTCAGACTTCCTAGAGCAGAACTCAATCCATTTTTCAACCTTCTGACTAAAGTGGCTGATTATTTTGTGATTCAACAAAGACTGTCAAAATAGTATGACAGTAATAAAATAAAACCTCTAGAGACCCTGATTCCACCCTCAACACCAAAGAGGTAGAGGTAAGAAAGGATGGACAGATAAAGGGAGAGACTCTAGAACTAGGGTCTTTTAACAACCTTGGAGGAAAATGAAATAAGATAGTGATTGTTTCACCAAATTAACATGAAATTACAGATAGAATACATGCATGCATACTTATTTAACATTTCAATATTGTTCAGACCTGACAACTGTCTGGGATGAGCTATCCCTTTCTACCATCTATGTCCAGAGATAGAATTTATTCTGTCATACTTAGTGACATGTACCTGTACATGCACAGTCACTATCACCTGCCCCTGACCTGTTTCATAAATAGCATGATTTTATATTTTAGTTTCTTATCAGACTATAGAAACTGGCTGCCTGAAAGTATTTTTGTGTCAGCATACCTAACAGATAACTTGGTATCTATGGTGTTCTCTGTATAGCAAAATTATTCCTTAATGGAGAAAAAAATTTAATCCATTTTTGAAAATGATTAAATTACAAACAATACCATAAATATTTTAATGACTACTTCAGTTACAACCAAATACACAAAGTAAGTAAGGCTATAGCCTGCTACGTTACACATCAATATGAGGCTCTGATTTTCAGTTACCTAGAATCCACAATTAGATTAGCCATGCTATATTTTAATCATGATATTTTCATTATTTCTTTGCCAACACCCAATTAATGACCATCCACATGAGAGGGCACACATTCTCCCATCCACATTATGTATGTTGATAAACTCAAAAACACAGAAATCACGATAGTGGTGGTTCTTTGATCACATCTCTGCAAATCAGAAATCACAAACATAGGACTCATGTAAAAACTGGCTAATAACCAACACGCTCACTGTCAAATTAACTGCTCCCATCTGAGGTGATAAATGGCAGGTCTATAGCTGCAAGCCAGAGGGCATGACAAATGGCTCCTTGACATCTGTTCTTAACATCTGGCTTTGCAATCTATGTGCCCATGGAAATGAAATATGCAATCCATTTTGCCCTTCAAATATTAGCTTCTGGGATAATTTGTGCCTGAGTTATACACCTCTATAGCATCCACTACATGAAAGGATTTACTGTTAGATTAATAAAGACCAGGTATTCAGGATCAGATAGGGTTTACCCTCGGCCTTTATGCAGCAATAATTCAGAATCAGCAACCTTGGGACAATATCCATGCAAGCATTCTTCCATGCACATACATACACATATATCCACAAAGGGTTCTGTGTAGGAAGCCTTCTTTAAACCAACTATGAATTTATGTAGAAAAGTACTAGTAAAAGACTTTTCTATGAAGTTTTTTCAAGCTCAGTGTGAAACAAATGCTAGATATGAGTGCATACTGATTGTCTTTGATACAATATCTTTTACAGTGGGGAATGGAATGCAATATACAGACCTATGCAAAGAAAAACCGAGTTAAACAAAACACTGAGCATAAATATATTGGTAACTAATATGACTGTAGTAAGGAAAACTCACTGAACATGGAGACAGCCCTTGGGCAACTCAAAGCAGCACTTGCTTCATCTGAAACATTAATAATATAAGCAAAACACTTAGATGTGGTTTGCATAATATTTTACATGATTCAAGTGGTCTTATTAATCTGCTGTTTTGAATAACAGCTTGTATATACTTTGGAGAAAGACCATGGGACTTTCAAAGGATAACTTTGTCAAACAATAACTTGTTGTCTAAGTGAAGCTTGCAAGAGCAGTGGACAGGGTGACGTGGCTGGTAGCATAAGGTCTTTGACAGATCTGCTGGCCTCCACCCGTAGAATGAAGCGATTCAAGCATCAAGAACTTGTAGAGCACAGAACTTTCCAATCCACACAGGGCATGTGGTCCGACAGAATTAAGAACCTGCTGACAGCAAGAGCAGACCACATTAGGTGACACCCAACATCACCCAACTCAAATGAGAGGGCCTGGAGCACTTCAAACAGAACTGGTTCCAAAGGGGGAAATGGAAGGACAAGAAGTCAGGCAAGGTGCAGAGCAGTGAGTCCTAGGTGTAGGGAAAGTGCAAGAAGTTAACACTGCATCAGAAAACGACAGGATAGAAAGAGTCAAGGGAAGTAGGCTTGGAGGAAGTGTCTTCTGGGAAAGGGAGGTGGCATGATGTGAGTTAGAGCAGGAGAAAAAAGAAGCAGAACACAGAAAACTGTGCAGGGTCTGGACAGGAAAAGGCAGTAAAGTATGAACTTGAGGCAAATACTAAGGTTGTCAAAACGTACACATCACTATACAGATAAAACATAGCAATGTAAATTATGCAAAGAATTAATATCATTTCATTTTATTCATTTTTGGCTTTATTATTTTATTTTATTTTTTGAAAAAGGGTCTCATTTAGGTACCCCAGACTACCCTGGACTTCACGGACCGGGATTACCTCAAACTCACATAATAGGTTTGGGTTTTTTGTTTGTTGGTTGGGTGCTTGTGTGTGTGTGTGTGTGTGTCTGTGTGTGTGTGTGTGTGTGTGTGTGTGTATGTGTGTGTGTACACTCACAGAGGTCAGGGGATGTCAGATGCCCTGTGTTGTCACTGTTTATCTTATTCCCTTGAGGCAAGGTCTCTCCACTGAAGCTGGAGCAGGGCATAAAGCCATAAAGCCCCGTCCTCCTGCTGGTGTAACAGTATATTATTAACAATTTTTGCTTGTTGTGTTCTTCAGTCTTGATACCTAACACATTGTTATAGAATAAGAAAGTAAGTTAATAATGAATATCACTTTTATCTAAAATGTTTGCTTTATTTACTTATCATTAATTAGGTCTTTTTTAGGATGGTCAAACAAGGGAGGGAAAGAGCATCAGAACCCCTATAACTAAGATGGGGAGGTCTGTGTAGCTCAATGCAGTGAACATTCATTTCTAAGTCTGTGAATGTACACTTAGTTTTAACACACATTCACAATATTATATATCAGCTTATTTAACATACTTGTGCAGCTTCAACCGTGACAGACAGATCATTTTATATTTTTAGGGTCATTAATTTTTATACACCTATTTTTTTTTCATTTTCTGTGGGTGTCCTTTTGTCTGGGTATACTGCAGCACAGTGCAAGTATGGAGATCAGAGACAACTTGAAGATTGTAGAAATGTGATATTAATAGGGAACTTTTCTGGTACCCACCGAAGCTCCCAAATAATTGACACAGAGACCTGTTATATTTATTCAACAAGATTTAAACTCTATAACTGGACAGATATGCATGTATTCTAACGCAATTATGCTAGTGTGGCTACTTCCCAGCTATATGCTCTTTTCCTTGACATCTCAGTTTTGGCTTGGTAACTTCTGGTTATAACTTCAACTGCTATGAATCTCTGTCCTCATGGTGAATTTCTCTTCATGCCAGCTTCTTCCTCTCTCCTCCTCTTCCTTCTTCCTCCCTCTTTCTACCTGAGACCCCCAGAGTGGGAAAGAAAGTCCCTCCACCTGTTCTCTCCTCTGCCCAGTCATTGGCTCATAAGCTTCTGTAGTAACCAGTCAGAGATAATTGGAAGGCAATTTTTTACACCGTTGAGACTGGAGAGTCTTCACAAAAATGACAATTCCCCTGTCTGGACTACAACCAGATCTCGGGGCACAAAAATCAGCATCTAAAAACAAGGTGCACAGGACCATCCTCCAGTGGAAGGTTGTCTTTCCCTTTCCACTAATAATGTGTGTCTTAGAGCTCAAACACAGGTTGCAGTGCCCCTTCCCAGGAAGGCACTGCAGAAACTCTTGTTATGATTCTTAATACTGTGGTCTTTGAACTCTAATTTTTCTCCATAATTGATCTCTATAGCTATGAATAGGATATGTAAGCAAGCCATCATCTCCAAACTGAAATTTAATTTTTTTTAAGTGTCACATATTTTGGGCATTGTTCAGACCAAAGTCAAGAAACTTTGGGCATAATAAAGTTGAATAAAATGCATCATTATCAGCAATATCTGACAGAAACATGAATTGTGCAGATGGGGAATATTTCTAATGTAGAAAGCTGTGGGTGTCCACCTTTATTGGTAAGGACGTTAAAAATGACATTTTTTTTTACTTTAATACTTAGGGGAAGAGATTTTAATCGACATGAAAAGTCCACTCAGCAGGACTGGGTGGTCATTCTTTGTGTCTGATGGCCAGCAAGCCTGGATAGTCCTGGGACTCAGCTGCCCTCTAATGTTCCCCTAGCAAGTTGTGGCAAAGGGGATTCTGGGATTCCAATCTCTCAGGAATGGCTAGAGTGCTCTAGGGTAAGGATGTGGAAAGAGTTTTCCACAAAGTGTTACAATTTAGCCCTTTTGAAATGAAATTCAGGCATCAGAGGCAGTGGAAATTCAGAAGTTTCGGAAGCCTGTGTTACAGCTCCTTGGGTTAAGCTGCTGTGATAAGCATGGCAGAGAATGCGGTGAAAGCCCATGCATGGTTGGCTTGCAGCCAAAACATAAGCTTAGCAAGACCCAGACCCAGGGGTTCAGAAGGCAGGTCTGGTGAGATGCTGACCCTGCAGACCAGAAGTGGGTCCAGGCCCCGTGGGTGCATCCATTGCAGTCAGCAAACTTCCCTACTGGTCAGTGAGCTTGTGGCAGTTGGGCAGGCAGCCAACCTGGCTAGCAGCCAAGCCGGTGAGTTCAGTATTGAATTTCTGGGGAGGAGGAGAGACCTCCCTTCCCCAGAATAAATGACAAGTCTCAGCTGGCCATCTTGGAAAGCTGATGCTGTCACACAAAGAAGCACCCACCTTTATTTCATGTGAAATCAGGGACTTATAAGTCTTGGGCAGTGGTAGGGGGCTTCAACGGGTGAATGTGTTTAACTCCATACAGCTAGAAGTGCTAGGGATACTTGATTTATATGTAATAGCACAGTACCTCTTTACATGCAGTAGCATGGTCCTATCACAAGAAGAACACAGTACTTATTGTATGGGTAGGGGGTAAAATCTTTACATACAATTGAAGGTCATTGCTGAAAACTATGATCTACTTAGCATAGGGTGGGGTATTTCCAGGAATCCACAGGTGCTTCTTAAACAGTTTTTCTTATCAGGAAAAAGTGCAGCCTGTGATTGTCCCTGAGGGCTATATGACACTCCTTAAAGGTTTTTAGGGTTCAGAGAGGGCACCCTGCTGAGAAAAAGGAAGTCCACAATTATAGATGGAACACAGAGGCTATTCAGAAATGTCAGACTTAAACCTTATCCAGCAGAGTTCCATGCTAAGATGCTTTTTTAAACATGTTTTTGTAAAACTCATTGTCTGGTAAGTTCATGGAGCTAAAGTGCCAGCATGGCGAGACATTGCAGCAATGAAGGACCAAGGGTCCCTGGTGGTTTGTAACCTTAGTGAGCGGAGCATGGCTGACTCCCTACCGCAGCAAACTGTCCTTGAAACTTCAAAGATGAACTTCACAGGAAAAAAGGAACAAGTGAAATAAAGGAAAAAATAAGATAGAATGCTTTCAAGGATGCAGCCACTCCTGCGGCTTTTATGCCTGAGAAGAATATTCTGCATAGGGAGACAGGCTCTGTATTTCAAAATAAGATAATTTTTATCTCTCCTGAGCATATGTTTAGATAACAAATGCCAGTGGATGTCCTGGATTATTTAACTACCAGAAATATAAATAACAGAATCCAGAAGTGAGTAAGTACACCCATGGCCTCTTTCATTATAAGCTATAAAATTGTAGGTTTACCTTTCTGCATGTTTACAGTCTAGTTGCATCTGTCTAAAAAATGATCATGAGACTAGTGTTTCTATTTTTCAAAGAAGCAAATTGCCACATCCCTTCTTCTAAAATAGATCAATTCATCATTTGTTGGTTAATGTTTATTTTATTTCTTTTTATTATATGTGAAACATAAAAATAGCTTTTACAGTTTATACATTGATAATTCTCTTTTGTGGAGGGATTGAAGGAAAATATACCAACTGCCAGAATATCTGTAAAGAATTAGCTATGCTAAGGATGATAAACAAAACAGGCATAGTGAAATACATTTTAATTTTATTTCAATAGTCACTAAGTGACTACTTCAGAACTGTACTTAACACTATCAAAACTTATCAAGTTTACATGTTTCCTGCCTCTTTTTTCTTTCTCCTTCATGCAAAGATTTATTCTGGCAAGTTCAGAACAGCATAAAAGCATTTTGCTTTTGGCTGTTTGTTTTCAACTCTAGTCATGGAGTATAAAAGAGAGCATAGGGTTATCCTTTATGTCTTTAGGATTATTTTTTATTCTTTATTAATTTTTATATCAAAGATCATTTCAAAAGCTGCAGTTGATCTGTATATAATATAATAATAACTTCTGACTGTATAATTCTTTTAACCTCTATGTCTACACTAACAGGGTACTTCCTAGGCATTACTCAGCTGACAACCAACTTACTACAAAACAGGATGTTACATCAGTGATACCAGAGATGACTTCCATAGATTTTAGTTATTTATCTGATAAAAACAAACAACACATTTCAAATAACTGTGAGATAATTTTAGCTGTTCATGAATACATATATAGTTCTGTTAGATATATCATATATTATATATACTTATATAAATATTTCTAATATATGTTTATATGTGTTCATAAATATATGTTTATATAAAATATAACATAATGTAGACTACTATATTACATATATTTATATAATATGTTATAATCACATTATATATGATATAATCTAATCATACACATGATTATAACATATTATAATCATAGAATGTGGTAGAATACATAAAATATAATATGTTACAATATTATTTATAATATATAAACTATATTTATTATATAATATATATTAATCTAGAAGACAAATTGAATATCATTGAAGTCTTAAATAAAACAACATAAATTTGTTTAGGAGGATGAGGCAATGGCTAAGTCAGCCACCAAAGTGATTTCTGTGCAAGTGTGATGATTCAGTTTGATCTCCCAACCCCATGTTAATAAAATAAACAAACAGTTGAAGAAGCTGGGAATGTGGGTGCAGTCAGGCAGGGGAGGCACAGACAGGCAGATCTTTAGGGCTCGGTGAACAGCCCGCCTAACCAAATCAGCCAGTTTCAGGCTAGTGAGACGCTCACATCAGAAAACAAGATGGACAGTTGCTGAGGAATGTCAACTGAGGTAAACCTCTGCCTGCACATGCAAACACACACAGACACACACACACACACACACACACACACACACACACTGATCCTGTTTAAATTAAGGGCATAAATGTGCACAATTGTAAAATCACAATCATATAAAAAGGAAGTTATAGTTGTTTCAAAAAACACCTCATGGATTGTTTTAATTTTTAAGACATATTGTATTTTTGTTGCTCTGTGCCAGAACCCTAGGATCTGAAGTTATAGACAGTGCTGAGCCACTTGATGAGGGTAATGAAACTAAACCAGGGACTTCTGCAAGAGCAGGAAATGCTCCTAACTACTGAGCCAATTCTCCAGTCCCAAGATCAAGAACTGTAATTGTGTGTGTGTGTGTGTGTGTGCTCATGTGCTTGTCATTTGATCATAAAAGTCTATTTAAAATTCTATTCTCCTACTTACTATGGAATGATGCCATTTTTCATATGTCTGGTTGTTTTCTTCCATTGTTGTTAAAGTTTACGATGACAGTTCACTTCATGGTTGTTTTTGCTAACTATGGGTCGAGAGACACTGGGTATCCAATACTCACGGCAATGCTTTGCTGGACCCCCCCACCCACCTTATCCCCCAAAATTCTGAGAAGAGTCGTATGTTCTACCTCCATTTCTTCTCATTTTTGAAGAATTTAGCTCTGGGTATGGAAATGCAAATGGAGGCACAAATATGCAAAGGAACACCCACTGAAATTGGCCTCAGACATTGATTTAACCAGATATGAGTGTCTCATCCTACTGTGTTGAGACAAATCTTTCCACTATCTTCCTGAGTTTGGCTCACCCAATCTATAGTGACCAAAAGTTAAGCATTTTGCATTAAAATAAAAATAGAAAAAATATCTTCTTGTTTGTGCCCAGCTTCAGAGATGTCCCAACATTTTATCCAAATACTAGGCAGTTTCACACCTGCCTGAATAAATGCAGACACATTTACTTATGTTTGTCTAGAGTCTCTGTCTTTATCACGGCAGTGGTTGGGATTGGTGATATCTCAGGAACTTTCACAGATTTGTCTTTAAGTGACTATCTTCCAGCTACTTCCAAGACATAAAGGATTAACTAGGACATGGCAATCAAATTGCATCTGTCTGTTTTTGTCGTCTGTTGTTACATGTTCACAGTCTCTGGATTAAGGTGAGGACATCTTTGCAAAGACATTCCACCATTCACAGCTTCTAAAGAAGCATAAGAAAAATGCATGAATGAACAAACTAAAATTACCATAAAATACTACAGAATATTTTTGCCATGTCTGCCATAATATCACACTACATATAAGGAATACCATTTGTGATTTGTTTAATTCCTTCTTTGGTTGCACATTTCTTCCTTGTCCTAATGTAAAATTAGGGAGGAATAAAGTTCTTAAAAATAAAAGTTTTTAAATGAATTAAAGGACATTATGATGATATGAAAAGCAATGATGTTCAAAATTCACCACACGGAATCTGGTTAACACATTTCCTGGATAGATGTGCTTTAAACATATGTGTTTACAAAGAAAAGAAAAAAATTAGTTATTCAAAATTTTCTGCATAGGTAAATGTAAAAATGAGAAATAAGGTCAACTAAAATAGTTGAGTGGGAATGGTATTTTTTGACTCTGTAGCCTAAACAAAGATAAAATATTGTGAAACTCAGAAGTTGGAGAAAATATGATTAAAATTTGGGAAATCATCCTTAGCCTCTTTCCTTTGGCTTTTGAAAAGACGTTTG
>CM053766.1:36577861-36598168 GCA_028658305.1 Pachyuromys duprasi | reverse complement strand
TCATTTCTGCTTTAACTCAGGCACCAATCTTCCTGCTCCAAGCTAATATTCGGCAAAACGCAAAGCCTTTCTGGCTCATTTCTTTTTAATTTCTTCATCCTGCCCCGCTATTCTTGGACAGAATCTCCACTCATTTCAGCTTCAAGTGAGAGCATATAAAGCTTTGAGCCCATTTTCCCCTTGCTAGAATCCAAGTAACATCCATGGAATATTCCATGCAAATCCTCTGTACCCATGGGTTTCAAGGCAGTGTCCCTCTGAATCATCTGGTTAACTTGATGAAACGGGTTTCTGGCACTGCCGGTCTTTGATGGATGTACATATCCAAGATTTTGCCTGTCTAACCCCATGCCCCACATCTGCTACCTACTGAAGGATCGTTCTTCAAGAATCATGAGCCACCCAAGCCTTTGTGATAACTAATTAGAGATACCAATTGGTGATTAAAAAAAGCACCTTCTTGTGATTTCCCCCCTTTTTTCTAACCCAAGATGACCATCCACTGTGTCTTCCCCCACTACTGTGATTTAAGTATACCCCTTTTTAAATACATCTATCCCCACTCTTTTAAGCTATTTCTACATGGCAGAGACTTTGAAAAATCTACTAATATTTTACAGACCCATCACAAACTCTCAAATGAGACATGTTTCCTAAATGTTTAAAAGTAAATGACAAGAAAATGCTATTGTTTTCTGGTACCTTTTAGGAAAGGCTGTTGGCTCACATGGGTCACCAATGTGGCATTTTGGATTTCTAACACAGATACTTTTGTGCCAGAGACAGCGTATGCCCACTGGCGTCTTTTCTGAATCCTCTGTGCATCCAACAGCAATGAAGGTAACCTGCCTGGAGCTCCACCCACCACCACCCTCCAGGTCCTGGGGTTTCCGTATGGTTATTGCTTTAAAATACTTTATACAAGAATCACCTAGGTGAGCTACTTTGTAGAGCTGACACAGGTTAGCATGATTAGAAGCCATTGCATCTGAGCGAAAGGTGAAATTCGGAAGCAGCTGCTGCTGTGGACCATTATGGCCTCCCAGAACTACAATAAAACCTTACAGCTTTTCCCCTTTGTGCATTTCAGATTTAACCCTGAAATGGAATTCCTCTCTAAGTCAGGCTCTGAAGAATCTATATGACCCAAGAATTGAAAGTCAATATTGCCTGAATGTTTCAGAAACTAAAAGCTGTATTATTAATGCATATATAAAATGTATATTTCAAAAGTTTTCTTTAGCATATACTAATAATTAGAATAATAGATTTGCAGCATCTCATACATGCATAAAACACATGTTGTTCATATCCTATAACGTCTTTTCTAGCTGTTGGAGAAAAGAATATATCGCAAGCCAACCAATACCTTTTGCTCAAAACAAAACAACAACAACAAAATGCAAGGCTCATCTACTGTTCAGTGAGTTCAGAAAATGCTGAGTAGTCTTTTCCTCCATGGAAAGAACTGAAGCCCTGCAAAGCTCTCAATAGGTAACCAGAGGAGGATACCACTTTCTTGTTGGGAGATGTGTACCTACGTACATTCATATATGTATGTGTGTGTGTGTGTATGTGTTCATATATATATGTGTATATATATATATATATATATATATATATATATATATATATATATGTGTGTGTGTGTGTGTGGATGTGTGTATGTGTGTGTACACACACACACATACACACATCCACACACACAGGGGAAGAGAATAGAATGGAGAGACCAGCTTTGACTTATTAAAGAATAGACTCACAGGAACATGACCATTCATAAGTTCCAACACCTCTATTGGCAAGCCTGGGAGCAGTAAGTTATGTTCTATTGAGGCTGAGACCAAGAGATCTGCTGGTCCAAGTGCCAATCCGGTAGCACAAAGGCTTTTCCCTGAAAGGAATGTCAGGGATTCAAAACTTGGAGATGAATAAGATAAAGAACAGAGCCCAAACTTAGACTGTGAAAAGACATTTCATCTGTCCATATTGTGTCCACAGGTCTGCTGCCATGGGTGCTGCTCAGGTCCTTACTATGTCCACATGTCCACTGCCATGGGTCTGCTAGGGTCCTTACTGTGCCCACACATCCACTGCCACAGTGCTTCTGGGTCCACATTGTACCTACAGATCCACAGCCACAGGTGCCACTAGGGTCCTCACTGTGCCCACACACTCTGTTCCTCAGATGTTCTAAGAGAGATCGCAGACCTTTTCTTGCCCAGCATTTTCTCCACTGATAGTATTAATCCAACCATCACAAATTGTCTACAGGACTGCATAGAAGCTTTGCATGCACAAGATTAGGAGGTGACTCAGAGCTCTACATTGTAATCTTCTAATCTTGTCCATAAATTTAGGGAACAGAAAGTTGATGCCCAAGTCATGAGATCAACAGGCACACCTGCCCGACACAATCTCTATGACTCTTTCTCTGGGGCTTATGTCAGTTGGGAGCTACTTGAAGGCTATAACCCAAGCTAATAAATAAAAATAAATGGGTTTTTACCATGTGATCAAGAGCTCCATATGAACTGATACAAAATTAACACTATAAGGTACAAAAGACCAAGCTGGAATGAAGTGGATGCCAAGTCAAGTAGGCATTTGCCTGCTTCTAAGTGTGTCCACACAGACTCATCAGACACCCAATGTGAATCCCAGGTCAGAGGCAGCCTTGTGCTTCCATAGCTCAGGCTAATGAAAGGAGTTTTAGAGACACTTGGCAAGCCTTCATCTGTAATTTTTCTCAACACAATGCACACAATACATGCCCCCAGGTACCAGGAGTCCTCCTGCTGGAGACCCTTTAAATGCCCCATCTATAGCCAAAACAGGACATTGCTCTCACCCTGGCCCTTCAGCTATCTGTTTAATGAGTATTTACTGAGAATGATGAATGATGAACGGTGATGATGATGCTTATTATAAAGAGACTATCTCAGTCATCAATAGAAAGCTTAAACAACCAACTATGAAGTAGAAAAAATGACTCTTAGAATTCAGCATAAGCAGTGTGGGAAAAGGTGAGAGCAGGGAATGCTCTCCAAAGGAGGAATTTCCCAAGCTGCTCTAAAATCGGCTTATTCAAAGGAGGACCGGACAGCATGAAGGGTTAGCAGGTATTTCAGGACCCCCCACCCCGGTGCCAGTGAAAGCGAAAGGCGGAAGTTCTGCTGCAGCCTCCCCAGTCAAGGCTCACCATTGCTTTACCCCAGGGAAGCAAGCAGACAAGGCATGTGGAGGTGGCAACCGCACACTCCAGGATAGCCTCAGACCCATTCCAGGTCAAATCCCGTGTCAGGACAAACTCACCTCATACCCAGAGGCTTAGTTACAAAGCACTCTGGGTACCACAGTGTTACACATGCAGGCAAGGAGGGAGGGAGAGATGAGGACTGATGGCCTGTTTCTTCATCAGATTTCAAATTCACTTGTTAAAATATATACAATATATTTGCACTGATTAGACAACTTTGCATCTAGCACAGTGGGGGTGTTTGAAGTGCTCAGTCATTGGTAAAGAGTTATAGCATATATGTCTAGCTCCAATGTGGGGAAATGATTGCCAGGGCTGGCATCTTAGAATTTGGTGAAAACAAGATCTAGAGATATAGTTGAGGACCAGCAGCCTTGGAGGTAGGTGGATCTGGGCCTGGTAGCTTGGCATTTAATTTTCACTGAGCACAGCTCTGGTTCTGGTGAGCTGTCTGTCTCTTCACACCCATCAGGCAGCAGAAATCCGGGCTCACAGGGTGGTGGGTACATGGTATTACAGTTGAAATTGAGGGTGCATTTCCCTTTCTGTGTGATCTCTGAAATAAGCCACATCAAGCAACCACATACTAATTTCTTCACAGCATAAAATACTTAAGCGAAGCACCAAAAAATCATGCAAAATTGCAAAAATTTAAATAAGAAAACAGATGTCATAGGAAGATGTAGTCTCTTAGAAGCCTAAAGAGGAATTAAACCCAGCTTTGGAGCCTGAATAGAGAATTTTTCTTCAGAACAAAAGTACAAAATTGTCAAATCAGGCACATTGGGGGAGGGGGGAAACGCTATTCCAAATATACATTATACAGGAATTCAAAAATAAAAATCTCTTTCAGGGAAATTGTTTCAATAATAATAAAATTGATGAAAATCTGTCACCTAGCTCACCCTGACTCATCTTTCAGTTAGAGAAAATTAATCAAGAAAAAAGAAGTTAAGAAAGGTTGAGGAGGACCTCCTTTCTCAGTGGACTGGGGGAGGGGCCCATGTGGGGAAGAGGGAGGGAGGGCAGGATTGGGAGGGGAGGAGGTAGGGAGCTACAGGGGGGATACAAAGTGAATAAACGTAATTAATAAAAATTAAAATAATTTTTAAAAAATAATAAATGTTTTAAAAAGAAAGAAAGGTTGAATTTTAATGCAGATGAACTGCAAAAAAAAAACAGGAATGAGGAAAAGAAAGTTTGAATGTGACCAGGACTAGAGACACAAGCTGCCAGGCTCAGCACAGGACACTGCCTCTAGGCTGGTGTGCCCAAACAGAATACACCGTGCTGGGGGATGTGGTAGGGAGGTACTGAATGTTTTGAGATCAGGAACTCAAAGGAGGCACTGAATCTGTTTTCACCAGTCTAATTATGGCAGTCCCTGAACTGAACTCTCAGGTCACTGAATAAGCGGGGTGAGAGTAGAAAAATTCAATTTTTAAAAGAAAAAATCATACGGAGCATTTGGATTACAGAAATTGTTCTATGCACAGTGTAGGTTACGATAAGCCTGGTGTTTGAGGTGATCTAACTATTTTTTGTAAGCCCAATGGAGACAGAGAAGAAAAGTGCAGTCAGCAAATGGGACACTTGCTGAGCAGAGGATTGGGGCCCAACTCGGGCCCATTGCTTAAGCACAGAGAACGAGCACAGAGCTTAACTACCACGTACCTGGGGTTTGAGTACAGCTTACTTCTAAACATTTTAATTTTACTTTTTATCATCAACTAAAATACAGCACAAGTGTTAGCCCAGGAAAAGAGAGTCAGAGCCCCTCACTGGAGAGACTCAGGGCAACACACACCTGGGCTGCTGTCTTGCACCAGGAGACTTCCAAAGGACCTTGTAGAGGTCTCTCTACACTGGCTTGTGTCTGGACACATGAAAAGCAACCTATGTTAAATAGACGTTGGCATGTTTACATAGAAGCACGTATCTAGAAAGAAAGCAGTGTAATGTGGTTTAAAAGTGTGCTGTGCTAAAAACCAGAAACCAGTAACGGGCTCCCCTTTCATCGCTAAGTCCAGCCCAGGACTGTGTACGGTAACTCTGCATGCCAGGCAGCGCGGGGTGGCTGCTGCCTGCGTCACACTTACCACTCAAGTGTGTGTACACCGAATTTTGTATATTCTTGCAATGCTCCGATGTCACTAGTGACACAAAGTTGTCAGCTTCTTTTTTAACATGTTATCCTTGTCTGGGAGCATGGTCATCTCTGAGGCTACTGCTGTTCAAAGCATCTGACTCTGCCGGGGTACCGTGCTCTATGCCCAGCAGAAGACTGAGAGATCTCTGTTCATATTTAAAACTAACCCTCTGCTTAAACATTGACAGTCCCAGGCTCTGTGTTTTATCTGTAAAATGTTACTCTACCTGACCCCAATTTAAAAAAAAACAATAAATAAAAGTTTAAAATGTATAATAAATAATCTAAGTTCTGAAACATAGCATTTGTGTTTAAAACAAGGAATTTAAATCAAATGTATAAACTGCTTTTCAATGCTAAATAGAATATTTATCAACTCCATTTGGGCTCTGAATTATAAAATCTTGCAGAAAATAAGAAGACCATTTTAAAGGTTTGTTTTTTTTTTCCTGTTGTGGTATGTTATTGTTGACACTGAGTTTCAGTTCAGGGCAGGGTCTCCAAATTGTCATCCTCCTGCCTCTGTCTCCCCGGTGTTAGTATTGAAGGTATGTGTACCATGCCTTGATAAAAGTCCCTTTCATAAAACTTATTCACTGAAATTAAGGAATTATGGAACATATTGTTTGCATTTGCATATATATGTAATTATTTTGTAATAGAGATGATAAAGGATTTATGGTCTTTAATAAACAGCAAGAATCATTTTTAAACTTAGAATTTTATGTTACAAATTATCTCTTTAAAATGTAAAGTCTCTTAAATTCCCATTATATGTAACTCTTCTAAAATTGAACTTGAGTGTAATTTGAAATAATTTACAACATTTTACTGGAAACACCATCATTTATTACTTTCCATATAAATAGGCCATAAAAAAAAATCTTCTCATTTAATGTTACCTTTCTGGTTTAAAATATGTGCTCATTTTTTTTTAATTTTACCAGTGTCCAAAGAAAAATCTTTCTGTAATAATTTTATTGGTCTTTTGCTTAATTCTGAAGCACTCAGCAGCTCTTCTTTCCAAGAATAACACCTTCCTGCCATAGTATTCAGTTATGGCCCAGATAGCCTATGCTGATGCCAGCTTGCCTGCTCCTTCAGCTGAGCATTGCTGGGAGACAATGACCTCTGAGTCCAGGGTTTCCACCAACCATAGATGGGCAATGGAGGTCACAGAGACAGCTTCCTCTTGCTCCAGCTCCGACTTTGAGATTAATCTGCACCTCTTCAACCCAACGGTCTCTGAAGTCAGTCTCTTACGCCCATTGGGTGGGAACTCATCACACCCTGCTATGAAAACTCTGCCTTCTGGAATGGCAGTGGCTGACTCTCAGATACAATGTTTGCACAGACACTCCTGGAAGGGGAAGATGAAATTGAAATAAAACCTTGGAATTCTTTCCTATGCAAGTGTAAAGAACCAAGTGTACTGGAGAAAAAGAAGATTGAACATGTGCGGCACGACAAATATACATTACAGGATTGTGGATTGGAACCCTCCCACCCTCCCCTAGAGACTTCACTTATCTGCAGCTGTTATGTTATGTTATGTTTTAATTACGTCACACACAGTGGGATTTCATAGGGCTTCTTCATATATCCTAGTTGTGGTTAATCCGCCCTCACAACCCCTGCCTATGCCTTTAGCTTCTATTATTCTACAGCCTTGTTCTTTCATATCCCACATATTCTGCTATCTCCTGTGATGCTTTTGACTTGGATTGCAAGATCTCTGAGTATCTTTTTCTCACACAGTTTTACATAGGTTAACCCTGGTTAACCTTCCCCTGGCTCCTGCTTTCCCAGTTCCCATCACTCACCTATGAGCTTGGCTCCTTCTGCCTCCAAGATCCCCTTTTTCCACTATCACTTCACCTGTGTTCTAATATTCCTCTTTCTAAGTACACTCTCTCTGCCAATATCCCATTTCTAGCTTCCTAGGTGCTACAATTACTCCAGAACTTGAAACTAAAAGCCACATATGAGTTAGAGCATAAAAAATTACTCTTTCATTCTTAATTATTTTGGAGTTTTCTGATGAATAAGTCTATAAAATAAAAATATATAATTCTGGTGTAGAAAAGGAAATATATTGTAGTACACATAAATTATGCATTTATTTTAATTTAATTTGCAGTTTCATGTTTTACTAATGTGTTAACTTGACACACCTATTGTGTGATTATTGACAAAAGCATAAATGGTGGTTTTGAGAAATGAAACTCCTAAGGATTTCAGTCATTTCTATGATTATCATCAAGGGAACCATAGTACTGTGTACATTAAAAATTGGTTCTTTTTGGATTGAAGAGCTAGATCAGAGGTTGTGAACACTGACTGGTTTTCTATAGGATCTTAGTTCCATTCCCAGCACACACATGGTGGTTCACACCAATTTGTAACTCCAGTTCCAGGAAATCTAATGTCCCTTTCTGGCTTCCGCAGGCACCAGGCATATATGTGGAACACATGCAGGCAAAATATTCTGACTCAGAAAATTAAATAATTTGTTCAAAAATTGTTTCTTCTTGATCCAATTATTTAATGAATTTCTGAAGTTGAATTTATCAAAATAATTGATGCAATTAATTTGCATGTGTATTCTTCATATAATATAAATCTGCTATTGGCTTTGTTAGTAAGATCAATTTAAATAGCACATTTATATTAACATTGTTCATATCTTAGTTTTATATTTTCACAAAGTTTAATTTCATATTAATTTAAATCTTTAAAATATTAGAGACTTAATATTTTCCTGCTTTCTCTTACTTTTTACCCATTAACTTTTGCAGCGTCTTTTCCATTTGTTTTTATTCTGTGCTTTTAGATGACTTAGAACATTTAGACAAAATTGGCTTCAAACCAAAATTAGTTAGATGAGATTAAGATCACTTCATTTGGCTTAAGGGAAGAATCTATCAGGAAAACATCACAATTCTAAACCAATACACACCAAAGTCAGCTTATGATATTTTTATAACAAGAAAGAAAATTAAAAAAAAATACAATCTTTTTCAAATAGCATTAAAAAAAAAAGATTCCCAGGAATATAGCTAGTAGAATAAATGAAATGTCCATAAAGTGAAATGACAAGATTTAAAAACAAAATGAAACAAAATCATAATTTTATCTACCAAAAAATACCTAGAAGCACAATGTCTAAAACATATTCATTTGCCTTTCTACACCCTAAACTAACACATGTATGCTTTAAAATAAATATTCTGCCTTTGATGATGTGGGTCATTTTGAGTATGTTAATGTATTAAGAAAGCTAATGAAGATGTCAAGTAAAAACAAAAAAAAGACAAACAAACAGGAAGGAAGGAGAGAGAGAGAGAGAGAGAGAGAGAGAGAAAGGAAGAAAGGAAGAAAGAAAGGTGAATGACCTGAGGAAGACACTAGAAGACAGGAAGATCTACGCTCATGGACTGATAGAATTAATATTGTAAAAATAGATCAAATGTGATCCAGAGAGTCAATGCAATCCCCCTCAAAATTCCAACGACACTCTTTATTCACAGAATTCACATAGACAAGACCCTGAATAGTCAAAGTAATCCTGAATAAAACGACCAGAGAAAGAAACAGGCATGCTAGTCATTAGCCATGGTTATAGGAACAACACAGTAGTGGCCCCAAAACAGACAGATAAAAACGGACATTTGAGAAAAGATAGCCTTGTCAACACATGGTGTTGTGAAAACTCGATATCCACATGTAGAAATATGATGCTAGATACTGACTCTTGCCCTGTACAAAAAACCAATACAAACTATATCAAAGACCTCAGAACTTGAAAGTCCGGGGCAAATAAGCAGGGCAGAGCACTTGCCCTGCAGGTCTAGCTTCTAACTTTCATCACCAGAGCCCACATAAAGAGGAGAGGGGAGAAATGACTCTGAAAAGTAGTCCTCTGCCCACTCCATGCACACTGTAGGATTTGTACCATACATACTCAATGTACATATATACGCAAGTGCCCACATGTGCACACACACACACACACAGGTGTACATGCACACAAACTAAATCAGTAGGGAAACTTGGGAAAGATGGGGCCAGGTGAAAAAAGAAAAACGGGACCATCTATTCCATCTTTGTAGGGGGCCTAGGTCCAGTTCATGCATAGTCCTTGGTTGCTGCTTTAGTCTCAGCAAATCCCTCTGGGCTCTGGGTGGTTGGCTCTGTTGGTCTTCCTGTAGAGCTCCTGTCACCTCTGGGTCCTTTTCTCCTTCCTCCCACTTTCCCACTTTCCCAGTGTTTGGCTGTGAGTCTCACCATCTGTTTTGAGGCACTGCTGAGTAGAGCCTCTCAGAGGACAACTCTGACAGGCTCCTTTTTGCAAGCTTAGCAGAGCACCCTTCATAGTGTGCTCATAGAGGAGTTGGCACTCTCCAATAGGGTGGGTCTTTGGGTCAGGGATCGGTTGGGCATTCCCTCAATGTCTGCTCTATCTGCTCTGTCTTTATCCCTGCACATCTCGTAGGCAGGGAAATTTGGGGGTTGAAGTTTTTGTGGGTGGATTGGTGTTCCTCGCCATTTACTAGAAGAGTAATCTAGTGAGTGGGTGTCCTCTTCAGTCTCTATGGTCTAGGCTACTAGGAGTCTCTGCTTGAATCCCCTCATATCCTCCCAGGAGCTGACCCTGACTTAGGTCTCCAGATTGTCACAGAGATGTTCCCACCCTCAGTTTCTCTTTTCTCTACAGTCTTTCTGTCCTCTGGCCTTTGTTCTCTTCAGGTCTGTCTCCACCCTCTTCACTCTCTGTGCCCCCTCTCCTACCTTGTTCCCTTTCTTCAGCCATTGCCTCTGTCTATTCAATCTCCCCTTCCAGGTGAGATTTATGCATCTGCACATGGGTCCTCCTTATTATATATCTTCTTTGGGTCTGTGCCTCGTGGTATGCTTATCTTGTACGATATGGCTAAAATCCACTTGTAAGTAAGTACATAGCATGTGTGTCTTTCTGAGTCTGGGTTACCTCACTCAGGAAGATCTTTTCTAGTTCCATCCATTTGCCAGTGTGATTTCTTTGTTTTTAATAGCTGAGTAATATTCTATTGTGTAAATGTGCCACAGTTTCTTTATCCATTCTTCAGTATAGGGACATCTAAGATGTTCCCAGATTCTGGCTATTATGAATAAAGTGCCTATGAACATAGTTGACCAAGTGTCCTCATTGTATGGCAGAACACTTCAGGTGGGTATTCTGGAAAGGGAAGTGAGGACTACATTGGACACAGACTCACTTGCTAGCTTTAGATCACTTCCCCCCCCCCCCCGGTGGAACTGACTTGACAGGCTACAGGGGAAGAGGACATGTCCAGTCCTGATGCAATTTGATGAGCTGGGGTGGAGGAGAAAGGGGAGACTGGAAGAGGGTAGAACTGGGAGGTGAGGAGAGAACATTTACAAGGATGTAAAGTGAATATAATAAATAAATGAGAAAAAATAAATTATGCAATGAGCACATAAAAAAGAGAAGGGGAAGCTGATCGACACACTAGAAGCGAGAGTGGGGGGCACAATGCAAGTGTGTGATATGAATAAAAGAAATTTACTTTGTTAAACCCAACGCTATGCACAATGAACACATCAACAAAACGTTCTTAGTGCAAACAAAAGAAATGTTGGTATCATATAAAAAGCCACATGAATAAGAAACTAGCATAAAAAGAAAATCAAACATGAACAACTTTCCCCTCCCTGTTACTGGGTTGTTTGGAAGGTGAAAGAGAGGATTGAGAGAGAAAACAGATGAGCCAAACCCTTATCTTTCGTTCAAACCTGATGAAAAGGGATGCTGCCTTCTTGTGGTTCAAGTAAAGACCTTGAAAGAGAGAAGACAGCTATGTTTTATGGGTTCCTCGCTGCATTGTTCATGGAAATTCAGGCTCATGTGTTATCTTTATCTTTAGGGTTTTTTTTCCTAATCTGAAAACCTTCAGTTGTCTGCTTAATATTTTCTTTTTATGGTTCACATAAAATGCAATCAGAGGGAACAAGAATATGTTTTCCATTATCTAGTTGTTGCCTGTGTTGATATATAAAACTGAAAACATCTTGAATTCCACACACTCAGATAATCATGTAGGATGGATAATAAAGCATTGTTGTGTCTACTGGTGGTAAAGTCACAAAAATTAATAAATGATTATTAACCAACATCAGAAGCAATCTCACTCAAAACATGTGTGTTTAACCATATAACAAATACAATTGAAAGTATATTAGGTTTGAAAGTAAAATATTCGCATGTGGGATAATTGAACTTGAAAAGCACTTTATGTATTAATGACTGAGGGGTAAAGGTTAAGAAAAGATGGTCAATTAGAGGTACCTTATAACTGAACTTCTACCGAGCTCAAGTTAATTCAGTCCAGATCAGTTGGTGCTTAGAGAGTGAAAAGCAACATCCATCACGATGTGGACGTGGACAGAACAGAGGTCTTTGCAAAGCTGTGTGGGACTGCCCGATGCACAATGCCACAAAACCATTCAAAAGGAACACGATGCCTTCTGAAATTTATTATACGTTCCTGACTTTTCTCTCAAATTTTAGTCTGAAAGTTCAGGGTAGAATATGTGTTAGGAAATGAAATCCCTCCACATCAGCATGCTGTGTCTACTGAACACATAAAATACAATTTTCTCTTTTCATCCACTCAAGCAGTCCCTGCTGTCACATCACTCACATGATGACTAGCATTTGTGCTTGGGGTACATCCAGGTAAACAGTCCTACAGACTGGCCCAAGCCTGCTCATGTAAAGCCAAACTACATTTTCAAAAATGCTTCGTAACATTCAGAATAACACGGGTCTTTAAAATTTATCAGAGAATACTTAACCCTTTGATCCACCTAAAAGAAAATCAGTGAATCCATGAATATTTGAAACAAATGTAGCTCATGGGTTGCTGGTGTGCAATCATTTAGAGGAGGGAAGGTTGGATGAAGTCAAATTGCGCTGTCCACTCCCTCACTCCCTAGAGGGTTCTAGACAGAAGTTGTCCTTAGAGGATACACAGCAGTCTTGGTCCCGTTGCATTTCTGAGACCATGGAGGACCTTCCCAAGTTTCCACAGCACCAGGAGGATGGCAGAGCTAGTAGACCTTCTGACACTGTCACACACACACGGCAGTGCAGGCTTCACTTCTGAAGATCCCACAGCACTCTGAACCTGTTGGTCTGATCAACCATTTTCATTTGGCATTTCCTTCTGAGCACTCTAAATTCAGAGTAAGCAATTGGTGAAAAATAATGAGGTTCAAAGTAGAAAGCCACAGTAATTGAATACCTGCTCTTATCAATTCTCAGGAAGACTCCTAACTCAGATGCCCAAGAGCCTAAGAGAAACCAAGGGACAACCCAAAGCCACAAGGCACCAGCTGGTGGAAAGAAAAACAGCCCTGTCGCTGTTTTCCACGATGCTTGCTTATTTAGAATTAGGTTCTTGGGGCAACTGATCCTTTCTCAAAGAATGGAAGTTAGTCACAACAACAGAAATGATATTTTAAAATGTAAAGAAGGAATTCAGAGTACCTACAATTAAGGTTGCTTTCTTGCACTTTTAATGGTTTTAGTAAAATCACACTGGAAGAAGTGAACTAATCTACTGAACTCAATCTCAGTTGCAGAGCGATTAGTCCATAATCATGACACTCAAGTTACATCAAGGGCCGCATTTTATCATGTTCTAAGTTAACTCAATTTTATCTTGTTATTAACAGATAATGTGGTTGCATTTTAGTGCAAAGCCACAGAAAGATTTAAAGAGATAATGCACATACTGGCATGTCATTTCACTGACTAATTACATTGTACAACTTCATATAATTATTTCATAAGGTAGTTGATATCCATGAAATTATTCAAGTCTCAGACCGTAACACCAACTTCTATTTTTCTGAACAATGTTTTCTCAGACAACTCATTAAAATCAGAACTGACTCAACATAGTTTTACTCTGGAAACAAGAAAGAAAACAATGAGATTATCAATAAAGACTGCCCACAGCTGTGTGTTGGACAGAAAAGAATCAGATCTCAATCATACACCAGGTTTCATCCAGTGTTTCAGGTCAGTCATCTGAATGCCTTGGAACTCCTTCTCTTCTTCAGAATGAAGATTTTAAACCTATGATTTGTAATGTCACTATTGAAAATATTTATGTGTTAAATGATTTTTTTCAAAACACATTTATCTAAGTAAGATTTTAAAAATCTTGGCTAGCCGAACATGGTGGTGCATACCTACAGTGCCAGCACTCAGGAAGGCACAGGCAGGTGGATCTCTGTGAGTTCGAGGACAGCCTGGTCTACATAGTGAGTCCAGGACAGCCAAGGCTACATAGAGAGACCCTGTATCAAAAAACAAAGACAAAACAAACAAAAAAATTCTTGGTAGCTTTCACACAGTGATTATGAAAAGATTTCCAAGACATATCAAAAGGCAATTTCTTGCTATTTCATATATAACTATATACATATTTTCTATGTATATTTGCATGCATATATAACTATATATGCATAAATATATTGCATAGTTAAAGCAGTGTTTGACAAAAGATACTGAATTACTTATAAGAGCTCAGCTCTCTGGAATGGTAGGAATTACTATATTCATATAAAATTCTAATTTTAACTATTTATCACAAGATGACTCAGTCTCCCTTGCTCTCATGCATAAAACATATTCTTTCTAATGACAGGTATAAAAGTGAAAGACCCAAGCTACTGGCAAAGGAACTTGTAAGGAGAGATAGCACCATGTCTGAAGGGGATAGCATTTTAGGAAGAATGCAGGTTTTAGAGCCTAGGTTACCAGACAGCTAAGCCTCTTTCCTTCACATTAGAGAAAACTCTAATTCCTCCAGCTAACACTTGCTCAGCTCAACCTAGCACCAAATTCCACAGCTCATTGGTGTTCATCAGGACTTTTTGGGGGGAGGCATGCAGTGAGTGCGCCTCTGCCCAGTGCCTAGATCCTACTTATTCTTTTTTTTTAATGTTTAACAGAATACTGTTTATTGGCTTTCTTTTTTTTCATTTTTTAATTTATTTGTTTTTTATTAATTACAGTTTATTCACTTTGTATCCCAGAAGTAGCCCCCTCCCTCAACCCCTCCCAATCCTACCCTCCCTCCCTTTTCTCCTCCCATGTCCCTCCCCAAGTCTGCTGATAGGTTAGGTCCTCCTCCCCTTCCATCTGACCCTAGGCTGTCAGGTCTCAACAGGACTGGCTGCATTGTCTTCCTCTGTGACCTGGTGAGGCTCCTCCCCCTTTAGGGGTAGGTGATCAAAGAGCAGGTCAATTAGTTCATGTCAGAAACAGTCCCTGTCCCCATTACTAGAGAAACCACATGAGCTGACATGGGCTACATCTGTGCAGGGGTTCTAGGTTATCTCCATGCATGGTCCTTGGTTGGAGTATCAGTCTCAGAAAAGACCCCTGTGCCCAGATTTTTTGGTTCTGTTGCTCTCCTTGTGGAACTCCTGTCCCTTCCAGGTCTTTCTGTGTTCCCCTTCTTTCATAAGATTCCCTGCACTCTGCCCAAAGTTTGGCTATGAGTCTCAGCATTTGCTTTGATAACTTGCTGGATATAGTCTTTCTGAGGCCCTCTGTGGTAGGCTCCTTTCCTGTTCCCTGTTTTCTCCCTCTTCCAATGTCTGTCCTGTTTGTCTTTCTGAGTGAGGATTGATCATCTTACCCAGGGTCTTCCTTCTTGATTAGCTTCTTAAGATGTACAGATTTTAGTATGATTATCCTATATTAAATGTCTAATATCCACTTATAAGTGAGAATATACCATGTGTGTCTCTCTGCTTCTGGGATACCTCACTCAGGATGATCAAAACTCAAGTAATAACACATTCTGGAGAGGATGTGGAGAAAGGGGAACCCTCCTCCATTGCTAGAGGGAATGTAAACTTGTACAACCACTTTGGAAATCAATCTAGCACTTTCTCAGACAATTAGGAATAGCGCTTCCTCAAGATCCAGTTATACCACTCTTAGGCATATATTCAAAATACGTTCAAGTATACAACAAGGACATTTGCTCAACCATGTTTGTAGCAGCTTTATTTGTAATAGTCAGAACCTGGGAAAAAACCCAGATGCCCTTCAGCTGAGGAATGGATACAGAAATTGTGGTACATTTACACAATGAAATACTACTCAGAATTAATTGCAGGCAAATTGTGGGAACTAGAAAAGATCCTATTTATTCTTAAAGGGTATTTTTATAATTACCTTTACACTACATTTGGGTGTATGAATTCATATTTGAATACATCAAAATGATGAGTAAAAACAACAATAAACCAAAGAAGTAAATCATTACTTTCTGTAGTTTCTTTTTTGAAGGCTTTCACATGCTCCCCACAGAATAAACACTGACCTCACACTGTGAGAACGCCTCCCTGTGAGACTTGAACTCTGAGGGACACATCAGCCAGTCCCCCTGAGGATGGGGCTTCCATCTTCTGCATGAAGATGAGGGAGTCCTCCTGAAGGAGCACTTTAGTGGAGGGAAAAGTTGAGCGAACACCATACATCCACCACTTTAGTCCTTTGGTGAACTAGTTAAGAGCAAAGTTGGAAAACTTCACTTTGTAACAAGTAACTATGTTATTTAACTCTACATTATCATCCAGAAAGTCAAAGTTACAGATATATTACTTTAAAAGGAAAAGAAATGTGTACATACTTTTATGGAAAAATTCCCTACTACTAACCCTTTGCATTTTGAATTCTTTGTCAAACTACCAATTTGCATTATCAGGTAGATTAAACCTGATAAATGTATGTGTATTAGTCAAACAGTTTACTACTGAGATATAAATATATATATATATTTTTTTTTAATTTTGAAGTTTCCTCTTTATCAAACTGGCCTGAAATCAATATAGCACAGGTTGACCTTGAATTTCTGATCCTTCTGTCTCATACTCTCCAGTAGGCGGGATTACCGGCCTATGTCGCCAAATATGTACATGCCTCCTTTATAAATAACTTGAACATGTGACCATATGAATTCGTTAAATGTATACACCATCATAATTTTTTTAATTTAAAAGGTGATAATATAAAAAGATTATGAAGAGCTTTCTAACAATTTATTTCACCTCAAAAAAGTCCCTCCCCCCCTTTTTAAAAAACTTCTGTCACAATATTTGGCTGTAGGGAACCTGTGTTTGGACATCAGTAAGCACATGGAAGTTCAGGATCAGGGATATGCACCTGTATTTTAGTGTTGGGGGGGCAGAAAAGGAGGCTCCCAGGAGGCTTACAGGCCAGTCAACCTAGTCAACCTGTGAATGCCTGGCTCAGTGATGTACCCTGTCCCCAAAGTAAGGGAAAGCATGATAGAGGACAATACCTGCTTGACCTCTAGCCTCCACAAACATGTGCAGATGCATACACACATATGTATAACACGTACATGCTCACATGTGTGTGCACACATGTACACACATTGAACATAGTGTCAAACATCTTACTGAAAACTATCAGAGTTATTAGAATTCGTTCTACAACCGGACGTGCTTATAGTCAGCAAGTGTCCATGAGTGAAGGATGCTTCACAATGCCAACATTCTGTAACAAAGATGTGTGTATGTGTGTGTGTGAGAGAGAGAGAGAACAAACGTTACTAAGACTGGGTTGACCGTCAGGAAAGGCTCTGGCTCCTTCTTTGTAGAATGTACTAATATATGGATTCAAACAAGGAGGGAAAAACAGAATGAAACACTATCATTGCTGCTGGTAAATTCTCCAGCCAGGGAGTCTCGCAGGGCATGCACCAGTTCAGCTACATGTAGATAAAGAAGCCAATGTGGAATAAAGGTAACAGACTTTAGCCTATGAGGCTGGTATAAGTCAGGAAGGAATAAAAGCATTTCAGGGTAAGTTTCATATATATATATATATATATATATATATATATATATATATACGTATATATATATATATATATGCTACATTGGTACTCAGGTTCATAAAAAGGTAGAAGAGATGGAGAAAGGAAGTAAAAGGCAAGGAAACACAGGCAGACAGAAGATGGCTTAGACTCAGAGTCAGGCACGGAGACAGCCAGGAAGCTGGCAAGAATGAGGACACTGTATCTGGGCTGTGGACGAGCCGCTCCACCCAGTCACCACTACCCTATTGAGAAGAAATGCCACACACGAAACGTGTTTGTGTTTTTATAGTTCAGAGTGTCTGTGAAGGAGTTCTTATTACATTCATTTCCACAGGAAACAGCAGTCTACCTTTCAAAAAACACTACATTTGTAAATGCCCAGAACGCCTAATTTCTGCCATCCTCAAAATGTCCTGCAATAAAAGATGACAAAGAGGCCTTCATGAGATGTTTAGAAATAGAATAAGCAGTAGGGAGAAAATTTCCTTTTCCCTTTAAACAAATTTGTAAACGGGCATGCTTCCAACTCATAAAGAAGAATGTTTACGTCTCCTGGGCCTATCCAGAAGATCTGGTTACAGCCCTGGGCAAAGGCTCCTCTCAGGGATAGTGTATGTCAGTCAGAACTACTGATAAGCTAGGCAGGAAAACATGCATGCAGATAAGTACAGGGCACTCAAAACTATTACCGAGAATGGCATGTCCCTTTATCCCTCCAAGAGCCTCTTCTGCTTGGAGTAGGGCAAATTAATTAAAAGCAGCCTGGTTAGTACAAGCAAGACTTCAAAAATAAGGATCAGTGATATCATTGGAGAAAAGACCCTGGGCTCAATACGTGTCACTCACTGTATCAGTTACCACTGGCATCAATTTAGGACATCAAGCAAGATCTATGGGTGAGTCCACAGAATCCTCTGTGCCGCCGTCTAGCACATTCTGTTAATTAAACAACTGATACCCAGGCTCAGGATGAAATTCAGTAGTACAGTATCAGTTTAGCATGCACAAAACTAGGTATAAGAAATAGAAGAGAAGAGAGATGGATGAAAGAGTGAAAGAGGCAGAGAAGGAGGGAAGGAGGGAGGCATAGGAGAAGGGTGGGGGAAGGGAAGGAGGAGGGAAGAGAGGAGGCAGAGGAGATGAGAGAATAAGAAGAGGTGAGGAGTAGACATGGGTATAGAACAAACTGCACATGGATTTTAGACCTAGTCTTGGCTCTAGAATTTGTGTGTAATTATGAAGTGCTTTTAATGAGGAAGTAAAAAATGGAAAAGCATCCTTTATTTTCCCACTTAAAATTAAAACATTTAAGGAAATCCCACATGGACTCTAATTTATTGAGGTGATTGTTCCTTCTCCTCGGTGACTTTCTCCCTCTTCATTCTGGTGAACCCCAAATCTCTTCTGCAAAACTTGGGTCTCATTGAATATAAGTACCATCATCTGATCGTGCTTTCAAGAAATTATCAGAGGCAGCACAGTGACGGTGTGAGCACACATCCTGACCTAGAAAATGTCATTGATGTGATGTTTTTTCATGGACAGCTGTTGGCTTCTCATTGCCCAAACAAGCAGCTAAAACATCTTCTGCATGTGGACACGTAATCTTAACACTTATGAAAGTCTAATTATAAAGCTCCTAGGAACTGCTACAATATTTAAAAAAAAAAGTAGTAAAATCCCAGGGACTTAGTTTGCCTGAAACCACTCCTTCCTTTTCAATCATCATCAGTCTTTTCTTTTTTATTATTTTTTTATATTAATTATAGTTTATTTATTTACTTTGTATCCCAACTGTAGTCCCTTCCCTCATTCCCTCCAAATCCCACCCTCCCTCTCTCATCTCCTCCCTGCCACTCTCTAAGTCCACTGATAGGGGAGTCCTCCTCCCCTTCCATCTGACCCTAGCTTATCAAGTCTCTTCAGGACTGGCTGAAATGTCCTCCTCTGTGGCCTAGCAGGGCTGCTCCTCCCTCGGGGGTGAGGAGGTCAAAGAGACAGTCACTGAGTTCAGGTCAGAGACAGTCCCTGTTCCCTTTACTAGGGTACCCACTGGGATACTGAGCTGCCATGGACTACATACCAGCAGGGGTTCTAGGTTATATACATGTATGGTCCTTGATTGGAGAATCAGTCTCAGAAAAGACCCTGTGCCCAGATATATTTGGTCCTTGTGGAGCTCCTGTCCTCTCCAGATCTTTTTAACTCCCCCTTCTTTCATATGATTCGCTGCACTCTGCCAAAGGTTTGGTTGTGAGTCTCAGCATCTGCTTTGATACCCTGCTAAGTAGAGTCTTTCAGAGGCCCTCTATGGTAGGCTTCTGTCCTGTTTCTTGTTTTCTCATATTTCCAATGTCCATCCCATTTGTCTTAATGAGGAAAGACAAGGTACTCCTTCTTGCTTAGCTTCTTTAGATGTACAGATTTTAGTATGTTTATCCTATCTTTTAGTCTACTATCCACTTATAAGTGAGTATATGCTGTGTGTGTGTGTTTCTGCTTTTGGGATACCTCAGTTAGGATGATCTTTTCTAGTTACCACCATTTGCCTGCACATTTCATGATTTCTGTGTTTTAAATGCTGAGTAGTATTAATTCCATTGTGTAAATGTACCACAATTTCTGTATCCATTCCTCCTTTGAGGGACATCTGGGTTCCTCCTGAGTGTGCTAGTCAGACTTGTTGTCATGTGACACCCTAGAGAGAAACAGTTTGAAGGAAGAAGGTTGTATTTGCACTGATGGTCTCAGTCCCTGGTTGGATATAGGAAGCAACACATCACAGCCAAGTTCATATAGTGCAGCAAAGCTGCTCTCATCACAGTGGGCAGGGTGCAGAAAGAGAAACATGAGTCTATTTCCAGGCAAGAGGGCAAGAGAGAGGCCCCAAAGTCATCTCCCTTACTGGCTTCCTTTACCTAACCTATCTCCATCTCCAAAATTTCCCACTAGCATCTCAAACT
>CM053766.1:36536520-36571621 GCA_028658305.1 Pachyuromys duprasi | reverse complement strand
TATATATATATGTTTGTATATAGTAATATACAAAATAGGCTTTAAGAGGAAAGTAACTTAACTCAAAGAATTTCACTATAAAGCAATAAAATCAAAAGTCCACCCTAGAAGACACAATAATTACAAGTATGTATTCCTCTAACAACATTGCTCCCAAATGCATTAAGTAAATTTAAGAGAACTGAAAGAAATTGACAACTCCCTTATAACATTTAAACGTTGTAATGGCCCATATTCAACCACACATAAACTGGGCATGAGGTAGCAAGGAAATAAAAGATTTGCCAACACCACGTGCCAACTGGCCCCAGCCGATGTATACGAGCAGACCCTATACCGCCAGATCCAGGGCAGAGAGGGGAAGTGGTGGCTACGCTCTGGTGCAACTCAAAACTGACCAAAGTGTGTGAATATGTGCACATCCTTCCATATATCTGACCCTCTGTCTGTTTGTCTATCTGTCCATCCGTCTGTCTTTACGTGTCTCTGTGTGTGTGCTTGTGCATGTTCACATATGTTAGTTGCACATGTGTGTGCAGGTGCTCATGAAATGCTAGAGTGGACTTAGATTCCCATGATGTGACCTGAACTTAGTCTGCTGCAGGAGCAGTATGCATTCTTAACCACTGAACTATCTCTCCAACCCCCTGACACCAAAACCTGCTACTCAACTTCTTACTTACAAATAGTAGCTGAAATGTAAATGTGCTTTCCAGTAAAAGTTACATTGCCCTGATCCCATAAGAAAATACCAAAAGATATGCAGAAGGCAACCCTGTTTCTTTGTACAGGGAGAGATAGGTCTAGACTCATACCCACAGAAACTCTCTGCTTGCTCATTCACCCTCTTTTTCTCTCTCCCTCCCTCCCTCTCTCTATTTCTGTGTGTGTATGTGTCCCTGTCTCTCTTCTTTTACACACACACACACAGAGGAACCTTAAAATTGTCATATTATAAAACTTAACATAGCTCCTTTTCCTACATAAAATCTCCTCTTTCACACCTTTACTTTCACATCTTAACTGAAGAACAATTGCTATGCAGTTTTACCTTTCCTGATTTGTTCTTCTTTGTGCAGATGCAAAAGTAATCTTTGAACTGTATCATTATCAGTAGACAAGGCAATATGCGTATTAGATTTCAAAAGAATGAAGTTGCTGGATTAATAAGTAAAACTATAGATAGACAGATGGCAAGGATGCACAGTTAAGAGGATCCTTTTTGTTTCGGTCAGCTGGATTTTTAATACCTAAATTAGAATCTAATCATACTTAGATTCTAAACAGCTACATATCTGAAATATAGGGTTGCATAAATTAGTGAAAACACAGCATTTCCTTCACCACTTCAGCTAGAATAAGTAAACAGAAACAAAGGGAAATGTTTCTATGTAATTGTTTGCTGCACCTGGGAAGAGCTATGACTTCTGACCTATTGTCCACTCCCAGCCTCTCAAGAGATCTCCAAGCGTCTTGCTCCTAACACGCTCTGTGCCAGTTACGCTTGCTTTTCAGCACACTGCACTGTAACAGATCACAGAGCATAACTCTGTGAAATTATCTGTAGCCAACTTTTGAGTATAACTGGTTTACTTAGAAGCACAACAACACAGTCTCTGCTTAGATCATTGTTGGCCTACACAAAAGCCCCTGTTCCCTTTGTAACTCTAAATTTGATGAAGTCACTCTGGGATCCTAAATCTCAGAAGAGACACAGTGCAAGGTGCACGGTTCACAGTGCACGGTGTGTAAATGATGCTGCTCTGGGGCAGTCCTCTACCAATCTCCAGAGTCCTGGGTGTGAGTGTGGCAAAGCCTCCCATCACATCATGTCTTGTAGACCTTCCTCCTCAGTGCCTGCCTCTGCACTCTGTGATGTATTTGCCTCCCAAGTCCCATCCCATCCATTGACTTCAGCATTTTAAAATTTAAAAAGTATCCTGGGAATCTCAGAACATTCTTTCAACACACATCAGTAGATTATAACAACTTTAAGCATGGGAACTTTACATTTCTAAAGCTCAAGGGGCGAAAAAAATCATTGCTCTCTATAAAATAAGATTATTTTATTTATGTTTCTCCTTGGGACTTCACTTTTATACATGTAATTGCTGAATATTCTGGTACATGTTATAATAGTAGTGACTTGATCCAGGCCTTAATTAACTGGCTTAAGGTCTCTGAGAATTAGGGTGCTTAATGTATTATTTGAAATAACCTTTTAGAGTGCTGTCCAAATAATCATTTGGACATGGCTCAGTGGTTACATAAGTCAAGGTTCTTGAGAAGGAAAAAACCTAATAGAATGAATGTATATGAAAAAGATTTGGTTTTTTAGAATAGCTTATAGGCTATAGTCCAGCAAATCCAACAATGGCTGTTTACCAACTGAATGTCCAAGAATCCAGTAGGTATGTCTCAGATGGTCTTCAGTATATGCCAAAATCTCCAAGAAGCAGTCTAGAATCCTAATGCCAGTGCAGGGATAGACTTGTCAGCTAGAGCAAGAGCAAGCAGGCAAAGGGACCGAGCTTCCTTCTTCCATGTCCTTTGTATAGGTGGCCAGCAGAAGGTGTGGTCCAGATTAAAGGTGGCTCTTTCTGCCTCAAAAGTTCTGTTAGGATTGGGTCTTCCCACTTCAAATGATTTAATTAAGAGAAAGTTCCTCAAAGGTATACACAGCCACTTAGGTTTTAGTTAATTCCAGATGTAATCAAGTTGACAAACAAGAATAGCTATCCCAGTAGTTCAGAGCCCTGGTTGTTCTTCCAGAGAACACAGGTTTGGTTCCAGCACACACAGAGTGGCTCACAATCAATCCTCTGCAACTCCAGCTCCAGGGTATCTAATGGCCTCATCTGTATTCCTTGATCATCAGGCAAGCACGGGGTACACATATTATAGAAACAAAATAAAAGAGAAATAAACCTTTGGATATAAAATGGATAAATAGCTAACCTTATGAGGTACAGTAAAAGAAGACTATGGCTGTTGCATGTAAGACAAAGTATTGTATATTACAATAGTAAAGAGCTACCACATAGTGTCAACACTACTCTCAGATTCACTATGAGCTAGATTCTGAAAATTCAGGCTGGTAATAGCTCAATTCAATTTTTTTTTAAGTTGGAAATTTAGAGCATGGCAGTGTCTAATGCTGACATTATAGAGAAGCCTCATGCCAACTACATGGCATCTCAGGTTCCCTGTGTTTCCATTTCTATATTACTAATAAAAATTACTTTATTTCTGCATGTGAAGTAACTATCACTCTACGATTCATCTTTGAACTACTATAACAAAATACATGAAGCCATAAATTTATAAAGAGAAAAGGTTTATTTTGGCTCATGATTCTGGAAGTTCCTGTGCAAGATCAAGTATACCTACTGGTTTGGGTCTCTGTCAAAGACAGAATGTTACAGCATGAAGACAGGACAGCAAATAACACATCACAAACCTGAAGTAAGACAATGACACCAGTGTCCTACAATCATGTTAACTGAAAGACCTCCACCTAGGCCACCCTGAGAGCCATGCCTTCTCCCCATGGAACTTTGAGGATAATAAACATTCAAGAGAGAGCAATCCATTTAGTAACTGAATAGTGTGTTACAAACTAACTCCTGCCAAGAGTAACTAGAAAAACTGGGGCATGTTTTTAATGTTTCAAAGCATCAGAGAGCTGCACAAACGGTAGTGATTTAAAGGGCTGTGGTTGAAAAAAAAGGCACTAAGAGGTGAGATTGACATCATGGACAGTCTACAGTGTTCTCATAGATGATTTTCATGTGCCTTCTGGCAAAAATATAGTACCTATTTTCTCTTTTTTCTCCTTCACTCCCCTTGTCTGTCTGTCTCTCTCTTTCTCTCTTTCTGTCTATGTCCGTGTGTCTCTCTTTTTTCCTCCCTCTCCCTTCTCTTCTATACTGTTTACTACATAAGCTTAATGATTCATATGCTTTTTCTAAGATCAGGCCTCCTGCTCCACTGAGTCACCAACCTTTGGTGCTATGAGCTCTCGCTACCCCACATATTTATTTAGTTATATTCCCAATTCTGAACAAAAATGCACAGGTTTACAGTGTAGATGAAGTTTTGACATATGCACATGAAATAAGGGCTTCAGCAGAACCCATTACCATTTCCATCTTCTTACATAGTTACAGGTGTTCCAAACCGGTTCTCTGTGCAAATTTCAAAACAGGAGCAAGCTGTAACTATAGTCAGCACGTTGCACCCTCCAGCTCTCCATGGCTGTCATTCTGCTTTTCTGTCCTACTGTTTCAGATTCCACACACAGGTCAGATCTGCCACTGCTTTCTGTTGCTGTTGTTCCTGTGGTTGGTTTGAATCACATGGAACAATGTTCCTTGGGCTCATTCCTCTTGTTGCAAATTATGGGATTCCTGTCATTTTGAGGTTGAGTATTAATTTTCTCTCCCTCTGTGCCCCTCCCCCTTCATAAGGTGTATTTTACAATTTCTTTCCCCGTTGATCACTTAGGCTGAGTCCCACATCATTGCCAGCTGAACAACTCTGTGGTGAGTGTGGGTATGCAGGTGTCTTTCTGAGACCCTCGTCTCGTTGTATCTGAGAATAACACAAAAATAAGGTTGCTGGGTCGTATAGTGGTTCTACTTTTAATTTTATGAGGACCACCTAGAACACTGACTGCTGTAACCCTTCCTATTCCCCCTCTCTGAAGTAGTATAGCCTGGTCCTCTTCCTGCCATGTCCTTGACTATAACTCCTCTTTCTTCCTGCTAAAAGCCTTCTTCACAGTTTTGAAACATCATGTTGTAGTTTTGATTTTATCTGGACATGTTTTGTTTTGTTTTAAACAGACATTGCTCCTCTCTGTATGGCTTCCTTTAAAAAATATCTTCAGGTTATTTGCTCATTTAAAAATTACAACATCTGATTTTATGCTGTTGAAGCAAGTTCCTCAGTAATTATGGATATTAACTTTTCACCAAATATGGTATGCAGATATTTGGTTCAATTCTACAGATTCTGTTATCATCATGGTCCCTTTGCTGGGTGCTGTTCTTTGTATTTGTTCTTTCCTGTGGTGATGTGATGGTGGAAGCAAACACACCTACAGGATAGAGAGGGGAGTCGCAGATATCAGACATCATGGAACCATTACACACTGAGTAAAGGTATCTCTTCAGAACAGTAGTAATCAACAACCACAGTGAGGAAAGATTAGTTCTTCAGAAAATAAGAGGATAAAATCAAACCCAATAAAACTGGGAGAAAGACTATAACTATGTTGCTGACAGATAAAAAGCCCATTTTATTGAGACATAGAAATAACATTCTTTTTTAACTTGGAGGATTTTGTTGCCCAAACTCACATTTTTCCATATAACATTTCCAATTAACATTTCCAATAAATATGAATCTGGGTCTGGGGGAAGATCTGAATGTACAAAACTGATTATGAAATGTTTAAAGAAGAGAAGGCCAGCTATAGTTCAGTAGAGTAGCAGCCTTTATGTATTGCTAAACTCTCAATTTCTTTTGATTTCCATTCTTCCCACCAAGTTTCATGGCTGTCCTTGTGGTAAGTTTCCACATGGTACTTTAAAGCCATTCTTCTTTGTTCCATACAAATATTCAGGAGTGGAATTCTGCTTATTCTGGGGTGGTGTCTCAGCATTAGACATCTCTGTGACTTTTGACTGAGCAAGGTACCCTTCTAATTCCTCATTTCTCATCTTCTTATTTTGGACTTGTTCTTCCAGGCCTGTTTCTTCCTCCCAATGAGTCCCAGGAATGTATGCCTCACCTCCTTCCTCCATTTATAAAACCGTTCATTTTTTTTCATTGTACTTCATAAATTTCTATTCCAAATAATTATTTACCTTTCTGTTATTTTCTCACATAGTCCAAGACCTAATTTCTCTTCTCTTCTTCCACAGTTTAAATAACTTCATAATGTGATTATAATATTTGTGAAAGATAGAATATGGACAGAGCACAGTTATTGTTTCCAGGGGCACTGTGTACTGACTTGGTAATGAGTCCAACTGAGGAACAGACTAAGCTAACGAGATGACCATCTTCTGTGAAGAAAGGAGGCTGGGGTTACAGAGAGTTCTGTGGGATCGCCGCACCTCACTTCAATGACCTCCCTGCCAAAAATGTCTGGCTTACAGCTGCTTGTGTGGATATATCATTTGGACTGAAGATAAAATATTGTAAAAATGGATTCTTCCAGATCCTGACTAGCATGTGTAATGGGGACAGATTAAGGAATAACTAAAGACTATCAATGAGAACTGACAGGTAAGGTACATGAATGGCTAAACATGACCTTGAACAAAAAAAAAGAAAATTAAGAAAGAGAGAGGAAGGAAGGAAAAAGAAAGAGAGAGAAAAAGAAAGAAAGAAAAAGAAAGAAAGAAAGGAAAGAAATGTTGTAGGATCAGTTGGAGAAATTTGAACAGTCTATGGTTTGAGTAACATATATATCATTGCTAAGTTCTTGATGGGAGAACTATATAATAAAAACTTAGTCCAGGAACATTTTGTATGGGGAAGAGAGAGAATGAAGTCAGGACAATCAAATGCAGTAATGTGTTAACCATGGAAGACTCTAAAATCTGTCTTTTGGGGGTTTTGTTTTGTTTTGTCAGGATAGTATGGGAATTTGTTGTAATATCTAGCAAAGAATATGTAAATTTGAAACAAATTTAAAACAGATAAAGAGAAATAAAAGAACACAACAGAAAAAAATGCTAAATATATGTCCTATGCCATGAGACTTAGAGTCCAATGCACCATTATTGATCTGGATATTTGGCAAAGACAGAACTATCTTTGAACTTTTTTTGTTTCTATCCTCCCAATACCGATGAAAACAACATCATTTCTTTTGGTCCCATATGTAATGTTCTTCAGAACTTGGCTCCAGAACACAGTGAATTTGTTGGAAAGTCTTTCAGAGCTTAAGGAATAGCCAGGTCACCTCCCTCCTAAGATGGGACCCAGCAAAATGAAGCTGACTGAAGCTCAGTAGCTGAGTTCACTTGTTTATCAAATGTTGGCTGACTGATGGCTGACCTCCTGGAACTGGCCTAGTCCCTCTGGCTGGCTGTTTGGCTGAACTTCTGCTCTCCCTTCTCTCAGCCCTCCCCACCAACTCCTGTTTCTGCCTTCACTCTCTTCGCTGGTTGGCCGCCCTCCCTGAGGCTGCTAGATGCTGCCAAAAGATTGAGAGTCCCATTAACGATAATAAAATTGACTCAATACAGGCAGGGACCTCAGATAAAAATGACACGAGAAAAATTCACAGTGAAAAGTCATTACCAAACACTAAAATGTGTAGCAGTGGATTGTTTTTTAATCTTTGAAGTGGTTAACACTGCTCCCCTTACTATGAAGTAGAAGAACTCAGGCATGATTTTATGCGCAAAAAATTTTTTTGGACCATGACAATTATTACTTTCACCTAGCAATAATTTTTTTTAAATAACAGTAAAAGCTGAGTGGAGGAGCAAATATATATTTAAGAAATAATGAGTATCCTAGATCTGGGTGTCCTGGAAGGTTTCTGGAATGATCTTAATGGCTTTAGATTCCCATTTTACAATGGATGGGGGAGGGGGAAGACAGGCCTATAGGACTAAATCCCAGTGGTATCTCTATATGAGTTTGTCAGATCCCAAGTCCTGCAATCAGCTTAGCAAAGCTAACCCTTGAATGAATCTAGTCATGGTTCATCTCAGAATGCATCAAGAGTCCCTAAAACATTGTCAGTCCTAGCCACAGCTACCTTCCAGATAAGCAGCCATTTAGTTAAACTTAGCGTGGTTAGCTTTTTTCTCCAATCCTTCAGGAATTCAGTGCAATATTCTCACCCTCATTAAAATGATATGAGTATGTAAGTTCACAGTAGAGACAAGTCAAAGTGCCCTGTTCAGTTGCTTCCTTCTCACCTTACTCAAACACATATTTTACATCTCATGCTCCTTAAAGCTTTCATAGGCACTTGTCTGATAAGTAGTTAAAGTTGCTGGCAGGGTAGGTTGTCACATGCTTGGTCAGCTTTTCTGATGGCATGTATTTGTTTAAGACATTTGTTGAAAATACCTCTTGTCACTCTATTTGGCTCCAGTGTTAGGAAAAGGAGTGTTTTCCATAGCATATGGTGCCTTAGGTCAAAATACATCAGTCACACCTTCCAGTTTCAGGAGGAGAGAAACCTCTACACCAGGTGGCAGATTGGCCCGCTGCAGTGCCAACAATGGTGAAAGACTAAGGGGCCTCTGCGATGGAGAGAGAAAGTCAAGAAACTTCTCTGAAGTCAAAAATTGGTGCATTCAGTTGAAATGGGTTTTGGTGTGTCTGTAATATGTCAGGGTTAAAAGTGAAGTCATTTCCTGGTTGATAACCAAACTCTTTAGGAAGCAGGACCCGATGGTACCCTGATTCTCTTTCTGTCATATTCCTTGTCTCCATCTAAATTCACGGTCCACCAAGAGGAGAGATTTGAAGAACAGGAGAACCAAATTAAGTAGCAAAGAAGAGAAGAACACATGATTTAGCTTCCCGTCCTGTCACATTTGACTTCATTCTCCATTTGAAAGCAGCATCTATTTTGTCATATCTTGAGAAACTGAAAGTTTTCAGTTTGAGCCATGACACAGAAATATAAACTTTATCTCCCAATATGTGGAGTGTTATAGGTACTAAATTTCACTAGAGTGGAGAATGGTTGCATTTCCTATGATTTTGTAGAAAACTTATATTCTGTATTATTAATAATTACTGGGTTACTAAAAAATGAAGTACTGACAAGCAACCGATTCAGTAAACAAATATAAGCAGGGCATAAGCCAAATCACAGGAAATAGGCCAACCAAAGGCACCTTAGAAATGTTAACTGCAGATTTTAATGTTGCTCTTGTTTATCAAAACAAAATACACAGGTAGCTATTTTTAACCACCGGTTATAAATGCCATCAATGTAATGCAAATTATTCAGAAGAAATAAAACCTTTCTTTCTATAATCAGAAACTGAAAGATGCAGCATTTCACAACACCAGTATTGTCATTGTAGCAAAATAAATATCATGTTTAAGTTGCCACTGGGATCCTAACACTATTGTTCACCCTATCTGCTATAAATTCCCTTGACCGTGTTTACAAATGAGCCTATAGAGTTAGAATTTATTAACTAAGAGTCCAGGGCCACCTAAAGAGAAAAGTCGAAAAAGGTCACTCTTTCTTTCTACTCAATCCTGTAATGGTCTTTAAATCAACAAGCTGGAGCTAAAGGAACAGATAAATGGTACATTCATAGTACCCTTAAATATATTTACATGAGAACTCTACTTAGGCATTGTTCTAGAATATCCATTATGCTTGGGAGCACTAAGTGAATTGTCTGTAGTCTGTTTAAGTGCGAGTTTGGGATTACGATGAAAGAGAGATACTTGTTTGAACAGGAGTCACAGTAGACAGTGTTATCTACTTCTAAACTCATCTCAAAATGCTGTGGGGAAAGAGAAAGGGTTAACACAGCAGCAAGTGCAAACTCACCTTGCTGGGGAGAGGTTAGTTCTAGCTCCACCTGGCAACTGAAGCATCAATGGCTATCAGAATGTTGCATCATTTCCAAAGGACTTCTCTGCTGCTGTTTGACCCCTGCACTCTGGAGCACTGTGATTTCTTAACTTAATACTGTTCGATGTGTTACTCTATGGCAAGAAATTCCATTAAAGGAAATAGACTTTCTAATGCTATTTACATTATTTTCTAATTTCATGCCTGACTTACTTATGCTGTTTGGTGCTATTCCCTGAAGAGATTCACAAGCCTGAGACTTTATGAATGCTTTAAAAAAAAGTGAAACAATAAATTAAATGAATTGTGTGATGGGCTTATTTGAGCAAGGACCTTGTCTAATAGGAAAATCTTGGAGGTAGGTGATCAAAATACATGAAAATACATGGAAACTCAAAAATTAAACAAGTAAAGCCTGTTATTAGTATCGCTTCAGATGAAAAGAATCAACTAAAGTACAGCAATTAAAACTAAACATGATGAATCTATCTTTTAAAGAATGTGTTTCATTCTTTAGCTTGGGTCCCTAGTGGGGTCCCTAGTAAGGAGAGCATGAACTCAGTAACAAGCTTTCTGATCACCTCCCTCTGGGGGGGGGTGGTAAACAGCCTTGCCAGGCTACAGAGGAAGACAATGCAACCAGTCCTGATGAGACCTGATAGGCTAGGATCAAATAGAAAGAGAGGAGGATGACCTCCCAATCAGTGGACCAGGGGAGGGACATAGGAAGAGAAGAGGAAGTGGGGGAGGGATTGGGAAGAGATGAGGGAGGAGGCCACAGCCAGGATGCAAAGTGAATAAATTGTAATAAATAATTAATTTAATTTTTTTAAAGAGAGGAAGGGAAAAAATGGCTACAATCATTAATGAATAAAAGTGAAAATAACATTTCTATTTGTAATCTAGATTCCACTGTTTGAAATTATATTCATCTTATTTTAAAGTTAGTACAAATGAAATCATGACTAAATTGAAGAGGATTATTGGTTACTAATACTTCCTAAGAAATAAAAAAAAAAATCTCTGAGTTCAACCATCTCAAATCCTGGCCTATTTTTCCAGACATCACGAGAAGATTCACTTACATATTTTAGAAGATTGAGTCAGATTCTCAATTCAAAAACCCAGGTTTCAGCCAATACTCTTCTTTGATATCCTTCCCTCCTGCACTAGGGTGGGCTTAAGGCTCAGGAACACACTCTGTGCTCTTTATGGTGTAAGAAAACAGTAACAATTAAGATGTATAATGTTTTCCTTGCACCTATCCTTCTTGATTGACTTTTCCTGTAGTCGCCACTCTAATTTTTACAATAACGTGGAGACATCCCAGAAACTAGAACTCTTCTGGGACAGAGGGTACTGACCTGCCCACTTCAGCTGACTCAAGAGATGGGATTTAGATAATTGCAGAGAATTCAGTCCTCAAAAGTGTGAAGTCTATGGAAGAGGAAAAAAGAAACACAGGGTAGTCCAAAAAGGAGGAGGAGGGGCAAGAAGAAAAAGAAGAAGAGAAAAAGAAAATGACCATAATGATAACAAATTGAAAGAAAGACAGAAAAAGAAGACTATGATGATTACAAAGAAGAAAAGAGGAAGAGGAAGGAATGAGGAGATGAGGAAGAAGAGAAAAGAAGAGGAGGTAAAAAGACGTAGAAGGAGATGATGACAGATGAAAACGGGAAGAAGAAAAGAGGAAGAGGAGAAGAGGGGAAGAGGAGAAGTCACCGGAATGTCTTTCACAGTGAGGTCACAAATTCTTTGTGGTTTCCCGGTTAAAATGTGAAAAAGAATCATAGGCTCATATGTGTTTAATATGGTTTTTAAGTTAAAATTTACTTTAATTTAAATATCTATAACCTATTTAAATATATTATTTATAGATACTTACATATAATAGCTACTTAATATTTTATTATATAAGTTTTAAGCCTCTGACTAGATCATCCTTCAGATAATTATGGAAGGTATGGAGATAACATCATGTACAAACCACATACATATCGAACTCTGCTTTTCTTGTGATGCACTGGACATAATTTATGGGTTAAAGCATTTAAAAATCCTAGAAAGACCCAAAAGTCTACTCAGTGGTTAATGACACTTTCTGTCAACTCTGACCACCTAACCTACATAGTATGACATCTTGATACCCACATCAAAAAAAAAAGAAAAAAAGTCCTACTTTGAGCAGCTCTCTACGCTGAACTATAAGTGACCAGACAGTCATGGCTGTATTAGAAAAAATTAACTTAATCTCCATAAATAATAATGGAGAACATACATTTTAAAGATTTAAATTGAAACAAACTAATTTTATTGATATTTTTCAAGCGAAGGCTTGTGTACTCCACTTTTCTTTGTTTGATATTTGAAAAAGTAAACAGCCAGAGAACTATGAAAGAACGGAAGCCTGACCTGACTTCCTCCGGTGCAATGCTATATTTTATATCCACATTTGACCGAAAATATATCATGAGAAGGCAAGACATGAAAATTTTCAACTCTTTCCCAAATGGAACCAAAATTAGCAAAAGACAAGTTATTTTGTTCTTATTAATTTGAATACCACAGACAAACCTGCTTTTCCTTAGTTATACCATATATAAAACACACAGATAAAAACCCATCACCAAAACACACACTTTATCTTTTACACAAAATTGTAGACTTGTGTAATAATTTCATGTTACCTGTTTCTTACTTTTTAAATAATAATAAAAATAGCCTCCTGTTTAGCATTTGGCACCTCACTGATCTACACTGTAGGAAGTGAGGTTCTGAGTGGATATTAAGAACCAAGCTAGGACAAGAAGTCATCGTCACTGTCAGTGTGACTGGATTTTAAATCGCCTGGAAGGCAGACCTCTGCGAATGTCTATAAGGGCTTTTCTAGAAAGCTTGTTTTTCTTGCCATGGTATTTGTGAGCTTCCTTTATGGCTAGTTGTCATTTCATCCAACAGATAATTCTGCAACATCTACAATTCTCTAGAAATATATCAATATTGAAGATAGATCAGTAAGTGGAATGACACAATTTTTTGTCCTTGGGTTTACGTCCGAGAAATTCATAGCTTTGAAAAGGTTCCTATTTCCATCGATTCATCTTCTCCCTAGCTAAAAGATTTGCTGTTTCTAATGTTGACAAGATAATCAGGTTATTAAATTTACTGAACCTTCAACTTGAATCTGGAATATGAGGAATTATCAGTTTACCCTGAAGAGCATATAACGTCTTCCTTAAAGCCAAACCAGCAATTTATGGCTGTGCCATTAACTCCTAGATAGAAATAGAATGAAAGTGACAGAAACATTTGGTGATACAGCTAGATGGCCCGTATAAAGGAGAACAGGAAGGAACTCAGCTGCTGGGTCAAGTTTTCTGTATTTCAGAACTCCACACCCACAATTTCTCTCCTCCCAGGATATCTGGTTCTACAAATTCGTCTGGAAATGTTTTCACTAGTTCCTTGATACAGTGATTTCTCTGGAACAATTTCTTCCCTGATAAATGTCTGCTCCTTTTTCTGGACTCTCATGGAGAGGCCTCTATGCATCTCATTCGATTGTGATTGTTTACTGAATAATATATTTTTTTCTGTGGGCACATTAAATCAGGACTTGGATATTTCCCTTATCTCTGTGTACTGTTGACCAGTCATGAGCAGCACGAGTTTTGAAGTCACTAAGACCAGACTCTTGTCTTCTCTCCTCCTGCTAACTCCAGGAACCTGTGCTCTTTCACAGTCCTCAACCCTACCCTACCTCAGTGCAAAGGCCTGCAAAGCTCACACAGTAATAATTTCCCACTCACAGAGCTATAGGAAAACTAATTGATTTGACTTATCTGAGTTCTTATGAGAGTTTCACTAATGCTAATTGAACTTAATGACACATGATATATCATTAGTGTGACACCATTCTCCAAGCCACCCACATAGACAAAGGAATTAGTTCCAGTTGAAAAACTGAAATATTCAAATTTCAGTCTGAATTGAGTTTGTAAACCTGTAGTTAAGTTCACGAAATTACTGTAAATTATAGTATATATAAATATACATATAATGTTATGTAGAGTTATGACAATTATGCAAACATATTAATTTATTAATAATATAAACTATATAATCTTCCCAAATATTATAATCAAATACTCTCTGTAATGTAAAAGTATGTTGTGGGTGTGTTTAGTTAAAGGCACCTTTTAATGGGTAAAATTTACTTACTCTAAGCTGATAATATTAAAGTAGGGTTAAAATATTATCCACTTTAATATAATCTTATAAACTAGAATAAAAATTAACTGTGGACAATTAATTGTACAATTAAAATACAATTAACTGTATTTTAAAATACAGAGGATTAAGGCAAATATTTGTGTTTGAATTATTAGAGAGCTAAAATAATTTTCCTAGGAAGAACGTGCTGAAGAGATAAACCCTTCAATATGTTGGCTAGTGGAGCAAATTCCTTAAATCTACATCACGGGTCAGTGTTGAAATATCTGATTGATACTTTATCAGTTGTGGGCCAAGGCTTCTCTTCATGTCCGGTGAAGACCTGATCCACGATGCCCAGGACTCTTCCTTCAATGTGTTGTTAATTCAGAGAGCCACCAAGTCTTGAAAAGGTGAAATAATGTTTTGCAGGCGAATCTCAAGCGAAGTCATCCCAAGAATTAGAAGTTGATCTGCTGCCTGTCCTGATCAGAAGCTCAGGCAGGGATGAGCAAAAGCTGCCTAGGACCCCACTTCTAAGCCAGTGTGACAACAAAATGGCCTCCCCATCAAGATGTTTCCCATCAGACACATAGGGATAGATGATATTCCGAATCATAACCGATGCCAGAACTGTGAGGCTTCAGCCAGCCAAACTTGTCTGTTTTCATACAATAAACCACTGCATTTCAAGAATTCAATCCAGCTCAGCGGAAGCTGCCTCGAGTTTTTAAATTATGTGCAAAACACAGTGCAGGCTCTGTTGGAGTCCTGTCCACTGATGGGCTGACTACGGGTTGGAAAACCCCTCATCATGCCTATTGTTTAGTATCTCATTAGCAGAAATCTGTCTTGCCAGCCAATCAGCACTAAGGGTGGTTTTATATTTGATGAAACTTGTGTGGAGTAAGTCCCAGCCCAAGCGTCTGTCTCCCATGAGTCAGAGAGAGTAAATGTTCTACAGCGTTTCCCTTTTCCCTCAGCAGGCAGTGTGGACAAGCACATTCAGGAACAGCAGTCAGGGGCAGGACAGCGTCCTCTGTGAGTCCCTGTGGGGGGTAGGCGGCTACAGCATTTGCCTCAAAAGCCAGGGATGGTCCTGAAACTACTCAGCTTCTTGGAGATGATGAACTATAAGAAAAAAAGAATCACTAAAGTGAGTTTCAAAGGAAAAAAAATATTGCGAATTTTTTTGTCCTAAAATTTAAAATATCACCTAAAGTTAGAAGCTCTGATATTATTTGATTGTACTAAAATAAATGAAAAAAAAAAACAACTAGACATAAGTAGGCTGTACAGATAGAGTGTGTCTTAGAAGCTCACACTCGTGGTAGGTTAGATAAAAAAAACATGACACACAGAAATCCCTCCAGGACACATTTTTACTTCTCTTTTGATTAATATAGCACTAGCCGGAAAATCACCTTCATTTCCTTTATTGTGCCACAGTGTAAACCATTGCATATTCTCCAACTTTCTCAAAATCACTCTAATGAGACACCTCTAGTAAATTCTCAACTCTAACTTCTTATAGTTTGAAATGCTGGTGTTCATTCTAAATGTAGGTGGCACGATGTTCACAAATCAGAGCATACCTTTTTGATGTTCTAATCTGTGTTTTGGGTGTCTGTCCATCTGCCATCCCCTACCATGTGCACGTGTGTGTGTGTGTGTGTGTGTGTGTGTGTGTGTGTGTGTGCGCACAGGGGTGCACAAGCGTGTGCATATGGTGCCGTGCACCTTTGTTTTTGAGACAGTCTTTCTTCACCAGCCTACAGCACTGATTTGTCTATGTAGCAGTGAAGCCCTGTCTCTACATCCCTACTGTCAGGATTACAAGCATGTGCCACTGTGACCAACTCTGTCCCGTGGGCTCTGGGGGAATCAAACTCACGTTCTCATGCCTGCAAGGCAAGCGTTTTATCCACTAAAGATCTCCCTAGTGTCACTCTGTGTTTTAAAAAGAAAAAGATTCAGGTTTTGCCTAATGCTAAAAGAGAATTCTATTTGTAGAACTTAGGGTATGATAATAAATATATTAAAGGAAAAGATGTTCAAAAATACTCCTACAAGAAAATACATTACAAAAAAAGTAAGGCATTGGAATTACATTAAAAGACAAATAAGAGTGTTCTCATTTCCTGAGGGGGGAGGCGTGGACTTCTTAAACATCCAAGGCAAGTGCAGGCATCACTATGTGCACATACTGATGCTCCCAGAAGTGTTCACAGACCCCATCACCAACTCATGCTTTTGTGTCGCTGTAAAACTCATTGTTTGGCGTTCCCCATAGAACTAGAGAGTCTGTGGACACACAGCGCAGCAAAGGCTGCACGTCTGCACTCTAAATGATCCACCCACTCTATTATAAATTCAAACTGACACATGCTGGTGGGGGAGAGGGCCTTGCCTGCAAGCAAAGCAGAGCTGGAACCTTTGCTTCTCTGGAGTGGCTCTGGCACAGCTGTGGCCTCCAGTCCAACCAAATCATTCCAGGTATTCTGTCCAGCACTGAAATTCTGATCCATAGATCACACTTTATCAGTAAGATGATTACATCACAGAGAGAGAATTTTTAAAGACAAGCTGAATTTTAGTTCATTGTTCTTCCAGGCCAGCAGGCATGAAGCAGGTTTAGCTAAATGTGCATTATCACATCAGTAGGCTTGAGCGTAAATGCTTAAACATGGATTAAAACCTGACGGTTCTAATCTGGATTCATACTGTAGTGCTTAAGGTACGTTCTTATTTCCTTCTGAGGAGGTGAAACCATCTAACTAAACTGATAGTTAGCTTAGACATTACAAGCCCCCATTGTGGTGGGATAGGCCATGAACAAGAAAGGGAGACCCTTCAGGACTTCAGCTGCTCATTGTGACTTTGAGTAAACGTTCTTCAAATTGAGTTACCCCCACAGATTACAGCTGAGAGGCAAGTCAACTGTTGCCCGAAGCTGACACTCATCTCTTCTTTTTGGCAAGGACACAGACAGGAACAGTGACTCCTGGCCTTATTAAAGCAAGCATGATTTTCACCATGCATCACATGGGATCTGGAGATCAAACTCAGGTTCTCAATAGCCAGCCTCATTGGCCTTGCTATTACCAAAGGTGATAGAGTGCTGCCGATGTTCATGCAGAAGCCCGAGCAGGTGCTAGAAACAGTTTGTCACAGTAGCCAAATTGAGGCAGTAATAGAATCAGTAGGTGAGAGTTTAGAAAAAAAAGCAAAGGACAAAATGACAGCCTACAGACTGGGAAAGGATCTTCACCAACCCTATATATGACAGAAGGCTAATATCCAGAATATATAAAGAATTCAAGAAGTTAAACAGCAACAAATAAAGTAACCCCATTAAAAATGAGGTACAGGGCTAAGCAGAGAATTCTCAATAGAGGAATATTGAATGGCAGAGAAACACTTAAAGAAATGTTCAATGTTCTTAGTCATGAGGAAAATGCAAATCAAAACAACCCTGTGATTTCCCCTTATACCCATCAGAATGACTAAGATAAAAAGCTCAAGTGAAAACACATGCTGGAGAGGATATGGAGAAAGGGGAACCCTCCTCCATTGCTGGTGGGAAGGTAAACTTGTATAACCACTTTGGAAATCAATCTGGTGCTTTTCAGATGATTAGGAATAGTGCTACCTCAAGATCCAGCTATACCACTCCTAGGCATATATCCAAAACATGCTCAACTATACAATGAGGACATTTGCTCAGCCATCTTCTTAGCAGCTTTGTTTGTTGTAGCCAGAACCTGAAACAACCCAGATGTCCATCAACTGAGTAAAGGATACAGACATTGCGGTACATTTACACAATGAAATACTACTCAGCAATTACAAACAAGGAAAGCATGAAATATGTAGGCAATTAGTAGAATCTAGAAAAGATCATCCTGAGTGAGGTATCCCAGAAGAAGAAAGACACATATGGTATATACTCACTCATAAGTGGATATTAGACATATAATATAAGATAAACCTACAAAAATCTGTACACCTAAAGAAACTAACCAAGAAGGAGAACCCTGGGTAATATGATCAATCCTCACTCAGAAAGACAAACGGGATGGACATCAGAAGAGGGAGAAAATTGGGAACAGGACAGAGCATACCACAGAGGGCCTCTGAAAGACTCTAACCAGCAAGATATCAAAGCAGAGATTGAGACTCATAGCCAAACTTTGGGCAGAGTGCAGGGAATCTTATGAAAGAAGGGGGAAATAAGAAGACCTGGAGGGGACAGGAGCTCCACAAGGAGAGAGAAAAAAATATAGGCCCATGGATCTTTTCTGAGACTGATACTCTAACCAAGGACCATGCATGGAAATAACTGAGAACCCCTGCACAGAGGTAGCTTATGGCAGCTCACAGTCCAAGAGGGCTCCCTAGTAATAGAAACAGGGACTCTTTCTAACATTAAATCCGTGGCGTGCTCTTTGGTCACCTCCCCCTGAGGGGGAGTGCAGCTGTACCAGGCCACAGAAGAAGACAATGCAGCTAGTCCTGATGAGACCTGATAGGCTAGGGTCAGATGGAAGGGAAGGAGGACCTTTTCTATCAGTGGACTTGGGGAGGGGCATGGGTGGAGAAGAGGGAGGGAAGGTAAGATTGGGAGGGGACAAGGAAGGAGGCTACATCTGGGATACAAAGTGAATAAACTGTAATAAAAAAGTAATAAATAAAAAAAGAAAACAGCATTTCTAGTTTTCTGAAAAGCCACAAATTGATTTCCAAAGTACCTCAGGATCCAGATATACCACTCCTAGGCATACATCTGAAAAATTCTCCACCATACAACAAAGACACTTGCTCAGTCATGTTCATAGCAGCTTTATTAGTAATAGCAGGAAACTGGAAACAACCCAGATGTCCCTCCGCTGAAGAATAGATAAAGAAACTGTGGTACATTTACATAATGGAATACTACTCAGCCATCAAAAACAAAGAAATCAAAATTTGCAGGCAAATGGATGGAACTGGAAAAGATCATCCTGAGTGAGGTAACACAGAGCAGAAAGTCACATATGGCATATACTCACCTATAACCAGATTATAGTCATATATTACAGGATAGGCATACTACAATGCACAGACACCTAGAAGATAAGTCCAGTGGGCATCTTAGGCTTCTTGTTGGCCCAATGGTTAGGGCAGTAGGGAATATCTCTGACACAGACTATGTTGCCTGCTTTCTGATCACTCCCCCCCCCCAATTGAATTTACCTACCAAGCCACGGGGGAGGAAGACAAACTCAGTCTTCATTGTGAATAGATGAACTGGGGTGTCTGGGTGAGTGGGGGGTCCTTATTCTGAGGGATAGGGGACAAGGGTTACAAGAAGGAGGATCAGACTGGGAGGAGAAGGGGGGGCCTATGACTGAAATGTAAATTGAATTAATTAATAAAAAATTGACTATAAAAAAAGAAAACAGCATTTTATTCAGACACAAACATTTCCTTTTTGGCCACATACTCTTTACGCCTACTTTATAACTTTTCATTAAGTTTGTTCTACAGGCACAAAGAGCATTCTGATTGCTGTCACTCAGAGACATTTTAATCTTCTTCCCATCCCTAAAACCTCTGCCACTCCCTACAAAACCAAGTCTTTCCCCACAGGCCTGCCTTTCGGTCCCCTCTTGTTTTGTGAGCCCATTGAGTTTACCTTAGACCATCCGTGTGGCACTGGCTTTGGAACTATTTATTTGAAGCATTCTGGGCTCCTCAGTGGGCACACTACTGAAGACACTGGCTGCACTGCTCCCCAAATATTTACTTTTGCAGACTTTACAGAAAAACAAACCACTGAGACAGGTTTTGAAAGATGAGCTGGGTATCATGAGAGGACACATGGAGTTGTCCTCCATGATATCATGACTTAAGGAGGCACATGGCAAACAGACACTAGATACGCTATGAACTACAAGTTGAAATAGTATGTACCCTAATTAGAAAGGTCAGGTCTTAAGCTATATGTAATCATTTCTCTGTCTGTAGTCAGTAGTTCGGGGTAGAGCATTAGGAACACAAGAAACACTTAAGGATCCATGATTGACAGTAGATAGGCCTTATCTTGTACAGGTCTGTGGCAGGCAGCAATAGCTGCTTGTGCGGGCATGAGTGCATTGACTGACCAGTCCAGGGGAAGGCATTTCACCAGCAGTAGCTCCCTTCAGCTGTTGTTATATTTTGGTTTGGGTTTTTACATTATCGGTTATTTTGTGTTGTTGTTTGTGATAGCCATTTTGGATTGAGGTAGAATGGAATCTCAAATTAACTTTTTAATGTCATTTTATGTTTTAAGTGTGTGTGTATGTGTACATTAATGCAAAATTAATGCATACCCTCAGAGCCCAGGAGATGGTGTTTGATATCCTACAACTGAAGGTTCAGAAGATTTTGAGCTTCTTGACAGAGATGCTGGAAATCAAACTTGGATCTTCTACAAGAACAACAAGTGCTCTTAACCACTGAACCATCTCTCCAGTTCCTTAATTTAATTTTGGTATGCATTTCTATACTAAAGATCTGAGGTGTTTTTTTTTTCCATGTAATTATTGGCCATTTGTCCTTTGATGCTATATTTTTTCAAGGTGACTGGAAGGAAAAAAAATTTTATAAGGACTGTTTTTTTTTTCTCAAAAGTTCCCATACATTAGCAATCTATCAACCTTAAACAATGCAATTTCTAGAAATTAATGTGTGCCATAAGAAACCAAAAATCAGGTATTAATAAAACTGCTTTCCATCTTACCTAGTATTTATTATAGCTATAACATAATGTTTATTAGATGTGTGACACTGTGTTCTTTGAAAGCCACTCTAAGCACTGTTTCTGTGTGGCATGCTGATTTAAATACCATAGCAATGTTGATGGCTGCAACCACATTTGTGCACGGCTTAAAGCCATTTACATAGATTACAACACACAATTTCCATTACATCTCCCTTCAGTTAATGCCTTAATCTCTTCTTCATAAATGAAGGACCTGAGGCATGGAGAAGTTAAGTGGTTTGCTGGAGATAACTTCATTTACCAGTCTTATTCCAAAGTCCCCTTTCTTATCGCTATTTAGGAACTCATGAGACCATGTATACAGTTTTGAAGTGCCCTTACTAAGTAGAATTAGCAAATAAAAATAATAAAATGTCGTTAGTGCCGCCAGAGGGATTTACACAAGCTTTCTGTGAATGCCTGAGAATGATAAATATAGGACATTCCAGAGAAACAGATTACTGAGATAGGTTTTGAAAGATGAACCACGTATCACAAAGATAGGAGTTGTACTCCATGATAGGATCACGTGAAAGGGCACTCACGGTAAGCAGATACCAGGTACTGTCTGAATAGCTGGGACAAGTTCAAACAGATGTGCATTAAGGCTTAGGTGTTCTTAGGCGCTGTCTCTAAACAAAACTTTGAACCTTGCAGTCTACCTACTGTATGCTGAGCGCATTTCCTAAATGAAAGGCTGAAATGTGACATTGTCAAATGTACACATTCATGCACATTTTATCGCTGTATAGAGTCATTAACTAATTTCACAGATAAGCAAAGAAACTGAGGGTGCATCCCGGTCAGTAGAATGCAACTTTAGCATGCACAAAGCTTTGATTTTGATTCCAGCAATACATCTACTGGACATGGCGGGGCACTTCTGCAATCCCTGCAACCAGGCTGTAGAGGCAGGAGAATCAGGAATTCAGTGTCATCCAAGATTACATAGTGAGTTTGAGATCAGCCTAAGCTACATGTGTTTCTGTCTCAAATAAATAAATAAATATAAATAAAAATGCAAAGACTTCAAAGTCTGTCCATTTCTCAGAGCACAAAGGTTTTGTTTCACTTAGCTTTTCTTCTCCTTTGCACTGCAGCAAACACATCTGTCAGTCTCCTGTCCACATCCTGAGAAAGCCAAGGTTGTGATACTTTGTCTTCAAAAATGCAAAGGATTTGTCTCTTTTACCTCAACAGTCTTAAAGATATTCCAAACAAAAACAAAAACTTGGACCAACTAAGGATTCCAGCCTGCCTTCTATTCATGCAAGCAGTACTTGGGGAAGGGACAGACAGCCCAAAGAGTCTAGACTATGTTGTAGAAAACCTGCTCTACATCCACCTGAGGAGGGAAGTGGGATCAAAGTAGATAAAAGTGGTTTGCTGGTGTGTGTTTTGGAAGGGGGTGTGGAGAGGGTTGAGGGAGTGGAAAGGGAGGACATTTTGGAGGTTCTCTGCCTTATGAACAGCAAGCAATACAGGAAAAACGGGTTCCTGGAAGAGATGAGCGTGAGTAAAGGGCACAGGCTAAGCAGAGAGAAGCAGCTCATCCACGGAGCACTCAGGTGATAGCTCTCGAAGGCCTTCATCCCTTCACCTCAATCAACTGACCATAATGAAGATTGGGATGTGATCAGAGGGCAGATGAGAGAAGTGGTGAAGGTCAGGGAACTCCCTCTGTCGGGGCCCCACAGTTACTACTCAGCAAGCGATTCACAACGTCCAGGGAGACCACATCTGTGGGGGCATCCAGCAATGAAGGCCCGACTCCACTGGGGAGTGACAGTCTTCAGTGTTTAAGGAAACAGTGGGTGTAGCTAAAGTCTTCACAGAGAGTGACTCCAGGGTTCCAGCCTAGACTCTCCTTGGCTCTCTTGTCTTGTAAACTCCACTGAAAGAATCCATGCACGATGCGGGGTATAGAAGGCAGCCTGTGCTCAGGACAGAGTAAAGGTTCTACAGTGTCGGGAAGATAGGCAGAAAAGAAGCCAGAGCCCTGTGTTGATGGACATTCTGAGCAGGCTTCCTCTATTTCTAAAGCCTGTAGAACAAGCAGGGTTTCCTGGGGCACATTGCCCTGTCCCCATGCCTGGCAGGCCTGTCTGATTTGACCCTTATACCAGGAGGCAATGCATGTCTTTGTTTTTATCACAAAGTCCCTTGCTACTCAGCAATCTCACAGAGTTTAGTCTCTTACATCAAGGTTTGCATAGTTATTTAGTCATGACTCTTTGAGCAGTTCAAGGATGTAAAACCTCCAGGGCCAAAGATATTACTTGGGCCCCATTCCTCTGGCTTAGAATTGGAGTCCTTGTTTTTATAAGCTGTTGAGTACAGGGAAGGGTCCAGCCCCAAAGTTCTCCAAGCCTGTTGATATCCAGCGTGCTCTGGAACAATGGTGGGTTTAAAACCATTTGGCTCCGCATTGACAGTCTTGTCAGGTGACGTGTTCCTCTGGAGCTGTCAGTTTGCACAGTAACGACCCCTGTGGGGACTCTGAAGGCAAGAGGTTCAGGAAAGACGGACATGTCTGTGTGAGAGAACTTCAGGATGAATATAATCAATCTGTATGTATGCCCGGGGTTAGCAATCAGGCACCCCCACAGCCAGTCCAGGGACCAGGGACAACAGGACACATCATCACCAGCCTCCAAGATGCCGCACACTTCACCGTTGCCCTGAGCTGCACATCCCTTCCCTACACATGCACTGAATCACCTTGTAAAAGAACCAGTTCCCTTCCTGCTCTCTCTTTCCTTTTCTCTCATGCCGACACTGTCTCTGTGTCCCCTTTCCTAATAAGCCTCCCACATGAGACGGTTGTGTGCTGTGACTTTATGGACTCTGCCCTATAGCTACCACACACATACACATAACAAAGAAAGCCCCCAGGAATCGCTAGCATCCTGCCATGAGGGTGCCTATAGCAGCCCAGTCCCTTGATGATGAAAGGCTCTCCTCTCAATCCCTCCCCTGGTGCTTCCCTCTGCCACTACTTGTTAAAACATGAAAAAGGAGAAGGTACTTTTAATTTGAAAAGTGGCCTATAAAGTTCCTGTGGGAGGGAGGGACAATTTGCCTAAGTGATTAAGTCCATGTGTGAAGGGCCAGGGAAACTTTCAGGCATTCAAGCATTTTCACTTGAATTGACTATTTTCCCTTCTCCCCCAATTTACAGAACCGTGTGGGTGGTCGTGTGTGTCTATCTGTTTTCCTTGTTTTTCAACAAGTGAGACCAGAGATTGCAGAGAAGAGGTCATGGGGCATGTTTTCTAACGCATAGAAGTCACGGTTTTATTATTTTCAGATTGAGGCAGTGTGTAATTTAACAAGTTCTTCTATTAGCCAAGCCCAGAAACAGATGGTAATTGTGCCTATGAGGCTACATTGCTGGGCTTTTTATATAGTTGAGAACATTTTTATCTATCATTTTGCTTACACAACGCTAGGCAACAACTCCCCCACCCCCATGCAGCTGGCATAGTAAATATATAGCTACAATACCAATCATTAGAGAAGGCATTTCTAGAAAGAAATGGCACCCTTACTCATCCATGCTAGCGCTCTTATCTTGGAATAGCATTCACAGAAAATGGACTTCAAATGTGGTGTTGGGTCAAATTCAAGTTCTCACACCTGCCAAGCAAGCACCTGACCCCTGAGCCTATACACCCAGAGCCCACATCATTTTCTTTATATTATTTAAGGGAAAGAAATCACAGACTTGGATGTTTTTGATGGCCACACATTTTAAGTGTAAGCAGTAAATAGTAGCTAGCACAGGGGCACCCTGAGACGCCCATCGTTGTTTAATGCACTCTGAAAGCTCTGTGCGTGGTCAAAGAAACAGGGCCCAAAAACTCTAAAAGGCAAATGGAATATCCAGGAGCTTCTTACAGGGCCACTCAGTGGTAGCGTGGTTGCTGTTTCAAAGGTCATACTTCAGGAGAACCTGTGCATGCCTTTAGTAGTTCATTCTGGGAAAGAACTCTAGCTAAGGGATTTTTGCCTTTCCAGCCCAACTCCCTTCCATTTCTGTATGTGTGTGGAAGAGGGTAAAGTGGTGTGGGAGAAAACAACCACACGCGCGCACGCGCACACACACACACACACACACACACAAGCCCGATGCTGCACAACACAGAGTCAGTCACTGACTCATTCAAAGCAGCGTTTCCTTCAGCAAATGTCTGGTTACCCTACCTGGTGATAATTGGGTGTATTACATATTTTACTCAAAGGATGTGGGCAGTTATATGAAAACCACTCTCTGTTTGATACTTTGCCATCCCTTTTTCTGTTCTTTCATTTCTCATTATAAATTTTACTTCCCTCATGTCTATGGATTTTAACATGATTTATCTATTTTACACATATCTCATAAAGTATTTTTACCCATGTGTTTAATTGGGCACAAATCTTGTTTTTATATTTTACACTTGCTTTTAAATTTTACTTTAAAATTTTTGCAGAGGTCAGAGAGCAACTAGAAGGAGTCTGTTCTCTCCTTCTACCCTGAGGAGCCTGGGGATCAAGCTCAGGTCATAGGGCATGGCTGGTAGCAAGTCCCTCTCCCCACTGAGCCATTTCAGTAGCCTGTAATATTAATCAAAATTTAGTGTTAACATCAGGTTTCAATAGGTGGTTATGTTTCAATTGTTTGTTTTGGCTTACTCATAACATTTTCAAAGTGAGTTCTCTTTCAACCTGTCTGTGTTAATTACGACAAGTGCATAGGCTACTACAAACTTCTCACCCCTATTCTAGTGCTGTGTGAGGATAGGTACATTTTTGACCTTACAAACCTGGAAAACAAATTAACCATAATATGTGATTATGAATATTCATGTAAAAGTGTAAACTCTTTAAGTAATGTCCCTTAATCTCCAGGAGAATTTTTACCATTGCTCACAGGTGCTCCAGGTGTGCACCTAAGATTATCTTAAGAAATGAATGTTTACAAATATTGTTAATTAAATCTCGTTGAAAATTAAATGAACAAAAACCTTTCTGTCCTCTGGTTATTACTGACTCATCATTGATTTCTATCTCCTCTGTGAATTGATAATATGTACACTCTACCTAATGTTAACGTGGGCCTGTTAGACTTCCAACTACATGATAAGATACCTGATACTATCAGGTTATAGGGAGGAAGTCTTGGTCTGGGCAAGTGTCCATCTTGCAGTTCCTGCTCAAAGGCCTCCTTGTTCCTGAGATTGTGGAACATCATGTGGGGAGTATTCCAAAGAGCAAAGCTATTCTCTTGCTGGCATCCAGAAAGAGAGAAAGACAGAGAGGGAGGGAATGGAGGTCCAAGATAGCATTCAAGGAGCAACTCAAACTCCTTTCTGAAAACTTATCTTTTGAAATTAGCTTACTAGCCACTGAGTTTCCATGAGACTTTTTTAAAACATATCCTTAGCTTTGGTTAACTCACCCACCCCTTCCTCTTCTCCCTCCAGACAAAAATTACCAAACCATACATAGAATCCCTCCCTCCACATTACTGCTCAAGAAGATTCCAGAAGCACCCCAAATTGCACAGATTGTTACTATTTCTTTTGTTGACCCACTGTGACGACACAGTAAGACACCACTGCAGAAGACACCACAAACTGGCTGTAAGACAGAGAACTCATTCTCAAACTGACTGGGACTTCCTCCACTCTGGTAGGCTTTCACAGTTTCAGAAGGTGCTATGCAGGCTGATGAGGGAGGAAAACATTAATGGCCATACTCAGCCCTAAAGTAGTCATGCTGTGATGTCCACCCACAAAACAAAAGCGTGCCTACTGCTGCAGTAGTGAAAACCATTGTGTGATAACCAACTACATTCTGGTACGATTTGAGGACTGCTCCATAGAAGGGATTCCACGCCTGATACTATAAACCTAATCAAAGCTTGAAGGTCGTGGAATGTAGTAGAATATATTATTGTTTTATTAAGTGGTCTTGTTGTTAAAACACTTTCTGAATATTTAGGTGTATACCCATAGTCCTCAAGCTTGGTTTGAAAAGATTTTTTTTTTTTTGCAGTAGGTAGCAGTCAATCCTGAGCTCATAATTAATCAAAGTGTCAAGAACTAATGACTGCTACGTGCTCATCCTTCGTTGGGACATCTTTATCAAAAGCCCTGCCAAGGCTCATGCAACACTGGGGAATAGAAGGATAAAAGAATTTAAGAAATGTAGGATGGGGAAAAATTTTATGAAATATCGTGTTTGGAGGTTGGTCTGGTGCTAATTACTAGCTCTCTGTGTAATCCTGCCTAAGTCATTATGGCTTGATTGGCTAATTAAACAACCTGGGCAGGGCAGAAAAGGGTAGGTGTGGCTAAGGTTCCCAGTCTTTTGAGAATCCCAAAGACAGAAGGACAGAAAGAGAGGAAGGCGGAGGCTGCCAGGATGGGTTAGCCTGGAGAAAACATCACAGGGGGCCAAGGAAGGACTCCAATAATAGTGTGAAAAGGCCCAGATGAAGAATATAAGCAAGTACCGTGGGATTATGGATGAAAGGTTGAAGAGGATTAAGGCGGATAGCATTGGATGGGCGCTGGGAGATGGATGGTGAGGATATTGAGACAGTGTAAGTGAAATGCTTCCTAGCCCAAGGTAAAAAAGGCAATTATAAATCTAAGAGGTGTCTGTGTCTCATGATTTGTGTCAGCAGGTTAAATAATACCACCACGATAATCTTTTTTTAATATTATTTATTTATTTTATATCAATCACAGGTTAGGTACTTTGCATCCCCGGAGTAGCCCCCTCCCTCTTTCCCTCCCACTCTTCCCATCCCTCCCTCATCTCCTCCCCGCCCACTCCAAGTCCACCTACAGGGGAGGATCTCCTCCCCTTCCATCCGACCCCAGTTCATCTTGTCTCCTCAGGGCTGACTACAATGCACCATGATAATCTTAAGGCTAATAATATATAACCAAACACATGTGTTTTGTTGTGGTTGTTTTGTTTTGTTTTTTGTTCTTTTTTTACATACAACAACTTGTCATCTTCTGGACATGGCATGGTATTACACTCATGAACAAAGCATCTGTGGCTGCCTACACAAGGCTGGCACAAGATCAAGCCAGAAAACATTACTGGATGAGGGATGAGCTCATGCCCACTAACTGGGGATATCAGCAGCTGATCATGGCTGGAGGAGGAAGAAGAACTCTTCTTTTGAGGTTGTGGCCACTGGTAAGTTTTCCTCGCTCCAGTGGATGGCCCCCACACCCAGGCACATATGGGCAGCACATGAATTTGGGAAGGGAATGTGTGTAAAGAGATCCAGAACTTAGAAGACTGAGAAGCAGAATTTAATATGGTTGCATTTCATTGTACATATGAACAAAATTCGCAGAGTAATGGTTTTTTTTATAGCACCATTATTTATCCAGGATAATCCAAGGCCATTAGAATGACTTAACTCAATTAAAGCCTCTTCCTCATGACCTAGCTTCTGTAGTTATATAAGTTTGTTAAATCTGAAAGTCATTATTATTTTTAGAGTGGACACAGCTCATCTAGATTTACTCATGTATTTCCTTTTTCTATTGTTCATCACTGCTTCCCAAGTGATCACTCATGATTCTCTTCTTCTGGGTGAAGGATTATATTTTATCATCTGCCGTGATACAGATCCAATAATTAAGAAATTTTCTGTTTATCTTCAAAAGGTACTGTTTTCTTTTTGGTTTTGGTTTGGTTTGGTTTTTGTGCTCGCTAAGGGATCCTATTCCATATATTCAAATAACTTTTCTTGGCCTCATCAGACATACTGATCACAAAAACACCAGATGCCAAAAAGGGCAGGTTCCTTTAAAAAGACAGAACAGATTGTCCTGCTTATGACAAACAGGAAGTCAGGCTGTGGCTGACATGTGAAAAGATAAGAAAATAAAGCTGAAATCTCAATGTATTTGCAGAAATTGCAATGTATTTGTAGGCCAGTATGTAGCCAACCCAGACAACATCAGACTCTGGGGAGGCTAACTTCAAGCCCACAACATCCATGAGCCTTCAACTAGGAAAGACTGTGGAAGACAGACACATGAGTTCCATAGCCCTCCCCATGGCAAAAAGATGAACAGTTACCGCAGTGGGAAGACTCAGAATATGGCACACAACATATACTACCTTGTTCATTGTACCAAATAGGGAGAAGTCTTCCCTGGATGGAAGCGCTGTGAGCTCCTTGCTCTACAGCAGACGCAGGCTCTGTTTCTAGAAGAGTAGGTCTTTCTCTGTTCATTTCTGAAAATTTTCAAAGACCAATGGATCACCATTTCCTTACCTTTCTTTGAGACACAAATCTATGTTTTTCCAATCCTTATGCTTTTGAGTCATCACTTTTCATCCTCTGAAAGTAATCAAATAAATGTTGATATCAGAAATTTAGCATTGTCTTTGGTTGTAGTTTATACTATAATGATGAGAAAGTCTTTTCCACACCTACCATCTTTAAAATGTGTGCTGCTCTTGAATTTGCAGATTTGTAAGTTCTATTTTTATATATTCAGTGTGGTGTTCATGTATCCACACATATGGGGAAGTGTTACAGTGAGAAAGCCAGGGAAGGGCATTGGGTGTCCTCACTTACTCCCTGCCTTATTCCTTTGACAGGGTTTCCCAGTGAAACTAGAGCCTGTGGTTTGTCCTCTGCCAGCAAGTCTTTCCTGTTTCTGTCCCACCTCTCAAGCCCAGTGCAGGTATATCACCACTCCTGGCTTTTTGCGTTGGTGCTGGAATCTGAACTCTGGTCCCGTTAGTTGTGCAGCAAACACTCTTGCCCACTGATCCATTTCCCGAGTCTTAGTTCTTATGTTTCTAGTAATTCTCCGACATGTCTCTGTGAATATTGCCTGCCTTTCCACAGTTCACTTGTCCCCGAGACTGAAGCTTTCACCGATTCAAAAATCTCTCTTCTGCTGGGCGGTGATGGCAAAAGTCTGTAATCTCCACACTTGGAAAGAAGCAGGTGAATCTCTGTGAGTTTGAGGCCAGCCTGATCTGCAAAGTGAGTCCAGGACAACCAAAGCTACACAGAGAAACCCTGTCTCAAAAAACCAAAATCCAAAGAGAGAAAGAGAGAGAGAATCTCTCTTCTCCTGCTTTCTCTTGCTTTGTGTTCTTTCTGGCCTTTGGGCTCTCCGTACATTTTCTGAATGCTCTCATTTCTGGAGCTATGCTATTTTACATTCTCTCTGTATCAAAGCAAAGAAGCCATTAAGTCCACTTACAGAATATTTAATTCTGGTAACGAGAAAAGAAGCTAATGTTCTTAGGACATTGCAGACTCTTTGCTAACTTCCATGATCACGCTTCAGTGACTTTCATGCTGTCCATTTGGTAGCACGCTCTGTGGATCAACATTTAGTTACAGAAACTTTCCTTATATTTTTCTTCCTTTTCCTTTTTCTTTTTTTTTTTTGCTTTTCGTCTTTTCATTTCAAGTCTTCTCGTTAGCAGATGGTTTCTCTTCATTAGGGTATGTTCATTCTTTTGCTCATACTCAACTTACACTGCGGTCTAGAGGTCTCCTGCCTCCTTTCTCTTTCCAGCGATACTCCCTCTTACTGTAATGTCTTGATTGTGTGTGTGTGTGTGTGTGTGTGTGTGATCCAATGATTTGGGTTGGCAATGCTTATGAACATGCCTGAGATCTTTATTCACAGACCACCGGCAACTTATCAGTGACTACAACACAGAAGAAAATGATGTTTCCTCCCCTCCCCAAACCATTAACAACCTACAGGACTTGAATGAGGGATGGGAGTTCTTGTGAACCTCTCTGTCTAGCTACTACTAATCACCTGTAAATTCACAGTGAGGGGCAGGGCCTCATGATCTCCTCATCCCTCCATGATAGAATCAGAGATCCAGAAGTGCATAGGCAATCAAAGCTGTTTGGGTTCAAACATTAGACAGTCCTATCCTTCCTGGACAAGTATTCGACAAGACTCTGTGCCTATCTTTAGCTCTTACATCCTTTCTACCCCACCTTCTATAGTGTTCCTTAAGCCTTGGCAGGGTGCTACAAATGGTTCATTTGTGGATGGTTTATGATGGATATTCACTGGTCACTCGATTCTCAGAAATTTGAGCATTCATGAGTCTCTGCAGTTACTACTACCCACTCCAGAAAAGAAGCTTCAATGGCCAGAGCTGAGAGAAACACAAATCTATGAATATAAATATAGTTATTCAGAAGGCAGTTTGATGTCTTGTGATGACACAGGCTTCTGCAGTGCGCTCAACTAGCATGCCTTTAGACTCCTGTCAAGGTACTAACGGCTCCCCAAATCTGAGTCCAAGTTTATTGGTATATTTTCACATACATCTTAAATTGTGGAAAATAGGTACACAGAAACGAAATGTGTGTAATCATCTATTGTTTCAGTTGTCTTCTTAAACATTGAATAATGAATAATAACTTTTATTCTCAAAGATAAATGAAATAAACAGATTGATATTTATGGCTCTGTAGCTTCTAGTGTTGTAAGGAGAGGTTTTTTGTTTTTTTTTTTTCTGAAGGCAAAGTTTTTGTTACTGGTTTCTAAGCTGTCACTCCAAATCACTTCTCCTTTATCCTATCATTATTACATTTGTAAAGTATGAATTATTCAAACGATTTAAATACCCCAAACTTTCCAATACTCTCCCATTGCTGACTGAACCAATATCCAAACACTTTCTGATGTTATATAGTTTTCCCATTGCCTGGTACATCACACCCCATGGTAAAAACCCAAGACTGCACTTTTCAGCCAGTTGTGTCTGTTTTTCTGTCTAGAGTAATCCTGAAGGCATGGCTTTGAAAGATCCTAGGTTCTTCCTTCTATCAGAACTCAAGCGAGATGTCACTATCTCAGGGCACCTACTAAGCCCAGATTCTAGACAAGCCCTCTGCATCACACAACAATCTTACCACTAATTCTCAGATTTAAAAGAGAAAACTCAGTTCCACAATTATAAGCCAAATTTGAAACAAGCTTTAATTAAGTACAGACCAAGATGGACTCTGGCCAGATCCACTCTCTGGGATCCCAGCTAATGGTGACAAGACATATGTTTTAGGAGCTTTTTGAGGAAAAACAAAACAAAACAAACAAACAAAAAAAACAATAAAACAAAACGATATGACCACCATATTTTCCAAGTGGCCTTTTTTCTTTTCTAAGAACTTCACAACTCCCAACATTCCATAAAGTTACCTGATTCTTGAAGGGGGGCAGGAGGACTACAATTCCCAGCATTCCAAGAAGTTACCAGCTTCTTGGGCAGATGGGAGCTTATAGGTTATCTTTGGCTCTTACATTCCACCTTGAGTTGTATCATGGGTCAAATCCTTGACTCTGTGCTAGGTACTTGTTCATCCTGGGATCTAATAACCATCAGCTTCATGGTACTAAGATAGAAATTATGATTTAGTTAAGATATCAATGATGCAAGAAGCAACAGTAATTAGAACTGGGAGGGTCAAAGGCCTTGTGATGGTTGACATCAGAGTTACTATCTACAAACAGCCTGGATATGGATGAGTAACATTTATTTATTTCATCTCAGACCCCCTTTTCAAAATTTTTTTTAGTACAGCCAGATTATCATACCGAATGTTTCATGTAGAAATAATAATTTTCTCTCAGAACCATGTAATATTTCTTTGTTCTGCATAAAGCAGGCCAAGTGCTCTATTGTATTGTAACACTATTTCAGTTAATGAATCTAATTGTTGATAAATCTAGGCCATTTTCCTGGTAGGCCAACTAGCATTCTAAGTAGCCATTTTTTGTCCCCTATCCCAGAGTTTCCTTTCGACTTAGCATTTCAACCTATTGTCAGGTAGGGGGCAGAGGAGTGGAGACCACAAACAGGAAACAAAATACTCTCTTTTGTAACTACTTCCAGTAAGGGCTCAGGAAAGCTGAAAGGCTAGTCATAGGCTGGAGAATGGGGCATTTAGTAAAAGAATCTGGTTAGCTGACCCGGCTAAAGGGACAGCAATCACATCAGCTTTTAGCAAAGTCTAGAGTTTAGCAGCTTACAGTCTGCAGGTGATCCCTAGATGGTGCCTGTCAGCCAAGTGAAAACCTGCTGTTACAAATATACACTGCGGACAGGAGTTAAAACTTAGGAACTTATAGAAAAATCTTATCTTTGGAACTTTCAGGTGTGTAATCCTAGTAACTGGAGAAGGGGAGAAATCCTAAGGCCAGAGAAGAGAGACGGATCTCATCCTCAGGAACAGACAGGTGGAATAATTTAGGCTATACTGAACTGAAGTCCGTGTGACAGATAGAATCAAGTCATATAACGTCTTTGCATCCCTGAAGCTTACATGAATTTTTTAATTTACAAAAAGAGATAAAAGTTCTAAATATAAGCTGGGCAGAGTGGCACACACCTGTTATCCCCGCACTCAGGGAGACAGAGGCAAGCAGATCTCTGTGAGGTCCAGGGCAGCCTGGTCTACAAAGTGAGTCCAGGACAGCCAAGGCTACACAGAGAAACCCTTTCTAGGAAAAATAAAATACAATAAAAGTTCTAGGTGTATTAGCATTAATCTGTTGTGAAATCTATATTATAAAACAGCGGGAATAGACTCATACCTTTGAGTCCTAATAACAACCACAGATTTGGGTTAAAAAGCATGAATATTTTTTTCCTCATCCAAGAAAGCTGGGTATATGTTTTTAGTCCAATGAGAAGTATCTTTAAGTTTACACTTAGAAGACAACCAAATGAAATTTAAAATCTTGAGCTTCTGACTAAAGAGCAAGTAGTCAGTCAGTGCTCTACCAGCTTCTCTGAGCTCCACTGACCAATGCTAAAATTCTGAACTTTTGAAATCGTAGTAAAACAATGGCATAAAAGGGGGAAAATCTAAAACATTTCCCATTATTCAGATACCTTAAATCTTTTATAGTTTTTCTTTATGATTTGCACAGACCTTAATGCTTTTTTTCTTTCCATATACTCACTTGTCAGGGACATGAGCAGTTATTATTGAGAACAGTCATTGCAAGGCACGTTTTCTTATTGAAATGTTATACCTGAAACCTGTTTGTCCTTTCGTATAAAACTTGCCTGTGTTTTCTTAACAAGAGACCTAGTAGCTTTAGATGAACTAACGAGGGGACAGCAACCTTGGGAGAAGGTTGGCTGTTGCTGCCAAACTAGCAAAGCTGCAGTTAGCCTAGCCCTCCACAACAGCAGAGATCTGAGAAGGATAAACTGTAGCACGAAGTATAATCCAAAGGGCCTATGCATCAGTATCAAGGACTGAGAGCAGTCCATTACCTGGATCATCCCAGGCCCCTGTGGTCTCCATGGCATTGGGGGAAAAGGTACCAGGGATGTATCAGTCTTCAAACACCACTCCCAGAAGATGAGAAGCTTTTTTCTGGGGGACTGACCTTTCTTAATTTGTCTAGGCAAAGTAAGGCAATTACCTCTCCAGTGTCCTGCTTGTTTACAGATTTGGCCAGGTCCTGGCAGCTGGCAAGGCATCAGGCAGTCTGGCCCAATGATTAGTGTTACAGTTCAGGTGAAGTCACTATAGTGCTCCATCATCTTCTTGGAGACCTTGGGGGAGGGTCACTGCTAGGAGCTGGGGTCTCCATTATAGGAAGCTTAAATGTCTTAAATGCCATATTCAACAAATCTCTGACAAGTTTGGGAATCATTATCTATTAAGTATATATGATCTAAACAACCCTTGCTTGTTTTTAGTTATGTGCTTTAAGCTATACCTTGAAAACATGTACAGGAGGCTAAATAAAGCTTTTTTTCTGTACGTAATTACATTAGTACTTAGCATGGCTATACGTAAAAGCTTAATTATATTTAATAGTTTATAATAAAATGGCAATTTCTGATTTAAAGATTGGCAACTCTATTTTCCTGGTACTTACATAGTATACCATTATAGGTAACAGTTTCTTGCATAACTCAGTTTACCAAAGTAGCCATAGCTTAGCAATGTTAGCAAAAACAAGAAGGTTAGACATACATTCTTTTTTTTAAATTTATTTTTTGTTATCAATCACAGGTTAGGTACTTTGCATCCCCAGCGTAGCCCCCTCCCTTATTCCTTCCCCCCCTCCCCAACCCTCCATCATCTCCTCCCTGCCCCCTCCAAGTCCACCAACAGGGGAGGACCTCCTCCCCTTCCATCCAACCCCAGCTCATCCTGTCTCCTCAGGGCTGGCTGCAATGTCCTCCCCTGGGATCTAGCCAGTCTGTCACTCCCCAGCATGTATGGGGGAGGGTCAAAGAGTCAGCCATCAAGTTCAAGACTGAAACAGTCCCTGTTTCCCTACTAGGGTCTTTAGTCCTACACCGAGCTATCATGGGTCCCATCTGAACAGGAGTTCCAGGACACATCCACACGTGGTCCTTGGTTGTAGAAACCGTCTCATACAAGACCCCTGTGCCCTGCTCAGTTTAGTCATTGTGGAGCTCTTGTTCTCTCCAAGTTTCACCAACCTCCTCCATTTCTATCATCACTTCTT
>CM053766.1:36486434-36536020 GCA_028658305.1 Pachyuromys duprasi | reverse complement strand
CTATCCTATAGGTCTATATAAGTGAGTATACACCATATGTTTCTTTCTGCTTTTGGGATACCTCACTTAGGATGATCATTTCCAGGTCCCACCATTTGCCTTCGAATTTCATGATTTCCTCCTTTTTAATTGCTGAGTAGTATTCCATTGTGTAAAAGTACCACAATTTCTGTATCCATTCCTCAACTGAGGGACATCTGGGTTGTTTCCAGGTTCTGCCTATTACAAATAGAGCAGCCACGAACATAGTTGAGCAAATGTCCTTGTTGTGTGTTTGAGCATTTTTTGCATATATGCCTAAGAGTGGTATAGCTGGGTCTTGAGGAATCACTATTCCTAATTGTCTAAGAAAGCGCCAAATTGATTTCCAGAGTGGTTGTACAAGTTTGCATTCCCACCAGCAATGTAGGAGGGCTCCTCTTTCTCCACAACCTCTCCAGCATGCGTTGTCACTAGAGTTTTTGATCTTAGCCATTCTGGTGGGTGTAAGGTGAAATCTCAGAGTCGTTTTGATTTGCATCTCCCTGATGGCTAAGGACACTGAACATTTCTTTAAGTGTTTTTCTGCCATTCTATAATCCTCTACAGTCAGCTCTCTTTTTAGTTCCATACCCCATTTTTTAATTGAATAGACATGCATTCTTAAATCAGTCTTCATCAGCCTGAATAGACCTTATGTAAGGAGAGACCCTTTGCCAGACTGATTTGGTCTGCATCATCTTGCCGCATCATAAGATAGGAATACCTCCATCTCTGGTGTTTAATATTTGGTGCTCAATGCTATGGCCCTAATATTTTATTTTATTTACTATTTAATTATTTATGTTTATTGCTTTTTATTTATCTATTTATCAAGATCACATATTGTTAAGTCTTTATAATAAATATCTTATATATTGAAAAATGACCCATAGCCTTAGAAACTTAAATATTTTCAAAAACTGTTTCTTTAAAATTACCCAGTTTTTTTTTCATTTAAATTTTCTGCAAAACTCAAAAATCTCCTCATGAAAAAAAAATAAATCTCTCAATTGTGTGTCCCTGTAATAGCAAAATAAAGTGCCTTTTTTTAATTTCAAGAGTGAAGGCACAGGATACCACCAAAATCTGCTTGAGTCAAAAGGAAGCTCCAACAGTGCAAACAACCCAGAGTCTCTAAAACCTGAAACACCTGATGACTATTCTGTTACAAAGCTTGGCTCTCATCAAGGTACATTCTTGCATGTGAATGCGCAGAGATGCAGCTTTAATACCTTATTAAATAAGCATTATTCTTAAACCCTATCTTTTACAAGCCTTGTTTTCAAGACAGCAGAGGAATTATAATATGAAAATCCAGCCCAGTTCATAAGTATCTTTGCAGTCCTGTTGTTATCTCCTTGGTCAAGGGCACCATGTGGCTGCCCTTAATCAATATAACAGTGAAACCATAAGACATGGTTCCTCCAAAACCCTAGCAAAGATGGCTGCCTAATGATGATGGTAGTCCATATGCTGCTTATATCCCAAAGTAGAATCATGCCATATAGTTCCTTTAAGATTACTTATGCATAGATTTCCAATTACCAGTCTCATGTTGTGAGTTTTTAATTAACTTCTTTTGTTACAAATGTTACAGATTTTTTAAACCATACCCACTAAACCTATAAACCAATAATCCTTTTAGCTATTCTACTTCATTTTTTTTTCCTCATCGTAGCTCTTAACCCCAGACACAGGGACTTTAAAAGCATGCCTGTGTCTGAGAAAGTGTGAGCCATAACCCAATTCCAGAGTCAGCTTTTCAGTAAAGTAAAACAGCACAAAACAACCTCACTATTATCCATACTCAGTTGGCATTTGAATCCCTATTATATAAGTTCCAGTGGCCAGAAAGCCCAGAGGTAAATTCTGAGCCTTGGTGACTAGTGGCAGGAGAAATATCCCGGTAAGCTCACACATTCAAAGCGAGTCAGACATACAGTGGCCACCATCTATTCAGACATTCAGCTGAGCCTGATGCAATTCCTGCCTCGGCTCCCTGTTTGCAACAAAACTGACAGGCACATCAGAAGTCACAGTAGGAATGCTGCACACAAAATAGACAAAACTTTCCCTGCCTCCTCCAGTGCAGTAATTTCAAGGAGAGCCACCCCGGCGGCTGCCATAGCAAGCGGTTACAGAGCACGGTGCTTGAGCTGTAACATGCGCGTTAGTGCCCAAGCTGCACATGCGCATTAGCTCCTAAGCCGCACCGGCTGTAGAGTGGCAGCCACAGCAGACCCACCTTTGGTCTCCTGCATGGGGCTGGTGGTTTTTCTTCCATAAAGCCCCAAGCCTGGCCCTGGGCATTGTACTCTGAAACATATTGCCATCAAACTCCATGTCCCAAAGACTCTGCCATCTCCAGAGTGGCCTTAGGAACAACTCTCTAGCTTATCAGTCTTATTGTTCATCTACTCATTAGCCTTGAGTCAGAAACACAGTTACAGATAAGACAAAACACAGAGCCAAAATGACAACAGAAAACACAAGATATCATCAACAACTGTCATTTAGAGATCAGGCTGATCAAGAGAAATTCTCTCAACAAATAGGGAGCTGCTCTGCATTAGTATTTTGGAACAGAACCTGCTTCTGGGTTACCTAGCAACTTACTACTTCATCTTGTGTCCCCTGGCCAGGTGGCCACACCTGGGAAGTGTGGTTACCTTGCCCCTTAAAGGGACAACCCGACACGTGGTCTGTCTCTTGCTCTCTTGTTCTCTTGCTCTCTTGGCCTTCTCCCTTTCTCCCTGCCTCTTTCTCCTCTCTCTCTCTCTCTCTGTCTCTCTCTCTCCCCCTCTCTTCATACCCCCCAATAAACCTCTTTCATATAAGATCTGTTGTGAGCCTCATTCATTTATTTATAAATCGGTCCTAACCTAACACTCTGTATCCTTCCACACCACCCAGACATTAGGAACCCATTAGAGGACATCAGAAGCTGGGTCTCTCTGAGTTTTCCTCAGCTTCTGAGCCCACACTGGGTCTTTCTAAACCCTCATCTAGGCCCCCAGTGTCTTGAAATGTTCATGGTTTCTCAACTTAGTTGTGCAGCCTAAGTGTTTGGATCTTATTGAAGGGCACGAAGGTGCTGGGCCTCTGTGATTACTTCAGCTCCGGGTCTGACCAGGAGGGCTCCAAGGCAGGTCAGAAGAGAGAAACTGGTGACTCTGGATAAACTCCGATTAACCAGAAATAACCAGTGTGTTATGGGACATTTCCCTTTACCCTGGACGGGAATGCACAGACCTCATCCAATCGTTCCCAATTCTAGATCAGGGTACTCTGAAACCAGGATTCAGAAAGCAGGCAGGAAAATGTCACAGGAAGCAATAAAAGGGTTAGGAGCCTTGATAGAGGCCATGAAAGCACAGCTTTTTCTGACTCCCGGGCTTTAGCCTCCCTGTCTTCCGATGAGGAAGAACAAAGTCCACAATGCATAATCTGAAGATGTGACTTGTAGAAGAATTTCAATTCAGAACATGGCTGTTCACAAGAGATCATATCCAAAGACCTTCTAGATCTGTGTGATCTGGCTGGAACATACCTTTAATGCAAACATACCTTTAATCCAAGAGACAGAGGTACACAGATCTGAGTTCAAGGCCAACCTAGTATAGAGCAAGTTTCAGGTAAAGAAAAGCTTAGAGCTAGGCATGGTGGTACACACCTTTAATCCCAAGCAATGAGGGTAAATTTAGTTTGTAGAATGAAGCATCCATGTTTGAAAGTGATGTTTAATTGAGTGGCAGAAAAGATGATGAATCAGAGAAAAGTTTGACAGAATGGGTATTACAGGTTTTAGAGAGGAGAAAGGGTAGCTAATTAAGAGGAGGCAGAGAGAAAGAGAGAGAGAAAGTTATAAAGATGGTTTGCAGAGAAAGAACACAGGACCAAATGAACCATTGAAGGAGAAGCCAGGAAATAGAGCAGATTGCTTGAGTTAGTTGCTTGAGGCCAAGCAGAGTAATTCAGAGGCCAAGAGAAAAGCCAGATTGAGTAAATTAGTTGGGAGAGGAGTTCAAGCCAGAACGTCTGAGTTGAGCCAGCCAGCCCAGAACTCAGTAAGAACAAGAAAGGGTGAGCTTATTAAGCAGTAATTCTCAGAGGCTGAAAACATTCTAGGCCTAGGTTAGATTGTAAGGAGACTAGACACTTCCAGGACTAGACCTAGGTTAACAGACAGAGGCAATCAGCCTCTGAGCCATCAATTGAAATAGCAGAATACAAGTTCCTCTTACAGCAATGGTTCCCTGGTGTGGTTAAGGATAGGTTTTTCTTGTAGATATGAGAACAGCCAGAGGTATCTGGAAGGGTTGAGGGCAGAGAGAGAAGGCAGTAGACTGAATATGGTCAGCAGACTGGACCTGGCCAGGGCTCTCTGTGAGAGAGGAAAGAATAGAAGAGAGAATGGAGGAGAGAGCTGAGAATGGAACAAAACAGTGAAAGAAACAGGAGCAGAACAGAGAGGAGAGGGACAGTGGGGAGGAAAGGAGAGAGAAAAAAATGCAGGGTTAAAAGGAGAATGAGTAGGTGGAGGGAAGCCTGCAAGCTGGAGGGAGTTTAAAATGGGGAGGAGGGTGTGAGGAGGTGTGCTAGCTTGGACTTTGAAATGAGTAACAGGTACGGTGATATTGAGGGGGCCTGGAAGCCAGCATGAGGTTTTTTGATATGCTAATAGACACCACAGGTAGCCATACGTCCCTTCTGCCAGAGGTAAGGGAAATGACTCCTTTGGTAAATGGGAACCAGTTTCACAAGTTCCTGATGAATACTGGCTTTTATCTAACTGCCAGAAATCCTCCTTTAGTCCAAGTTGAGCTCATGCCTGGATATTTCACTGAACTTTGGGGAATTGGAGTTGCCTTCGGACCTAACACGCAGCACACAGGACTGACTGACAGCGCATGCTCAGCAAGGAAAGCTAGTCTGTATAGACCATAAACTAGGCCCCTATGAAAAAGACAGACGTCAGGGACTCCAACACTTGCAATGCACCAGCCTCTGCAGACTGCTGTTTATCACAATTGTACTTGGGCTCTGCCCCACCCCCCTTTCTGCCTTTACTTGATAAATTTGGTCTTTATCAATACCAGATTTTGTCAGCATGCCAGGGGAGTTTGACAAAGTTCTGGCAGAGACTTCTCTGATGAGAAGATGATAAGTGTTTTCAAATGCTGTTCTGGTTAAAGGAAAGCTCACCCAAGAAACCTATTGCAAATCATCTCTTTGGGGTGTTGACTGTCGAGAAAGGTAGTCTTCTATGCCTTCCTTGACCTGCCTCTTTGATGACACTTGTTTCCTGGTGGCACTTCTTCTAACTCAGATTAAATTCACAGTAGTTCATGCTGCTGGAAGTGCCCTGGGACTGACTTTTCTTAGGGAGATGTGAACAAATGTCTATTCACCCCAGATAGGCCAACAACAAGAGACCAGAGGAATGAGTGTACCCAAGTCTAGGTTAGTGAAGCAATAGATTTTTTGCAGCTGTTCCTGGGAGTATGGGTGGGGTGGTGCTTTGGGAACCATGGGTAACTTAAAGGAAACTGTACTGTTAAAAAAAACAACACCAGCACAAAAAATCTCACCCCAGGGACCTACCACAGCTGCTTCTCCACTGATGGTTACTGCTCTTTAACTTTGGGGAGGGGTCTCTGTAAGGGGGTCCCTTGGAATCAGCTCAGAACTCAACCAGACACCAAATTTTCAGTACAAAGGAGATTTATTACTTGACTGAGTGGGGTTGGGGGGGGCAGTGCTGCCTCTGGATCAGGCAAAGGCAGACAGCAAGCAAGCAGCAGTGTTTCTGCAGCAGCTGTTTTTTAAGGAGAAAAGGGGGAAGTCTGGGATAGTGTAAGCTGGTAAGTCCTGACTGGACAGGTTAGCCAGTGCAGTCGAACAATAAATTTTGATTGCTAGACCTTGGTGTTTTGATAGCTGGACCTTAGTGTTTGGTCTGGCCAAATAAGGAAATGGATCTTGGGGCTAGCTTTAGGAATTTAATGTAACTGTCTAGCAAGGGAGAGGGCAGGGGAAAGAGGAAAACCTACCTTCACCGTATTTGTTATGCTGGGCCCTTCAGTCTCCTGAACCTTATATTCTTCTGGGTCAGCTGAGCCTTGTGAGTTTCCTGAGTTTCTTAGCCTTGCTGGCTTTGTCAGCTTCCTGTATTGCATGAATCCCTCTTCTCCCTCCAGGAGGAACTGATTCAGCTTTGTCAACTTAAAGGAGACAGCTGCACAGCCTGGTGATCATTAGAATTGAACCAAAGGTTTCATTTATTCATATTTCATTAGAATATGAAGTTCCTGGCTTAGTGTCTCAGAGTAAGAGTCGCTGTTTGTCCTGTGTCCTGGTTAGTTATGGGTTCTATTGATGTAATGTCTAATTATTACAATAAATTAAAAACAATATAAATATACAATAGTTTATAAATAACAGCATCAATTAAAAACAAAGTTTTATTTATAAATACTCCTGAGGGTGTAGCCAACTACTTATTTCACTGAAAATTCTTTAAATTAAGTATTTTCTCAAGTTAATGTGGTGTATGTTGTCTGTGTTGAATAATCTCTTGTTCACTGCACAAAGGCTGTCTTTGTATTATTCAAATTCTGCTTTCTCTGCCAGCAGAGACTTGAGAACAGGCCCATTTGGTATTGTTATTCTTATGAATCCATTATATTTTGTAAACACTTCCTCCAACACCTTCTGACTGGTTTAACAAGAACATCCAATAGCTGAGGCAAGAGAAGAAAGAACAGAGGGACTTCAGAGGAGATAAGAACTCTGGGAAGGAATCAGGCACAGAGGATTCACCAGCTAGACTCAGAGGTAGAAACAGGTGCTGGGACTGAGAAGAGGTAAGGAACCACGTCACAGAATGAAGATTAGTATAAAAGGGTTGATTTAGGTTATAAGAGCTAGTTGGGAGCAAGCCTGACATAAGGTCAACCTTTCATAATTAATAAGTGGTCTCCATGTCATTTGGAAGCTGGAAGCCACACAAAGTCCCATTACAGTCCGTTCTTGATCATCATTTTTTCTCCACAGATCTTCCATATTGTAAGAAGCACCTTGAACTCAAAGCAATTTGAAAGACCAAATGAACAGTTCTAAGTACAGAAGGCCTCAAAAGAAGTGTAAAGTGCAAGTCAGAACATTAAAGGGTTGTAAAGTCCAAGTGGAAAAAATGTAAGTCAGAACGTTGAAGGGTGAATTCTGAGTTCACTTAGCCAAGCAAACAGAGAAGAAATTAAGGACCAGAAAGTGTGTAGTCATGGACCACGTGGAGACAGCCCATGAACTTTCATCCACAACATGCATGAAGCATTATGCTGAAACAAAATGTAGTGCTCTATACTAGCAATGAATCATTGCTTTCCAAGCACTGTGCAGAGGTGTTGAACCCACTGAATCACCTGGAAAACTCCAAAATTCTTCACAGAAGACAAACAACGATGCTAGAATCTTTGGATGCCAGAAGAATAAAGACTCAGACTTAAGGGGATAGAAAGGCACATAGTTTTAGCCTGATTCAGACATAAATTTTGTGCAAAATAATGGGAACTAGAAACACATGGATGTCATTAAGGAAAAGTAAGCATACTTAAGCAATATACTAAATAAATATTACACAATAATTTACATTTGCTGATAAACATTTATGCTTCAGCTACAATTTTTAAACTAAATCCAATGTGTGATATCAGAATGCCAATGTGAAAGACACTCATAAAATAACAGTAAAATACACAAAAATCAGAATTCAAATAATAATGGTTTTTGACAGAAAATTATATCACAATCTACAACTGCTTCATTATAACATATCATAATTTTGAAAGTTAGGAAATGCCCCAAAATACACAGACATGCCTCAAAACATGCAAGAAAATGGTAAAGAGGGACAAAGAACTATGAGTTTTAACAGTTAGCCAAGGCTTCCCTCATGCATGCTTTATCAATGGAATCTCAGATGCTAAAACAAGGACACATTCAACTAAATAAAAATACAGCAACATTGGGCTGAGAGGTAACCTAGCCAATACAGAGCTTGCTTTGTCATATGAGGCCCTGAGTTTGAGCACCCAGAATTTGTTTTAAAAAGCCAATTGCAAGAATGGTACACATGTGTGGTCCAGCCATAGAAGCAGGAAAAGGAGAATCTTGGGGCTCACTGACAGCCAGTCCAGCTGTACGGGGGGAGTTCCAGGTTCATTAAGAGACCCTGCCTCAAAAATAAGCTGTAGGACAATCAAAGAGGACACCTGACATTGACCTCTGGCTTCCACATACACAAGTACATGCATGTGCTCACACATTCATACAAATGAACACATGTGCACACATACAAAGACATGCACTGAAATCAGAAACACCACAGTTTCATCAAGTAGTCCCTCTCTGTTATTTTTTTTAACAAGGGAAAAACGAGCCTTGTAGCAAAATTCTTTTGAGGCCATTTTATATCACCCCTCAATGTTGCATAAGTAGTTAAAGGAATTGTTGTGGTGTTTTCTTCTGGGGTAAATGTAGTGCCTGGAGACCCAGGATCTTAAGCACTAGAACCATTCAAAAGCTTCAGTTACAACAGCCTAAGTCCTGCAATGTAAAAGAAAGAAAAAAAGAAACCTCAACTAAATCCAGTTCAAGAGGAAGGTTAAAGATGGCCACAGTCACCAGCGCCAACCTGCTCTCACTCTCTCTCACCCCTCTCTTTCTTAAGCTTTCTGCCCTCTATAAACTTTTCAAATTCTCTTTCCTCCCTATCCCCCTCTTCCTAGCCTCCTCTCCCTCCCTTTATCTCTCCTTTCTCCCTGTCTCTCTCCTTCTTTCTCACTCTCTGTCTATATACATATACATATATATGGATGTATACATATCCTACACACTTACAGGATGAATGTGAAAATACAGCAATCACTAGACTACTAACATGCTATCCCCCTCACATATGGTCCCACCTGACAGACAAAACAAATTTAAATAGACTCAGGGATATATTGAAAAATATAATAGGATAATCAAGAAGCAATAAGATTTATGATACTTTGTTCTAGGCTCACATATCTATGCTTTCATAATAACGATATTTAACAATTGTTCACATGTTACTAAAAAGTTAGCAAAATGATTTACTATGCATAGCAGCCTTCAGGTCAGCACTGATTATCCAGGGACCTGAGGATTCTGCATATCAGACTTCTAAGCCACCATGTCTAACCTGCTACAGGGCATGAAGACCAGAAGTGGAATCAGAACAATGAGTGTACATAGTAGATCTTGGCCTCTCCTTTACATTTATTTCCAGAGAAGAAGAAAATATGTAAGAAGAAAAGGAAAATAAATTACATTTTGGATATATCTATCACCTAAATACCATATTTTTCTTAAACCTCTTTTTTGTTTGTATTTTTGAGATTTTTTTATACATAAGTACTGTATTTACATCATATCTTCTTTTCCCCTTCAACTTCTATTTTCTCTTCTCTACTTTCTCAAGTCAATGAGTTCTTCATCTATAATGAATACACACACGAGCACACACACATATGTATACATGCAAATGAGACCATTTTGTGATGCTTCTAAGAACTAGTATTTAGAGGTTACCACTACAGGGAGTTGAGAGTTAATGAAGAAGTTAAAACTTCTATTTATTTGGACAGTCTAGCAAAGCAGAAGTTTTATAGAAAGCTCATTAAAATGATGATCTTTCACAAGTGAGTTAGGTACAATTGATTCTACACATCAGATGCAACACAACAATGAAACACAAAGAATTTTGTCATTCATTTTAGGAGAAGGGAGTAGAAAAGGTTAAGACAGGATGGCTCATGCATGCAAATGAAGCCTTTGGGAAATGTCATTGAAAATATGATTATAAAACTATATCAGAAGATTTGACAAGCAAGAAAAATTGAAATTGAGGCAAAAATTTAGTTGAGAAAAAAATACCAAATATGGGTTTTGGAATATTTTCCTAGCTATTACGTTTTTATAAAGGAAAAAAAAAAGAATTTTGACTTAACAGTAACAAAAGGCGAAATTATATCTTCACTGATTTTGAAACATATATATCTTTATGACTTCAGCTGAGGAATAAATTCAAAGACAGTGACTTAAGGATGGGTCACAGTTCGCAAAAGCAGCATCTTCAGGGCCCTCTTGCATAACTTGCAGACAAGGTCTGAGTCTCCTTTCCCTTGTTATTGTTTCTCCTTCCATAGCCATGGGGAAGAGCCTGATGAATCCTGTAAGTCTTAGGGTCTCCCTGAGACTTGTGATGTAGGCTTACTTCTAGAACTTTGTAGGCTCCTTCCATGTCGTGACACTTAAACAAAAGAGTGTCCTTCCCACCAGGACTAGTCACTCATTTCAGAGGAAATGGGTACAGAGCAGTGGGTGTCCTTTCATAATAGCATCCAATTGCTAACCCTTAGGGATTAAGTCAGCTTTGAGAATATGTTTTTAGAGCAAACACTAAAATCTTTCATTTGGGTCTGATTGCACAGTGATTTTTCTGCACAAGATTTGCTTATGGCTCTCATAAACAGAGTTCTGTCTCCTACTTAAAAATAAGTACTATTCTGTGTCTAAAAAAACAGATATAAATATTCAAATGGGGACTGCATAAAACAAGTTGACGAATATAGACACATAATCAAAATGCCATGTGATTTACCCTCTCCTAAGCCCAAAATAATTTACTTGGTCAACAACTGTGGAAAATTTCCAGTAGATATAAAATATATGAGAATTTAAATGGCTTAAGTTTTGGACACAAGTCACTGAGTCTTCCTTAAGAAAGCATCGGGTATTTAAATCATTTATTTTTTTTACAAGAATATATTTAAAGTAACTACTGGAGCATGAATAAATATAACCCTGTGCTGGATCCAATAAACTCAAAACAATAAATTTCAATGACTACCTTAGCTTTATTCAGCATTCTCTGAATGTTCTGTGCATACCATCACTCAAAGAACGTATTTATGTTTCTCTTGGATTTTTTTCATAATCTACACTGTAAATTCATCTATTTTGTTTGAAAAAAATCTAATTCTTGCTCACTGCTGCCTTGTCCTCAGTTCAGTGTGGAAGAAGGTTTTTTTCAATAGCATGGTAAGGTAAACAAAATAGCACATTTGAGTTATAATCACATATTTGTTTTCTAAATTTTCTAAAACTTATTTTATGTGTGTAAGGCTTTTTGCCTGTGTGTATTTCTATGTATCACATGTGTTCCCGGTGCCTGCTGAAGTCAGAAGAGGCCATGAGATGCCCTGTAACTAAAGTTATAGATGGTTGTGAGCCATCCTATGGATGCGGGAAACCAAACCCAAGTCTGCCGAAAGAGCAATAAGTGATCTTAACCATGGACATATCTCTCCAAGTTTTTAAAATCTATAAATCAAGAATATGCAACTTTGGATACATTGCTCTATGGTATTCCAGTCCACTTCCATCTCCCAGGCATCCATGGGGCTTCTCATTAACCCAGTATTGCTCCAGCCTTCAGAGGAGCAAACCTCCATAACACCCTAGTCTTACAACTCCCTGAATTCCTATGTCTTTAGTTATGTAAGAAAAACGTCATTTGTAACACACGTCTTAAGTCACCCTCTCTCACTTTAATTAAAGAAATCACACATGATTTACAAAATTAGAGAAATAGTTAATAAAGTTAAGATCATTTAGCCTGGGGAGGAGACGATTTCAGTAGAGGCAGGGTCTGTCATTGAGTGAAAATGAAACAAGCATTAGGTAGTTCTCAGGAACAAAACCAGAATAAAGATTTCTAGTGAGCCATTTCCTCTCAAGTAAAACACATCCAGGGGCTGATGACAAGAACTAGATTTACTGAGGTTTGGACTAAATTTTGTGTCTTATGGGAACAATGACCTTCTATTTTTAAAACTCTGTGAATGTCCAGCAAATATAATAGTATCTCAGTGATTAAGAAGTTGAGATTCAAAAGCATAGACAATAATAGACATGAGAACTGTAAAAATAGTGTGGGCTGGAGGGTGGGAAGCGTATCCCGGGCCTTGGTCGGCAAAGGATGCACATACCCAGGAACAGTTTCAGAGAACTGGTTCAGTTTATTTGGGAGGGGGGTGTCTTTATGCCCCTGGGGAGGTGGACAGGGTCTCTGTGGCAAGGTTTGTGTAGCTATGTTCAGTTGGCCAAAACTGGGATGTCGAAATGTACTTCATCTGCATACTCAAGGACTATGAGTTCCAAGGGGGGAACCTTATAAGATAAACAGGGAGTGAGGCCTGATAGCTGGTCTTAATAGTGGGGCAGCAGGTGGGGAGAAGGGAGGGAGCCATGCCTGCTGTCCTCATATGAAGTATTGGGGTTGATTTGTCCCACAATAATGGATTATGGTATTCAATGATTTACTGAGGAGATGGCTCAGTGGTTACCAACTTACCACACAAGTGTGAGGAAAGGGCTTCACATTCCCAGAATCCATGTAAATACTAGGCTCTATATCAAGAAGACAAGGAATCCCCGATGCTCCTGAAAACAGCCATATCTCACATTCCAGGCTTGATTGAGACACCTTTAATGACTGTCATGGAAGAGCAAAGGGGGATGGCCTCTGACATCAACCTCAAGTTTCCACATGTATGTGTACACATGAACACACAGCCATAAACGCATAAACACACACACACACACACACTCACAGACATATACATGAAAATGGGAAAATATATTAAGAGGACAAATATAATAGAGAAAAGACCACAAGAGCTTGGCTGAGGTAGGCCTGATTCTTGCTGCTCTGTGAAACAGAATTTTACATTTCCAACAGCCTGTGTGTGGCAGACACAACCCAGCCATATAAATTCTCATGATCTGCAAGGCAGGAGGGACTCTTTAAAATCCCTGTCTCCTTTAAAGAGTCGGGGCTGGAGAGATGGCTCAGTGGTTGTGAGCGCCTGGTGCTCTGACAGATCTCGCTTCTGTTCTCAGCACATATGTTGAGAGACTCGCAATTGCCGGTAACTCTGGCTCCACAAGTTTCAACTCCCAGGATCTCTGGACTTCACAGACACTTGCACTCACATTTGCACAGACCCATACACAGACCCAGACCTACACACACACACAGTGAAAGAGAGAGAGCGCTACACATACTCACACACAGGTACACTCACACATATATCCACATTCACACACACAAATCACAGACAAACACACACACACACACGCATCAACCCACAGACAGATACACATAGGCAAACACACACACACACAGATAAACAGATACACATACGCAGATACACACAGAGAGACAGACACACAGAGACATACAGATACACACACACACAGACAAACACAGATACACAGACATAGATGCACACACACACAAACAGAGATACACATAATTAAAGACAAACTAGCAAATCTTTTTAAAATTTAATCCATCTGAAAAAACTTATTTAAACTAAGAAGCTTTATAAGGACACCGCTGTTTTTCCTTTTACCATTATTACCACATGTGGAGTTTAAAGCATGGCTAAGCACTGTGGCACACTACTGAAGCATAAATCTATTCCAAAAGCCCAGAATCACTGTCGGGACTGGGGAGTTGTGAATGAGAAGAGAGCAAAAACTGAGGCTTAGAGCCTACTAAGGCTGCCCTGTGCATACTCTGTTGCTCTGCAGCCCAGGGCTCAGCGGAGCAACGCGTGGTGTCCTCTCTCCTTTCTCTTGCCCTTCCTGGCGGCAAGCCTGCTAAGGTCCTGGGAGAAATAGAAGCCATCATCCTTGTAATACTCTAAACAAACATTAGTTTCAGGTTGCTAACCCATAACTTAGTGAAGAAAATGTATTAATCACAGCACCTAAGTTCTATATTTACGGTTTTTGTCCTTGGGTCTCATGTTCATTCAAATTGCTGTTTTCTAGAATTTAATTGGGCTAATATTTCCCCTGCCTCTTTCAGGAAGTTGTGCAACTTTTCTGTAATGTAGTGATATTTGTTATTATTTTTATTACAGCTTTGGGTTTTCCTTGTGTCCTCCTTGATTTTCAGTCTTTGTTTAGGTTTTTGTTGCACGAAACACCTCCAGAATATTCCAATTAGGCAAGAGGTCCGTTCAATGTCACATCCATCTTCTCTTCTGTGGCATCTCTTATCGTCATTCTTTTCATGTGGTTCTTCCCATCCCTCATAGGCAACTCTAAGTGAGGCAGAGTGAAACCAGTGACCTGGACCACTCCATGAGCAGAAAGAACAGCTTATTTGGGGAAGCAAAGTGCCAGGTTATCTCTTGGTGTGGCAGAGAACAGCAGGCCCCATGAAAACCTTGTCAGCTTTAAAGAGACAGAGAGCAGGAGAACATTTGTAGACAGAGCAGCCTGGGGCTTAGCATGGAGTTCTGATCTGTGGCTAGCTATCTGGGTTAATCCAGAATAGGTGCCCTTTGTTGGAAGTAGTTGACCATTAAGGATGGTTAAGGGATATAATGACTTTTCCTGACAAACAGATATCCAAATTGTGAGTTTTCTGAGGAACTTTGAGTTTTACAGAAGAGCAAACATTTTTGCCCAGACTGCGTCTTGCCTGCAGCTAGGCTGAGGCTATTATTTAGGACATTGTCAACAGCACTGCCATTTTGGGGGTCTCCTTTGGACCCAACAGTGACCATATTCTTAAGTTTATAGTTTGTTCTTCTGTGTCATTTTTGTTCAAATGAGCAGATACTTTTGTTTTTAAAAAATATTCCACAATTTTGCTTTAACTATTAAACTTATTTTTCTATTCTCTCACTAATTTCCTCTTATATTGCTATTTTCTTCTTACTTCCTGTAAGAATACATTCCATCTCAGGAGTGAATACATGAGTCCATAGCCAGTGTCCTATGGTTACTTTACCACTCTCTTCTTCTTGCCACACTTACAAAATCTAGAAGATCTGGTGGACTAACATCATTTGAATTGATTATCCGAATGTTACTGTTTTTCATCTGCCATTCTACAATCCCATGATATGAAAAAAAAAAGAAAATACACATAACTACACCCCATGTTTTGTTGGCCCACATACCAATAGATTGTGATATCTGAACCTCATTCAGAGCTCCAAATTCCTTAGTTCGTGTCTGATTGAGACTTAATATCTTCAAGATATTAAGATATGTGTCAGTCTTGTGTAGCCTCCTTCGGCACAGCACCCTGCCTTCCACTCAGGGTCAGAGTATTTGAAGCTAACCTTGGTCTCCCTCCTGCTTCACTCCCAGCCTTCAAGACTGCCACACACACATCCCTGCTTCCCCCACCCTGCCCACCCCACTGAGCTGAGATTGCCAAAGGCTTGAGGCAGCAGAGCTTGGGACATAGTCGGAAGTGAGAGGTAGAAAGGAGACACAGCATTTTACTTCTTGTCTTGTCCTCCTCTCCCTCTTCCAAGCTAGAAAGTCTATCTGAAATCAGCAGCAGCTGTCTCTGTCCCTGAATAGCTTTCATTATTGAACTGGAGCCCACCCTGTCCCCTCTTGAACCTTTGTTGAGGCCTGAAGGACAGAAGGATTCTTCTGTCTGTTTTCAATGGCTCCTTCCTTCGCCGTCCCCTCACCCAGACAGCAGCTAACCACATTTCCGTTAACGCCACTCAACTTTAAAGAGCAAAGTGCAACAGTCTTACAGAAAGTGGGGGAAAGAAGAGGAGCTTTAAGATTTTAAACCCACCTTCCTGCTTCACTAGAGAGACAGGAGCAGGGATGTGGGCTTCGCTTCCCCTGAAAACACAAAGAAACGGTACTTTGCCTGTTCAGCCCTCACCGCTATGGAAGTAACACAACTATGTTTCCGGAACACCAGTAAAATGGAATGTTCTCCTAAAGGCAGAAAATAATTTCCTTCTACTTATAAAAAGATAAACAAAGAAAGAAAAAGAAAGAAAAAAGAAAGCTGGCCACCTAACTAGTCCATGTCTTACAATGGAATCAAGTCAGAAAAAAATCCATAGAGTACTCACTGTTGCAGGCTCTGCCTTCAGACCCAGCACAGCTGCAGGAGTAATAAGTTTTGTGATTTTGAAGAGGCTTGTGGTTAACCTCACAGCATGGAATGAATTATCTACATTTCTATCCTTCATTAAAACACCCTTCCTTGAAAAACGTCAATGAAATCAGAACCTAGACAGCCACAGGTCAGCTGAAGAAGTGACCACTCATGTACCAGAGAAACAGGGTCACTCACTCATGTACCAGATGAGCGGAGGCCACTCACATTTTCCCCCATTAGATCCCTTAATTATAACAAAATGCAGACATTGACTCCCCAAAGCTTTATGTTGATGTTATTGTTAAAGTTGATGTCACGTACAAAGTCAAGAACACCTGAAAGGTTTCAACTTCAACTGGGCCTTCCCTGTGTGTTTGTGTGTCGAAGTTAAACACCATCAACACTTGAACACAAAACACTGGCCTTGCATGAAACAGACAGCTTACGTTTAACTGTTCTTTACTAAGAGTGAGGAAGCACACTCCTTTGAAGATGCTTAAACAAATTTGAGACTTCTTTAACTCCTAACCGCACTCACCAAAGATGCGTTCCCCTGGGTGGGCTTAAGACAGAGGACAAAGAGAACATCACTCTAAATGCCTGACAGCATCCACTGTACGTTTTCAGCCCTGGGCACCTGCAAATTATTCCTCTCCTACTCCAACCTCCTTCCCCCTTTATACATCTCATAAACTAGGTGAAAAGAAAGACATCCAGGCAAAGAGAATTTTCCACTTTTAAAAGATACACATCCTCACTCTGTAGCATATCATCCATAAAGACCTCTAAATTAAACATCTTGGAAAAGCTGCTGGAGGACACTGGTTAGAGTTTGGCTGGAGACTGTAGCTAAGCATTGCTACCTTCCAACAGCTGCTTCAGAGAAAAAGGACCATTTAGCAGGTAATAAAAACAACAACCCTTCCACCTGACTTAAAGGAGTCACTGAACATCCCACTGCATGGAGACATGTGCTAAGGTTTAATCCCTGTGTAACCACTCACAATTACCGCACCTGGGCTAGAGAAATGGCTCAGCAGTTAGAGTATTCTGTTCCTTCAGAGGGCCTGAGCTCATTTCCCGGCACCCATACCATGTAGCTCACACTCACCTGTGACTCTAGGTATGAAGATTTGATGCCCTCTTCTGGTCTCCGTGGGCATGTGCATACATGTGTGCAAGCACACATACACACAAAGAAAACTAACACTACAGTATAATCATTGCCTTGGTTCACAGAACAATATAAGGGGAAACTATTAGTTACACAACCATCTCTACATTTTGGACACTTACCATATTTCAATTTCACTTCAAGGAAGACGCATGTAACCTAGTTTACTTCCTCAAAAATACAGTATTATCCATGTGTGTGAGTGTGTGTCCATGGTCTTATGTGTGTGAATGTGTACACATTCATGTATGTGTACACCAGAGGTAGTTATTGGGTGTCTTCTTCACTTACTCTTCACCTTATTTTTTGAGTCAGGGTCTCTCACTGATTTTGATGGCTGTGCATAGAGCTCCAGGGATCCCCCAGCCTCCACACCCAGGTTTTTGGGTGGGGGCTAGGGATCCGAGTCAGGTCCTCATGCGTTTTGCAGCAAGGCTTATCTGCTCAGATTCTCAGTCTCACAAGCATTTTTTTCAAGCACCTATTGTTATTAATAGAAAACTCTATCCAATTTACATAAATGGTACTAAAAACAAATGTTCTTCGACTTTAAATGATTCATTACTTTGAGTAATTGTGTAGATACACATGCCAGAAATAATTATTACCATGCCAAACCACATATCAAAATCAGGTGTTTTATTTTTAACTTCATATATACAACACGTTGAGGGTTGGTTTTTTTGCCATGACTATATTTTTGTAGGGTGTATTATTATAATATTTATGATGAGATTTTTAAGTCATTAAATGCAAATTTTTCTTGTTCTGTTGCAGTTTCTACAGCTGTTTTTAAAGGTGAAGCTGTTTTAAAGGAGGAAAAATGGTGCCTCTTTGGGATGAGCAGCAAGGACAGTCTCGAGTCAGTTAGTGCCAGGTGCTGGAAGAATGTCTGCCCAGAGACGGAGAGTCAATCTGTGTCACAAACTGTTTTTACCCAGATTTAAAACTCTCTGGAATAGACTCCTCTAAACCATGAAACCTAAAGAGAGTCCTAGAATCTTTGCTTCTTGGCAATGAGAGGAGACTTGGCTAAAGAGAACTGTGGCTTTACTTCATTCTCCTGGTTGACAGGAATTTTTTTCACTGGTCTGTGAGCGAATATTTGATCACAGTTCTGTAGGGCGGACTCTCCCCAGGCCTGAGGTCCACAGTTATCTATATTAATAACAGTTGATGGAGAAGACACACCTTTCTTTCCCAAGATTTCTTTTTAAATGATAGAAAATGAGTAAGAGGAAGGGGAAAGAGATCAGGTTTAAGCAACTGGAGTCATTCCTACAGGAGTCCTAGCAGTAGCAACAAAGTGACGAGGTGGCAGTCCAGCGACTAGAAGTGAAGCCTCATGCTTTGGAAGTGCCTGATAAGCATTCTGTGGCCTTCGTTATAGACCTGAAACGGACTAAAGGAGTGAGTATGTTGGTACAGAAGACCCTGGGGAAACTTCGCCTGAAGAAATTGTTCAGTGGTGTCTTTGTCAGTGTCACCCCTCAGAGTGTAAAGATGCTGTACACAGTGGAATCTTAAGTGACCTGGGAATTTCCAAATCCTATGTCTGTCCGGGAACTCATCTTGAGTCATGGACAAGCAAAGATTAAGGCTAAGACTGTCCCTCTGACAGACAACACAGTGATTGAGGAACACCTGGGAAGATTTGTTGCCATTTGCCTGGAAGACCTTATCCATGAAATTGCCTTCCCAGGGAAGCATTTCCAGCAGATCTCTCTACTCTTGTGCCCTTCCTGTCTCTCTGTGGCCTGTCAAGAATAGAGTGGGGTTCCTCAAGGAGATGGGCTCACTTGGCTACCAGGGTGAACGCATCAATCAACTCATCCATCAGCTGAACTAGAGAAGGACCAGAATTTCCAAAGTGTTTTTGTTGTTAAAAATCATCAAGTATTTGCAGAGAAGATTATTTTCTGCCCTCAAAAACTGAAGAAAGGGGCCAGGAGAAAGACAACAGGGTATGGGGATTGCAAACACATCAGCACAGTGCAATTATGTGGGAAAGGACTATTGATCTCCACATTGGCTACCCATGTCTCTGAAACCAACGTGGGCAGTGGGGGAAAGAGTTATTTGGCTTCATCCTACCTTTATCTTGGTGTTTAATATTGGGAGGGCAAATAGCCCAAACATCCTATCCCTCCAACACTCTTAAAACAACGGACCAGATCGAGGGGCACACGCGAATCTGGAAGAAAGGGGTCTTGCTTTTTACTTTTTATAGCCCTGGCCATCCTTAAACTTCATGGCAATCCTCCCTCCTCATCCTCCAGGTGCTGAGATTAAAGGTGTGTACATCCCCATCCTGGAGGCTTGTTCCTTAGGCACAAAATGCAGTTAGAAAAGTGAAGGCAGTGTTTAGTCCTATGCTGTGAGACATGTTGCAACTTGAGTGTCAGCTTTGGAACGTGCATGTCCCTGAGTCAGCATGGTGGCATTTGTGTCCTGACCTGTAGGACCAGTCCTTTCCTATAGCTCAGGATTTATGATGGGAGATCCTTATGCTAGGAAAACAGACACATATCCATACATATGCTTTGCCTTGGAACTCCATGGTAGTGATACACACCCCTTTGGCACTCAAACATCTTATGTGAGGATGGCCCTACTTTTATGAGCTCTAGTCAGTTAAGCTAGTCTCATTCTGTGCTGGAGGAGGAGACTGAAGCTTAGCTGCCCACTTGGTTGTTTTCTACTAAGAACTTGTGACTGGCTGGGCCTGTTTGTGCACGCCTTTGATCCCAGCACTTGGGAGGCAGAGGCAGGCAGAACAGAGTCCAGAGTACCCCAGGGAATGCCCACTAAATTTCACTCTGGGCTTCAGAGAGATTCCCTTGTGAAAACCTCTCCTTAAAGCAAACACCAGGGGTCCATGTTCCTAACTATTGTTTCCCTTCAGATTTTTGTTTCCTTCGAGCTATTGTCTGCCTAGGTGTCACTGAGCCCTTCAAAACATCTCTGTGAAACTGAGTTAACAGTGCCAACCTCAGCAGAATGGTATACCCCTTTAGTCCCAGCACCATGGAGGCAGAAGTATGTTGATGTCTGTGAATTCAATGCCAGCAGGGACTATATATAGAGTCCTGTCTGTCTCAAAACAAAACAAAAACAAAGAAAAAGAAAAGAAAAAAGAGAAAAATTTAAGAGTGCCTCAGAACATGCTAATTACAAGGTCAGAGAAAATCTGGCAGAGTCCAGTGTTACTCTGTTCTTGGAGAGAATTGGTAAACGTAACCAAAAGTACATTGCAGTCATGGAGAAATGGTCACAGGTATTTAACATTCTGGGATATAAATTCTGTATTAGTAGGGAGCACTGCAGTCTTGGAGTGCTCACCTACTATGTGTGAGGCCCTGAGTGATCTAAGGAAGCATGGCTTCAGTTTCCAGCCTATAAAGTGGAGCTGGTATCTTCTGGTGTGTCTGCCTAGCTCAGAATTTGAAACAAGTTTTTAACATAATTTTATAAATAAAAAGATTATTTTAAGATAAAAAAAAAGAATGCAGAGAACCCAAATTCAGTTCTTATTACCAGCTCCCCCTTCTGGCATTTTTTAGCAACTGTGCTAAAGTGCACAGACACCCAAATTTAAGAATAAGATAATTCTTAAAAATATGTTATGCTTTCTTTAAGAAAATACATCTAATGTGTTATGAAAAATTTTATAAATATAAAGAAAAGAAACCAAGAAATTTATTGCCATTTACCACAGGTTTAATTAAGTAAGGAGAACTTTTAAAAATACTCTCCTGGGAGCTGTCATGTGCAATATGGTCTTCTTTTGAGTTCTGAAGGGAAACAAGAGCAATGACAATAACCTACATTCTCTAGAGAGTCTCTTGGACCCCTTGATGGAAGTGTCAGGACTCCTGCTGTGAGAGAGTGTCTCCTAGCCATGGCAGGGAAGCTGTGTCCACAAAATCTCAACAATATGGTTCCCTAGCAAGACCTAAATAATACAACAGCCCACATGTCAGCATTGATGTGTGGATGCAGGTAAGTTTCACAAGATCCCACCTCTGAGTGAAGAGCTACAGCCAATCAGTCTTCTCCAGGAACAAGTTCCCTTATAGGTGGTTTAATCCCTAGTGGTCATCCCTACATCCATATGAACAACACAAAATGAGCATGCACACACACACACATGCACACACATACTCACATGTGTGTGTATAACAATAATTATTATCCATTGATGATAACAATAATAATTATATTATTGTTATACATTAACAATATTATTGTTTATTATTATTAATTAATTATTGTGTGTATAACAATAGTAATTAAAGAATAGGTCATAAACTTGGGAGGAAGTGTAAGAGAGACATGCATGAGTTGGAGAAGGATGAAACTGATGTAAATATAGTACTCATATATGAAACTCTCCAAATTAAAGTAAAAAAAACAAATTATATGGAGAGACACTTCAAATTTCCAGTGTGAACCAATGAGGTAGGACCAACTATTTCCAAATTATAAGCAACTTTTATTGTCCAAATGGATGAGAACACCTATGTCATTGTGATACTTAGCTTGGTCACAAAACCTTTATTTATCTTCCTTCAACAAGCTTAAATCTGTTTCCTCTTAAGCTTGTTGCTGCAATTTACTTCAGTGTTCCCGGGAAAAGCATAGGAAGAGTGCACTCATTGTATGCTGCACAAATTAAAGCCAGAGAAAAGCTACTACAAAGAAAATCCACACATGCCCTCCATCCTGGGTCTCTAGAAGATCTATTGGGCCATTCACCACCAAACGCAGAGGCACACTAATAATTTAATTGAAAACCCTTTGGTTATTCGAGATGGAAACTTATGTGAGATGGATTTAATCTAAAGTATATTTCTTCTCTGTAATGTGTAATAATATAGTATTCATTTTTCATTTCAGGCAAAATTACTGAGCACTGTTTGCCAGTGTGTTGAGAACCAAGCTTGAACAATAATGGAAGATGCGTGTCTGTAACCATCCCTGTCATTCCTCTGAGCTTCTTCTCCTTAGCTTTACTCCCGATACTTAAAACACATGCTTTACATTCCGAGGGAGAACTTTCCCTGTGTAATTACAGAGCAACCCATCTGATGAAGGTTGTAGAGATGACACACTGAAGACCGATGGACTTGCATCGAGAGAAGTAGGACCCTGGTTCCCCAGACGACAGCTTTCCCTAGTAAGGTGAATCCACCCCTGATCAGACAACTTGGCCAACTCTGTTTGGCTGCTGACAGCCTTCAAATGACTTGGATTCTCAAGAATGTGCTCTGTCTTTGATACTCGGAGTTGACAGGCACTTGAAGTGAAGGGAGGTTTCACTGTCTGACCCAAGATCCATCAGCCTTGCATCCCAGAGTAGTCCAGTTCAGAGCAAACAGGGAGTGAACATGTCTCTGCAATCTCTCTTCATGACTTCCAAAAGGAAGGGCTGCAAGGAATATGCTCCCAGTATCTTTGCTCATCGAGGGTACAGGAAATTGCTCTATCATGAGTACGTACAGTTCAGTTTAGGGAACTATACTCAAAAGATTCTGATTGGGTAAATTCTTCCCACTGGGTGAATTCTCTGTATGCAAAGAGTTCCTCAGACAGTTGTGACTTACATGGAATGTGGAGCAGAACTGCTCTGTGAATCCCATGGAGAGTGCAGTGTGCTCACAGCGTGAACGCTTCTGTTCCCGCCATTGTTTCCTTTACAGAAATATCTGTGCTGATATCTCTTAAAAGAATTTTTATCCTAATTTATTATGCTCCTACCACTACACCAGTTTTGTCTCAGAAAATTACAGAATAAAAGTAGGTGAAAGTGTAGCAAATGCTCCTTCTTAGAAAATATTTCAAAGTTAAGATATTAGGAAGACATCACGGCTAAACAAACTGGACAGGGGTAGAATTACTGTAAAAAGAGTACCCATGCTAGTGACGCTAGCGAGAGACAAAATTATTTCAATTTCTTCAAGACATTTTCATCTTTGTGAACTCTAAACTTGCTGTAGTTACAGCGGGCACAGTTCTTTAGAGAGGCATGTTCACTCTCTCTCTGAAGATGTTGCACACGTACACAAGGCATTTTGATTATATCAATCTCCATCTCCCCCCGTCCCATGTCTCAAACGTCTTTCTATTTAAATCCTCATTGAAAACTCTGTGTGTGTGTGTGTGCGCGCACGCGTGCGCGTGTGGGTGTCTATATGTCTATGGTTTGAAAGCAACCAATTGTTTTATCCTCAGTAACTTTCTTGGAAACTATAAATGACTTGATTTTAAATGACTGTTAAGTTTTAAAGCAAAATTTAGGACGCAGATCTTTATTTTTTCAATGTGAATAAACATGCTGAAAAACCATGGTTCTTAATCTGTGGGTTGCGACCCCCGTGGCAAACCTCTATCTCTAAAAAATATTTACATGACAATTTATAATAGTATAAAGATTACAGTTATGAAGTAGCAACGAAACTAATCTTGTGGTTGGGGTCACCACCACATGAAGAACTTTGCTAAGGGTTGCAGCACTAAGAAGTTTGAGAACCAGCGCTGTTTATGGGTACTGAGCTTAGGCATTGGGGTTAGAAGTTCTCAGTCTCTTGCTTCAACTGACACTAAGAAAGAAAAGAAATGGACCTTCGGGGGAGTGAGGTCTGGACCTGGGAATGTTTTTAAAAGGAGAAATTGCCCAAGTACTCCCCATTAAATGGGTAGCTGCCAGGCAATCAAGACAGTGCATAGATATGTTGGCCAGAGATTCTGAAATACAGCAAAAGCAACACTGACAGGAAATTTCCAAGGTAAATTCCTCAAAACAGACCAAGAGCCAAGTGTAGGAATAAATGCATGTAATCTCAGCATTAATTAAAATCAGCTCAAACCACTAGCCTTGCTTTATACCTTAAAGAAAGACGAACAAACCCCAAATATTATGTAAAAAGGAAATAACAAATATTAGAAAATAAGCACTACAAAAAGTAGAGAAAATTAACTAAACCAAATATCAACACAATAAGCCTGAAGCCTAACAAGAAAAGTGAAACATCACACAAGAGTGAGTTATTTCCATTGTTTTTCCTGGCTTTATCTTGAACCAACCTGAAATACCACACATGGAAAACTCAGTTGTGTTTCTAGGTACTATTTCTGTAAAATATTTTGAAACAAAAGTTATATATTTTTCTAGCTTTTATATTCTTCCCTGAGTTAAAACATTAAGTTTTCATAGTGTGAATATTACAGTAAATCCTCATAGTCTTCATCAGGAGGTGATAGTAGAGTGGAGGGGATGGTGAGCCTGAGGGTAGGGGCCAGTGGGATACCATACAGTGGCTGGAGCTAGTGGCTAAGAGACCTATAAGCAAAGGAAGCAGATTCTTTGGAGATGGAAATACACTTTAATAAATCAATTTCTGCATCGTAGTATTCAATTTTTACTTTCTATTTATAGCTTGTGTTTTTAACCAGAAATTAAAAAAAAAAGTTTTTACCTTCTGTGACACAAATCCTTTTTATAAAGAGGTTAAAACGTATTATTTTAAAATTGGATCCTGGTCTCAATTCCATGAATTAATCGCTAGGCTCTGTCCCCTCTTTTCCTTGAAGTTTCTTTCTCTGCCACTGTTTTTTTTTTACCTTTCCAGGGCCACAATCTAGCTTTTCTTACTTGGATGATGACTTGTTTTCCTTCACATTTCTAAGTTTTATAATAAAGATGTGCACAGGTCCCAGGCATGAAGAGTTAGGGAATTCTTCCAGGAAGACAGGTCATTTGGCCTAACTCATAAAGCCCAAGTTGAAAGGTTACTTAGCAAGTTGGACAGGAGAGGGTAAGTGTGATTCTCGGAGTCTGCGTTCCTTGTTCTCTTTGAGGACCCATGTGGCTAGATTGCAGTGATGATTTACTGTTTTGATATAATGTTAAGCTTGAACCCTGCATGTTCCCAATGCAGGAGACCTGCTAGCCATCTTCAGTTTTCACTAGCTAGAGTGAGTCCAAGCATGAGAAGAAAATGATGCTCCCCCACACACATTGTTATGGTGTTAAAAACCACATCATCACTAAAGTATCAAGTACATGTATAACATTGCTCCCCAGCAGAAAAACTGTGACTTTCACGTACTCCATTACTGACTCCTTTAACCCCAAATCTCAGAAAGTTCAACACCAAACTCTAATGGGTGTTAAACCTTTTGGTCTTATCAGTCTATAGACAGTGGTAGAATTAGTGGACAAAATTATTAACATAGTAACCTTCAAGCAATAAGTGATATTTCAGATACAAAAGAAAATAGCATCTTAGTCTTATATTATCTTGAAAAGGACAGAAATCAACAAGTACTGTACTGTGAAATACTCTCTTTGTGGTTTGCTGTAAATGAAGGACAAGCTATTGAGTTTCCTTGTCATTATTTTAAAATATAACAGACAGAATTAGAGACCAACAAATTTCACTGGTTAACATAAAACTGCCTCTGAAATTAAGGAAATATGTTTTACAGAAATGTCTCACTTGATTCTGAAACACACACACAAAGCGGCTAACATCGTTTTCCACTGTCCGGCCTCTTCCTTCAGAGCGCCCTCTTGTGGTCACCTCCTCCACATAGCTTAGGGCTGTGTGCCTCAGCTTGTTCTAAATACTGCTGAGCACCTGTGAATTACAACATAGCCCCAAGACTCCTACAGTGAATACAGCTTCGCACTAGAAGTCTCTAGAGGAGGCTTCAGGAAGAATGTTTTTCATACTAAAAGATGATAGAGAATCATCACAGAAACAATTTATATAAAAAAGTATACTTGAGTATCCTATTCCTGTGGGGCACATGGAGTTAAAAAAAAAAAAAGATACATTTTGCAGTTTAAAGAGCAACTTTTTCACGGTGAATGCATTCACAGTCTTACAGAATTAATTCATTCCAATGAAGCCATTCTTTGATGATTCATTAATCAGAGACTGTGTCGGGAAACAGGACTTCTAACTTCTAAAAGCCTTACTCCATTGCTGAATAGAACTTTCTCTAGAAGAGGGACAGCCCCCTCTAAAAGGTGAGAGACGAGCTTCTTACTGAACCCAAGAGAGCACTCGTGAATGATATAAACTCAATAATGCCACAAATGCCATAGCCTGATTGTGCTGACATTTCAAATATATCTGGAGAGGCAACTGAAGATACTGTAAGAAAGTGAAGTCAGATACTAAAATTCATGTTTATGGAAAGCTTCTTTTTATTTTCCCCTCATTTTTCAATCCCAGCTTTTAGGGCCTCATGGATCTGAACACTGCCCTGAGACCATATCAGAGATGTCAAGATTCTCAGTGATTTTTGTTTATATGAAGTATAGCTTACAAAAACCTCCTACTTTATAAATGGCTTTTAGAAAAGAAAGTCAATGTATAATTACAGAAATTATTTTCATATATTTTGATATATTGTGATTCATAATATTCAGAAATAGCTTGAGTAAATTCAGTTTAAGCCATTGGCTGTTTGGGAGGACAATAATGTTTATTTTTAGTTTTACTCAGCTTTTAGCTCTTCAGGCTGCTAATTTGCCTATGAATATATACAGCCTAAATGATTCAGACAGACTAGAGCCATCCAGGAATTCATGTCTTTGCTCCTATGTTAAAGGGGATATTCATGAAGCTTCATGTTCTTTAAAAGCTATGTGTTCCTGTTTTCACCAGAATTTAAAATTAGCTGAAAAAAGACGTTATTTAGAGAAACTCTAACAAATGGTTATTTTACAATTCTAATTAGTTTATAATGTCTGCAAGTTCATTTGCATTTGATGGTAGAAATGTTCTTTTTTAAGAAGTAAAACGGAGGGTCAGGTGTGCTGGCATGCACTTGTGATCCCAGGACTGTGGAGGTGGAGGTAGGAAAATTGCAAATTTGAAGTCAGCCTGGGCTACGTTGCCAGATCCTGTCTCAAATGAGCAAAACGAAACAAATCACCTTTTAAGTAACACACCTGCACAAGGATTATAAAAGTAAACTTTGAGTTCCCTTAAGAACGAAAATTCAGGTAGAAAAATGCATAGAGTTACAAATTCCAAGCTTTTGCACTTTGACATTTTCCTTTTAAATATGCAGTGATTTTATCAAAGATGCTCAACCTAGGTTTGTAGCAATAAGTGGTTATGTTTGGAAGTCAGTGTTTTGCACTGACGATACACTTGAAACCACAGTACAGGGAAGGTTTGGGCCATGGTTTTTGAGCTTAGAGGGCAAGAAGTACATGCTAAAATTTACAATTTCTTGGTCCTCTCTGCCCCGATTTCCTTTTCTTGGAGCACAGAGGCTTTCAACAAACACACGTGCACAGTGTCTGCATAATCAAATGGCCCTTTTCACTTGTGAACACAGAGAAAAGTAAGATGTTTCTCATGTCTGAGAGATGACACTGAGGGGTTGCAGAGTCTGCTGCAATAACTCGTGCAGGCAGTTCAGAGGCTGAGGAGGCGGGTTTGTGGAGTGCGTCCTGGAGGTACACTGCAGGCAGAAGCTGGGGGAAGGAGGAGATGCAATCAGAACATCTGGAAGAACAGGCCGTGGGAGTCTGGGAGAATGCTATCTGACCTGTGCTCCGTCTGGCTTCTGCCAAGGGCCTGGTGAGTCTCAGCTCTCATCTGTAATCAGGAGCATCAAGGGAGGAATTACAAACTAAAGATAAAGGAGTGGAGTGTGACCATGAGAGGGAGACCTGAGGGAGGAGCATAAATAAATTAAAAGGGGGAGATCTTGACTGTATCTGCATCTGTGGGACTAGAGGGTAGAGAGAAAGAAAGAATAAGAAAGAGGGGCCTCCTGGAAGAGGGGAGGCTATGAAGAACATTCTTAGGAAGCTGTATATGCCCAGCTATGGTTCTGAGATGGAAGCCATTACTACCTGTGAAGTCAAAAAGAGACAAGATTAATAGTATCTGATGCAGACTTGTGCTAGTAACATTCTGCCAAGTTCTCCAATAACTTCGTAAGACCCAAACACCAGAAAGAGAATTGATGACAAGTCCAGGTTGGCAAATAAGTCAGCTCAATTATAGAGTTGGGAAGAGTGTCTAAGTCACGCTGTGGGTATCATGACGAGTTTATAAATCAGAGCTTAGATTAGGAGCCTAAATTTTTTGTGGGAATAAAAGGGTGACGATAAGTAAGAGAAATTACAGCCCAATTAAAGAGGCCGCATTACAAAGATGGTCTGAATGGAAGTGCAAGGAAGAACAAGATGAATTCATTGCCAACACTTTTATGGTATGGGATCTATTTCAAGGTAGAAATAAACTGAATGTTTTTCTACTGACCTTATAAATGCACAGAATATAAGACTTTGTCTTATGTAACTTGATACAGTGAGGATTTTGTCTCACATTGGAGTTATAATCAGACATGATAAAATTTTTTATGTTCAGGCAGAGTTCCAAAGTAAAAGTTCACTGGCCACCTGCAGGCATTTAAGATGTTTAAGCTGTACCTCTGTTGTACAGCAGTTATCTCTGAGACTGAAGGATTCAATCCTTCAGGGGAACTCATTAAGATAAAAAGTAAACAACTTCAAAAGAATTTCAGGAAGTTCCTGAAACTAAACAGATTTACTCTGGCCCCCTCCCTCCCCAAGAGTAAACAAAGAAGACTACTGGGTCATTCTTAGAAGTGGTTGAACTACAAAGAAGACTGAGACCATCCCAACCACCCGGAAGAAACAGGAACCAGCCCAACTGCCTGGAAGTAGCAAAAACCAGTGAAGCTGCATGAAAGAGGCTCTCAGTCATTAGAAGGACTACCTTCAACCTGCTGAGCTGCCCACAGTCCGTTCAGTGTACTTCAGGTTTTCAGCTTTTGTGAACTGTTACCCATGCTGTGATGAGCTTTGATAATGCAGCGGTCTTTGATTCCTTTGTGCTCCTGTAAGTAACACCTCACTCATATTCCTGTAAAACTCAATGTTGGACATTGGTTGTATCTGCACTTTGGTTTGTCACAGCTCCCTATCAGGGATATGTTTGTGTTGTGTCTCCTAGGAAGTCTGTCACACAACAACCCATGAAAAAGTAAAGGAAAAATCATTTTCATAGGGCAGTTGGCATAAAGAGGCTGGGACAAGGAAGTACAGTGTGCAGTCAGATGGCCATCGGTATTGTATTAAGTATTCTACCAACAATTAGCTCTATTAAGAATTAAAAAAAAACCAGAATAGCAGGAATCACAAAAGGTTCCAGCTCTGGACAGACATCTGTCTAGACAAAAGGTGTATTAAATCAGCCGGGAGAAGCAGAGTTGCAACGACAAGCACTGTCCAGATGTCCCAGGAGGACAGGAGCAGAACTCCATGTTCCATTTCATAAGACTGAGCCGACATCTCAGCTCCTCCTTTTCTCCGTTTAGCAGCGCAAGTGCCTTTTCTGACAGAAGCTGGACACACAGCCCAACAACCGTGTGCTAAAGCTATCCATCAGCTGCTGGCACCAGCTGTGGCAGAAAAGAACCTGTGTCCGTGATTCCTTAAAACATGGGGAAAGCTGCTCATCCTAACAGTAGAGAAGGGAAGTTATCCTTGGCCAAAATTATAATTTCAGTTGTTTTTCAGGGAAGAAAGAAGACAAAGATAACTGAAGAAAACTGGGTACAGAATAAAGTGGGGAACACAGTAATGTTAGGAGATGATTAGGAATGTTCATTGCTCTTTATTTTTGATACAAGGTCTCACCCAGGTTATCATTGGATGCACCATATAGTCCACACTGGCTTCAGACTATTGATAACCATCATGCCTCAGCCTCCTGAGTGCTGAGATTATAGATGGGAGTCACCACATCTGGTCAGAGCACGGTTACTGATTGTCTTAGTTAGGATTTCTATCGCTGTGAAGAGACACCATGATCATACAACTCTTACAAAGAAAAACATTTAATTGGTTCTGGCTTACAGTTTCAGAGGTTTATCCATTATCATCATAGCAAGAAACATGGAGGCATGCAGGGAGATGTGGTGCTAGAGAAGGAGCTGAGAAGAGTTCTGTATCTTGTTCCAAAGGCAGCAGAGGGAGACTGAGCCACACTGGGAGAGGCATGTGCATAGCCTGCCCCAACAGTGACACACTTCCTCTGACAAGGACACACCTACCCCAACAAGGCCACACCTCCTAACAGTGCCATTCCCTATGGGACAAGCATTCATAAGGGTCTATGGGAGGAGTCATTCCCATTCATACCACTACACTGATCAAAAGTTGAAACAAAATTATTTTATAAAAGAAGATAGTGAACACTAAATAATATTGTCCCTGTTCAATTTCTGAGTTCATCAGAGACACTGACATACTAGTTACTTCTACTATTTAACTACTCAATTTGTAGTAAGATTGAAAAATAAATATATATATATATATATATTTTAGCAAATTTTTCCAATGAAACTTGGGAGCAGATGATATTCTTAGCTTGTCACAGGGAAATTAAGGTAGACGGGGGTTACAAAGCTCACGCATCTGGATCAAGACCCACAGCAGATGTGTTTTCCTTCATGGTGCACATAGATGTTGCGATGCTTCAAGTCTCAGAACATTTTAACTTATAGAATCAAAAATGAAAACCATTATAAATCCGTTCATAATGAAATAGGCCAGAGTGGAGATACTGGAGACTGGTGCTATCTGTTGATGTTTCATAACAGAGGGGTGGGGAGAGGGAGAGAGAGAGAGAGTTTTAGAGAAGAACGAGCACAGAAAGAGATATCTGATTTGCTACAGAACAAAATATTTCAGGAAAAATTTCACTCTTTGTAGAAAGAAAAGTGTAAGTTGGCATGTTCTGGCAAATTTTCATTTACCAAGGCCTATTGGAAGAAGTGATAAACCACTTGAATCTAAGAACTGAAATATTGGTCTCAGATTTCAGACAAATTAGCCACCAACTATGGTTGACACAGTTCCTGAAGCATTTTTTTAAACTTGGTATTCTTTATAGGACTCCATCGTCACAGGCTTTGGGTTATCAGGCTTATGTCTGAGAAATTCTACAAATACTATGGCCAAAAGGATGGACTTTACATGATGCTGTGGACAGATTGCTATTATTCGGACCTTGGCTTGGGCCCCAGCCTGTGCACTCTTGGGCAGGTAGCAGAACCTTTATCAATCAAGAGTAAGTGGAAAGAAATGAGGTCACTGAGAAGGTTGCTTTGAAGGGGATTTTGGGCCAGGCAACTTCTCCTCCCTCTCTGCTCTCAGATCTTCTCTGCCACATCCTTCTGCCATGTGCACTATGTGCCACGGCCCAAATCAACAAGGCCACCAATCCTGAGCTGAGATTGTGAGTGTAAACCTTTCCTCCGTCTAAGCGGATTGTCTGAGGTGTTTCGTCATGGTGCTTCCACCTGATCAACAGTGCTAACGTAGCTGGAACCTCTAAATACAAAGAATGGCAAGCAGGAAGGGAACTGAAGGTGGAGTAACAAAGATCAACCGCACATGGAGACCAGCATGAGTCTGGCCACCCACAAGTGTGTAAGATGATTCCCCTGGCTGCTTGGTATATCATTCACAGTGTAATTGTGCCCTCTGTCACTGATGAATACACCTCACCTCTGTGGCTCAAAGTTTATGTCCATTGAAGACTGCAATGGAGTGGGATTTAAATTCGTGATGATGTGAAATATGACACTCTTGGATTTAGGAAAGAGAGCATTAACTGGGTGTACTTTAGGGGAAGAGAGTTTTGCTTTGATTTTTTGAGGCCCAGTGTCACAGTATAGCCCAGGCTGAACTCAAAGCATGACCTGATGTCAAAGCCCTCTGAGAACTGGAATTACAAGTGTGCACCCCTGTGCCCAGCTATGTAAAGGCTCATGAAGGACTGAAATAAAAATCTCTTCAGTGACACTTTGATGTCAGGCCATTGTAGCAACCCTTTAGGCATGCAAAAACTCCTTTCTGTGGTACTGAACCTAACTCCAGTTTTGAATCATCCTGGATAAATTTGAATGTCATTTGAGACCAATATTGTGTTTAATATATTAATTAACTACACAAAGCATTTATAATGTTCTTGGTTCTTAGTGAATTGGTGAACTTACCTGTGTGATTCAGTCAGGTTGGACCGTCATGCTCATGGACACTCTATTCAAATACACACCTGGACAAATTCTTCCTGATACATAAAAAGCACCCAGGGGCTGTAGATTGCATCACCTCCCCAAAACAAGTGCTCAGTGGACATACCTGCATAGGTTTTCTTGGTGAGAGTGCTTTGTACCAGTCTAAAACAATAACATAGGCATCCGGCTTTTCTGCTGACTCTAACTTTGCTGACACTAATATTGAAATAAGTTCTGACAGTTCAGTTTTGTGCAAGCCTTCATTGTGTTGTAGGTGCACACCCACAAGCTCTGAGAAGTGCTATTTGGTGTGAATCTCATGGGAGTCACTTATCACTTGAGAGTTTTTCTTTCGTCAGTGGCTTTAACTAAAACACAACAATGACGCTGTCAGAAATCCTAAGGAAGGTGAGATGCACCCAGTAAATTTAGGTTAACCCTCTTACTCCTCCAGTGCAGGCTCCTTTTCCATCTGTGATATCTTAAGCTCCTAAATAGATTAAGTCCCCCACAGGCTGCAAATTATCTTCTTCTTAAAATTATCCCAGAGGCACAAGGTCTGGAGAATGCCTCACTTCACAGCTGTGACATGGCTGGACCTGAGGCCACTCTCTGATGACTTGACTGTAGTCACAAAGTGAACATCTGCCCGAGCACACAGACACAAAGCTGCTAGAAAGAAATACAAACCCTGGATAATCTCTGAGCTCCTCTGGAAGAGCCTGTAATGGCTGTCATTTCAGCTCGTTCAGCTTACTCATCAAATTAGGAACGTATTTGAGTGAGAAAATAAAACCCTTATTTATCCTCATACATTCAGAGCTGCCGTGGGCAGTATTAAGCGACTTTAATTTTTCTCTTCAAATATGCACATGGATATTTTCATCTGAAATTTTCTGTGCTGTTGACAAATTTCAAAACCAGACCATGTATGTTTTTATAGACAAGATTTGCTTGTATTCACATTAAAGTACATTAAACAGATTAAAATAAAAATTAGCATAGCTGCGGTTGGCAGTACCAACAATGGGACTCATCCCTGAGACTCACACACACCTGGAACAGCTTCCCAAAGTTCCTTCTTCATCTAGTTTTTCCTATCCGGGGCAGCTTGAAACATACTGATGTCACTTCTGGCATGCCTTGTCAATCCTCTGACCATTCTCTTAGCCTTCTGCCTTCAGCGGAGAAGTGTTCGGTGAATGCAGTTTTTGGTGGCTTTCTCATCCTGTCCGTTGTCATTCACCACCTGCCTGAGTCTAGCTTAGACACATATTGACGGAGAAATGAGCATATTCTTTGATCTTTGTGGCTCAAGAGTGAGAACTCAAGAGCTCATTCAGTTAAGCACTTGCCACTTCAGCCGTTGCACCCTGGACAGACCTGGGGCAATGTTCTGACATGTAGTCTACTGTGATTGTATAATATATGCATAATTATATGCTTGTATAAAGCATATAGGATGTGATCAGTGAGCGAATGGAGAATGGACTCAAGGGTTTTATTCCAATCCAAACAATTCTTAAGTACAGGAAATTGAGAAAGTTTCTTCATTTGACATGGGCTTCAGTTTTGCTCTTAGTGAAATGGTATGAAAATGGCAACAATCATGTAACATGAAGATTAGAAAATTTTGTTCATATGGCAATTAGAAGAGACAAGCCAAGGTTCTTCAACAACAAATGTTTAGTTGCTACACTAATCCTTAATTTCCCAACTGTCCCTAAAACAATAGGGAAGCTCATCATTACATATTGTATCTTCATTCCAAACCATCGCCAAGATTGTTAACACTGTGTGGCATCTACCAGAGAACACCACTCAGACACACGTGCAAGCCAATAGAAGGTCTTTATTTGCTGCCAATGCCTACAGTGGGAGTTCTCAGGGTGAGCTTTCGAGCATGAAACCACATCTTGGGTTGACACACTTCAGTTAGCAAAAACAGTTAGTTAGCCAGAGTGGAACTACAGAAGTCAGAAGCAAAGTTGGTACATTTAGGGACTTTCCCAGAACTGTAGACTTTGATGGGTTAGGTCTTTGTTCTCCTTCTGGCAGGTGATGCTGCCTACGTGCCGGGTTCCAAGGACTGAATGGCGTCAGTTGTGCTAAGGTCTGGGAACCTGTAACATGAATTCTTTCCTCTCTGTCTCCCCGAAGCTCCCACTTGTCTTCAGCATACTGGCACAACCCCTCAGGACTGGCACAGGACCTCAGCATGTTCCACGTAAGGCCTCCCAGCTGAGCTCTCCATATGTAGGCACCTCTTCCTTCAAGTCAGTCCTCACAGTGAAGGCCTCACTCAAACAGGCCATGTGCTTCACAGGCATCTAGTCTCCAAACGCTCTCTGTTAGAATAGTTCTCTTAGAATTATTCTATTAAAATTCTATTAGAAATTTCAATTAGAAAAATTCTCTTAGAATAACGACCAAAATGTTTAACAAAACCAGCCATATCACTGGGGCCCTTGGACGTCAGGTCACAGAAAGCCCTGACTGTTTCTTGTTTCTTCTAGTTCTTGCCATGCAGGGCATCTCTCTGGTGTCTCCCCACGGTAATGGTCTCCATGTTGAGGATCTGACTGCCATCCCCCACAAGCTCACAGAGTACTTTTCCCAGATGATGGGCGCTCGAGATAATTGCATCTTGAGGGCTTTGATTGATGGGTCTCTGTCTTGATGGATGCACGAAGGATTGGTATTAATGGGGGAGGGGTGAGTTGAAGGAAGCAGGTAAGGAGCAGCCTTCGTAAGGCTATTCCCACACCCTTCCAGTGGTGTCGGCATGACCTTGGGGTGCCATGGTAACCATATCTTTTGTATGTTGTAGAGTTTCTTTGTTTATTCTTAAACACTTATGTGTTGTTTATTAGTGCTTATTAAAGAGAAGTCATGCATGAGTAAAAGTACAGCTGAATGGCACAAGTCATAAGCCTATTTTCCTTTGGTTATAACTGTATAGAAATAGAAGTAAAAATCACAGACCAAAAGATCATGTGTGTGCTTCCCTTTCAGAGTTAAAGTGCTTTATTCACATTGTTTTCAATGTGGATTCAATTTCAAAACCTGGTTTACTTGTAAAGAAAAATGTCATTGTTCTCTTAAGTTCAGTTGGTTTATTAGAATAATACTTCTGAACTTGATAAATCAAATGATAAAAGACCACAAGAAATATATATGTGACAAAAGGAATTTCCCAGGCTCTTTCCATTACTTAAAATATGTTGGTTCACAGAGATGAATAGATTCCATAAGTTCATGGTGTTTCAGAAACCTCTAAAGATACCAAGAGAAGCTAAGTGCACAGAGTAAAGCTGTTTTCAATGCTTACAGTAGCCATGTAACTTACTGCGTAAGCAAAAGGTTCTTGTAAATTAACATAAACAAAATACTTCTGAAATTGCCTAGTGTTTTATGGTTGTCTCCGTTCTTGGGTGATAGCTGTTAGGAATTATGCTTTGAAAGAAGAGCTCTTTTCACATTATAGTGATCAGACATAGATCAGTAAAGGTCACTGGATAGGACCTTTAATTTATATCCTAATGTATATCCTTTATATAAGTCACTATGTCCGTAGTGTCTTATAATTTATATACTAAACCAAATGATTATATTGTGTCCTATGCCATATTTGCTTGATGTTTCTTCCAACAAATTCTTTCAACAAAGGCTTTAAACATGAAAGGTCGTTGATTTTTGGATGGGGCGATGGCTCAGTGGTTTAAAACCTGTACTGTGTTACAGAGAACCTGAGTTCATATCCCAGCGTTTATGTCAAGCAGCTCACAGCTGCTTGCAACTCCAGCTCCAGGGGATGGGATCCCCCTGTCTAACCTCTTTGGGCATGTGTGTTCACGTACGCATATACCCATATAGAAACATGTACTTAAAAATAAAATAAATCTAAAAATTTCAATATTTAAATTAATGTACATGTGTCAAGATTAGAGATTTTACTTTTTGACTCTTTGACAGATACCTGAGAGAAATTAGTTTGGAAGAGAAAAACTGATTTTGACCGATGGTTTTGGAGTGGGGCCCTGGCCAACTCCTGGGCGAGTGGTGAGGCTGAATATTGTGATGGGAGAGTGTGGCAGAGCAGGGAACTGCTCCCCACAGAGCATCCAGGAAGCTCAGAAAGACAGAAAGGGGCCTTCCCGGTATGTTCCTAATAACCTCTTTCCAGCCTGGCCCCATCCCATGATGTTTGCATTATGTTCTAAAATAGCACTACCCGCTAGGACCAGACCTTTAGACACATCAGCCTAGACTGAGGGGACTGTTCCTATTCAAACCAGAGCAGAGAAAGTGATGATGTCTTGCAAATTGTCAATAATGAAAAGCAGTAAGTATATTAAAACCAACAACAACAACAAAAACATTTGAGGTAAATGGCAAACACAGAGAAAGAAGAAATGAGAAGTATAAACAGATGACCTGTAGTGGCAGAATTAAAAGGTCCTCTCGCATTTCCAAGCAACAGCAATCCCATGGCTTCTGCGGGCCTTGCAGCTTTGTGGGGATCTTGGGCTTCAGGCAGAAAGCTGCAAAACTTCAAAGGAGCTGGGAAATTGAAAAGGTCACCTTGAAACCAGACGCTGGAGACAGCACAGTGTGTTCACAGACAGCAATCCCTCCTTCAATCAGAAGTAGACCCACAGGGGATTTTCTGTGAGCCCCTTTGGTTTGTCACTTGCAACAAGAAATACTGGCAAAGGAGTTTAGAAAGACTCAGGTGACCCTGAGCCTCAGGTCACAGGCCTTCTCTCCATGTTACACAATCCTTGAAATGGTCCTAAATTTCGGCATCAGCACCCTCAGCTGAGGCCACTCCGAAGTGTTTGAACTGGGACCTAGAAGGAGACAAGTTGATCTGAATTTGCAATGATAGCCTGGAAATGTCCCTGAAATAGTTCTAAGCTTTCTCAGATATGGTCTGAGAAGTGCCCTCGCTCTTCAACAGGCCAGAGAAAGTCCAGCTAAGACCCCTGCAGACATGCACACTGACTTTGTTCCTACACAGATCTTAAACACCTCACTAAATTGGCTTTAGTCCCCATAATCTGTGATCTCAGAGTTCCCATCTCCATCATGGAGTCTACCAGGACACAGTCTCTAAAACATGCCCACAGATTTTATCTGCAGGGGACCCTGGTGCATCCCCATGGCTCAGTTGCAACTTATAGCACACAGTCTAGTATTGGTACTGTTCCTTTCAGGAAACGACCAAGTGGCCTACAGGAGCCTCATAGGGACCAAAAGTAAATCCACTCTCTGTGTACCTGGAATAAATCCTGTACTCATTAAGCTTAGAGTGAGCATTTGTCCTGTAACTACATGATTCATCTTGGTTACCAACAAGGTGGATTTTAGAATCACATAGGGGACAAACATCTGACTTATGTGGAGTATGTTTCCAGGCAAGTTTCCCTGAGATTGGAAGACTCAACTGAAAGGTAGGTGTCACTACTCATGGACTGGAGTCTCGGACTGAATGGAAAGGAGAAATCAAGCAGGTCACCAGCATTCGCCTTCCTGACTGCAGAAACAATGTGACCAGACATCTGTCACCACGAATTCCCTGCAATTATGTACTGTACCCTCCAATCAAGAGCCACAGTACATCGTTACTTCTTAAGTAATTTTACCAGCTACTTTATTACTGAAGTGAGAAAGGTAGATAATACACTGACCTATTATCAAGAAACAAGTAGTCAGAACTAGACAAAGGCTTTGGAACAAATGCAGACATGTAGTTTCATAAAGTTCCAATGATTTCATGAAAGGTAACTCATGCCAATTGGTATAGCATGCCAGTACTCCAAACTGTAACTAAATTGTGAGATGTTCAAAAATCTTTAAGACAAGAGACCAAATATATCGATTAAGATTATTGCCAGACTTATCAGTAGAGACATAGTAAGTTCAGTGGGAACCAGGTAGCATGCAAAGACATAATAATAAACAAAAACAGCCTGTCAGGGAAGATAAATTTGGTAAAACCATCCTTCAGAAAGATAAAGACCACCCCAATAATAAAAGCCTTAGAAGAAATACTAAATGGACTGTACCAAGAATGAAGGAAAGTATTCATGAGATTCTAATACTATAATGGCAACTAGGAAACCATGTTTACCTCTAGAACAAAGTTAAAAGACATGCTTGTATGAAGGCGCCCCATCCCCAAAGAAAACAAATTCTCCCTCCTTTAGCAACCATTATTGCCAATAGCTCCTGGTCCTTCAAATCAATATACAGGCAGCTTTAAGTACAGATAGTGGGCTTAAAAATAGAACAAAAGGAAGTTGGGAGTAAAGAATGGAGAGATGTGAAGTAGAGCAATTGGAGGAGAGAAAAATGGGTTGTAGGTTTGATGAAAACATATATACATGTATGAAATTCTCAAGCCATAAAAATAAAAAAAATAAGTTACTCTTTTAACTTAAAAAAGACACAGTAAGAATAACTACATTTTTACCTATATTAAATTTAGCCTAGCATACTTCAGAGCAAAAAAAAGTCATCCAAAGAAAAGAAAAGCTTTGAGTAAGGATGACAGAATAGAAGTCCAAGGAGACATAGTGCATAGACCTGACAGAATTGCATCCAGGTATCCCCAACAAAACCTGCCAGAAGACCATGAAGAAACATAAGAGGCCACTTTTATAACTGGGAAAATGGGCAGGTTCACAGCAGCAGATTAGTGGGTTCAATACAACAGCACTAAATCACCTGGATATAGCAGACATCACAACCAAAGCTGATTAAATATCGCTGCCCAACTCAAACAGAGCATTCATCAACATAACCAGCTTTCTTAGCCCTAAAACTCATTTTCAGACTTGAAAGATGAGACCAAGTGATGTCTACTCTCAGACCACAAAGAAATCAGTAATATAAAGAAGTTCAGAAAACCATAGAAATAAATACATCAAACACAGATCAAAGACAAATAATAAGATAATTTTAAATACTTTAAGGTAAATTAAAAGTATAACTTATCAAAGTGGAATCAATAGTTTTGAATGAATAAGTAATCAAATAAAAAGTCTAAATTCTATAATCTAAGCTTCTACCTTAGGAAAGCAGAAATGAGGAGAGCAAATTAAACTCCAAAATCAGCAGACAAATGAAAAAATAATGAAGTTAGAAGAAAGATTAATGAAATGGAGCCAGCGCAATAGAGAAAATAAATTAAGACAAAAAGCTAGTTCTCTGAAAATATCAATAAAATGAATAAATCTCCAGCTAAGTTAAATAATAAAAAGACATAAATCATTGATATCAGAAATAAAAGGGAACCTTATTACATATCTCTGGGATATTTGGAGAATAGGCCTTCAAAGCATTTCATAAATAATACTGTGCCCACAAATTTGATTATAATAACATAAAAAATTCCTTGAAACATACAAAAATAACACAGAAGAAATATGCAATCTGAATGGTCTTATACTTGTTAAAGAAACTAAATTAACAACTAACAGTCTATCAACAAAGTAAGCACAGGGCCCATGAAGGTCCAATGGTGAATGATAGCAAGAATTTGACAAAGAAATTATAACCATTATCTCCTGCATTTTCTGGGCCCTCATGGCTAACATGACTCTGATTTCTAAATGACACACATACATGACAAGAAGAAAATGAACACTACAAACAGATATTTCTCTTGAGCATTCTTAAAAAAATATAAATGCAGAGAACCAATAATGGTAATCAGCGAATCACACACCATTTTGAAGCATGATACATTGCAAACATGTAAGGCTACAGCAGCTTTCTAAATCAACTAATGCAATCTATCACAATCTAATGCAAGAAAAAACACAATCTTGCAATCTAATGCAAGAAAAAAACAAACCAAAAACAAGTATCATATCAACAGATACAGCAAACTCATTTGACAGAAATGTAGCAATTTTTATGATTAAAACAAAACTACAAAGAGAGCTTTTTGATCAAGAAAACATCCGAAACACCTACAGGTCACATCACAGACTGTGGTGGAAGCAGGAAGCTTTCCAGCACATCTGGTGAAGGTAAGGATCTAGACTGTCACCACCACTTCTATACCACACTACTGGGAGTTACAACTAAGGAGATAAGGCAGGAAAAAGAAAACAAATGGTGCACATGTTGAGAAAATAGAAATAAAACTGTCATTCACAGCTAGCATGACTCTTATGCAGGAAACCTAAATTTACCAACAAAGGCACTTCTAGAAACAACTTGATGATAACAAAATTGCAGTATACAAGGTCAATGTACGAAAGTCAATCTTTTTTTCCCATTAAACCATAAACAATAGGATTAAAACCACATTATTATATATTATAAACCCCACAAATTGGAATACTTAGTCATAAATTTGGTAAAAAGTATCTATGAACTCTGAGAAAAACTCTGATTAAGATTTTAAGAACATACTGACATAGAAATAGAAAGGTGGATCAATGGAATCGAATAGAAGACCCAGAAATAAACCCGCACACCTACAGATAATTGATTTTTGATAAAGAAGCCAAAACCATACAATGGAAAAAAGACAGCATCTTCAACAAATGCTTCTGGATATCTACACGTAGAAAAAATGCAAAAAGATCCATATTTATCACCCTGCACAAAACTAAGGTCCAGGTGGATCAAAGACCTTCACATAAAACCAGACACACTAAACCTGTTAGAATTAAAAATGGGGAAGAGCCTAGAACTCATTGGCACAGGAGACAACTCTCTGAACAGAACACCAACAGCACAGGCTCTAAGATCAACAATAAATAAATGGGACCTCATGAAACTGAAAAGCTTCTGTAAAGGATACTGTCATCGGGACAAAACGACAGCCTAGAGATTGGGAAAGGATCTTCACCAACTCTATCAGACAGAGGGCTAATATTAAGAATATATAAAGAACTTAAGAAGTTAAACACCAACAAACCAAGAAATCCAATTTAAAAATGGAATACAGAGTTAAACACAGAATTCTCATTAGAAGAATATTGAATGGCAGAGAAACAGTTAAAGAAATGTCCAATGTCCTCAGCCATCAGACATATAACATAGGATAAACCTACTAAAATCTATAGCTCTAAAGAAGCTAAACAACAAGAAAGACCCTAAGGAAGATGCTCAATCCTCATTCAAAAGGTCAAACGTGATAGACATTGGAAGCAGGAGGAGACAGGGAACAGGACAGGAGGCTACCATAGAGGGCCTCTGAAAGACTCTACTAATCTAGATATCAAAGCAGGGGCTGAGACTCATAGCCAAACTTTGGACAGAGTACAGAGAATCTTATGAAAGAAAGGGGAGCTAGAAAGACCTGGAGGAGACAAGAGCTCCACAAGAAGACCAAAGAACCAAAACTCTGGGCATAGTGGTCTTTGCAAAGACTGATACTCCAACCAAGGACCATGCATGGAGATAATCTAGACCCATTGCTCAGATGTAGTCCATGGAAGCTCAGTCTTCAAGTGGGTTCCCTAATAAGAGCAGTCAAGCTGTCTCTGACATGAACTCAGTGGCTGGTTCTTTGATCACCTTCCCCCTGAAGGGGAGCAGCCTTACCAGACCACAGAGGAAGCCAAAGCAGCCAGTCCTGATGAGACCTGATAGGCTAGGGTCAGATAGAAGGGGAGGAGGACCTCCCCTATCAGTGGATTAGGGGAGGGGCATAGAGGGAGAAGAGGAAGGGAGGGTGGGAATTAGGAGAAGATGAGGAAGGATACAAATTGAATAAATTGTAATAAATGATAATAAAAAATGTTTTTAAAAGATTTTAAGAACACAAAACTAATGGGGAGGTAGCCTATGTGGGTAGGAAGTTATCAATGTGTCAGCTCTTTTCAGTTAGGTCTATAGAGTCAACAAAATCTCAGTCAAAACCCATATCTCTATCTGTCTCTGTCTCGCTCTCTTATCTCTCTATCTCGGTCTCTGTCTTGCTCTCTATCTATCTCTACCTCTACCTGTACCTCTAACTCTACCTCTATATACCTTGTAATGTTGACAAACTGTTTCTCACATTTGTATGGAAAATCCAAGCACTCAGAATAGTCACCTCATACAATGCTGAAGATGGATATTGCCTAAGTTAAGACTTTCTGTGAAACTACCATGATGTAGTTAAAACAGAAACGGAAAAGAGGAGGGAGACAAGTAATTCTAACACAGAAACAGAGCCACACAGGCAAATGATATTTGACAAAGGAACCAAAGTATGCCAGTGGGGAAAAATTGCCTTTTCACTGGAGTTGAAACAACTGGATATCCATACACACAAAAAAAGGCACAGTAAATATGAAATGAAAATGTGCAGAACTATTATAACAAAAGAAAAGTCTTAGATGTAAGATAACTTACATCAGAAAGCTCTGATGTAAAATTTTAAGAACATAAAAACAAATGGGGAGATAGCCTATGTTCATAGGTAGGAGGAAGACAGCATCAATAAATCATTTAATTAACTTTATTTGACATAATTATTTATTTATGGAACCGTGTTTAGACATTGTTCAGTCATTTTCTAAGAAAGTAACTATTAATTATTTTATTTTATTTTGAGACAGGATTTTTCTATGTAGCCTTGGCTGTCCTGGACTCACTTTGTAGACAAGGCTGGCCTTGAACTCACAGAGATCTGCCTGCCTCTGCCTCCTCGAGTGTTGGGATAATAGCTATGCACCAACATACCCGGATAAATATTTTATTCTTTATAGGAACTCCTAGAGAGAACAGCTGTTATTGCTCCTGTATTATCAATATTAAAACTAAAACTTGCTTCACAAAAATAGTAAGCAAGTTTCTATAGTAGGAAGCTGGTGAATCATGAGGTTGATACTAAAATAACTCTGTGTGGCCATAGACTCATTCCTTCGGAAAACAGTGATAACAAAGTGGGAAGTGTTCTGACATCTGCTTGGGAGGCATGAGATTTTTAAACATGTTTATTCTTCCAATGCATGGGCATGAACTACCTCTCCACTTATTTTGGATGTGCTTTGTTTATTTCATCAATATTTTATAATTTTTATATACAGACTGTTCACTCTTTGAAATTACTATTGGGCACTTTTAAAAATGATACATACTATGAGTAGTTTTGTTTCTTAAATTGATTTTTAGGCATAGAAATCAGAGCAAGAAGAACAAAATTGCAGGTCTCATACTCTTGACTGTAAAATGAATTCTAAAAAAATGACTTCCAAAGCTGCTGAAGTCAAAACAGCATGGTACTGTCACAAAAATGAATAACATCCATCAGTGGAATGGAACAGAAAATCTAGAAATATATCCCTGTATTTATAGTTTACTTATTTCCCACAAAGAGGATCAGAACACATCATGAGAAAAGGAATAGCCTCTTCATATCTGACACTGACTGGGACAACTAGATTTCCATGTGTAGAAATAAAATTGTACTCATATCTCATACCACATACAAAGTTCAAACTGTGGGAAAGACACACATGTAAGAGACAAAATGGGAAAACTCCTAGAAGAAATTATATTGTGCAAGATCCATGATTTTGTCCATGATTTTTCAGATAGGATTCAAAATTCAAAGGAAAATAAAAACAGATAAATCTTATTAAAAACAGGTTTAGTTTTGAGACAGGGTATCATTGTAGCCTTGCATGTCCTGGAACTTGCTATACAGACCAGACTGGCCTTAAACTTACAGAGATCCAACTCCAAGTGCTGGGATTAAAGGCATGTGTCACCACACTTAGCCCATTATAAGAATATTTAAAGAAAAACTTCTATACCAAAACTGAGAAAGGAAAAAAAAACAATTGAAAATCCATGCTATGGATTTGGGGCAAGAATTCAGGTTCCACAGATTGGATAAGGGCTAAGATCCAAATTATAAAAGCACTCAACTTATTGGCAGGAATAAATACAACCAAATTTTTTAAATTAGCAGACTTTCTTAAAAGAAGCAATAAGAATGGCCAACAGTTTCATTGAAATGGCACTCAGCATTTTCAATGTTCAGAAAATTTAAGTTAAATAAAATATTTGAATGGTTATGATAAAACGGACAAATGATGAATTAGAGAGACTATGGATAAAAGGGACAGTGTTGTCCACTGTCATAGTGATGTAAATTGGTAAGGTATTTCAGAAAAAAATCTATGGAGCTTGCTCAAGAAAATGAATGTAGAATTACATGCCATTTAGCACTTCCATTTCTGGGTATTCACAATTGAAATTGCCATATCAAAGAGACAGCTTTACTCCATGTCCATTTTTACTGAGAATTGCTTACAACCAATCTGTCCATCAGCAGATAAATGAATAAAGTGAGGTGGTATGTATAAGCTGAGCATGACTCAGTCTTTCATTCCATAGGGTGGCTGAAGCCAAGTCATGCCACACAGGGAGACCATATCTCAAAGAAATAATGCATAATTAATAAATTAAGGTACAGTGTATACAAATGGTGAAAAATACCATACAGCCTTAGAAAGAAAGAAATTCTGTCGTTTCCAAAGCTATGGAGTTAAACTGGAGGAGATTATGCTAAGGAAAGTTTGATGGTGAATAGTGACTTGACAGGAAGTAGAATCACTGTGAGGAAACTCTCTGGGCTTGCCTATAAGGAAGTTTCTAAGTTAGGTTAATGGAAAGGGGAAGGAGAATCATAAGTGTGGATGGGAGCATCCCCTCAGCTGGATGAGAGAGACAAGGCTGGCTGAGTGAGCATGGACATTGCTGCACCTCTGCCTGCTGAGTGTGGACACAAGGTGACCATGTGCCTCCTGCTTTTGTGTCGATGTGTTCCTGATGTGATGTACCATCTTCCCTAGAACTGTAGGAAACACGGATGTTTTCTTCCCTAAAGTTGCTTTTTGTTAGGTTTGTCTCAGCATGGAGACAAGTAGCAAATGTGAAAATAGTTGTGAGAATAATTTCAAACTGAAAGCCTTGCTGACTCTGTGGTGAGTTTTAAAGTCATTAAAGGAACAGTGAATTAAAGTTTCTGTATATTCAATCTGATCCACGTAAAAGATGGAGAAAAACATAAGTTGAGTGACCCACAAAACTGTTGTGCTGTTTTAGAGTTTGTAAGCTTGACACAAACCTACACATATCTGGAGAGAAAAAAATGTTAAGAAAATGCTTCAGTAAGACTGGCCTTGAGGCATGTCTGAAGAGCTTTTTCCTGATAGATGACTGCTGTGGGAAAGCCCAGCTCAGTGGAGGTAGTGCTGTCCCCTCAGGCGGTGGTCTTAGATGGTGTAAGAAAGCAGTCTGAGCAAGCCTTGGAGAGCTAGCCAGCAAGCAGTGTTCCTCAGTTTCTGCCTCCAGGTTCATACCTTAAATTCCTGCCTTTACTTCCCTTCACGATAAACTATAAACTGTAAGCTAAAATACACCCTTTCCTACCTAAGCTGCTTTGGGTCCTTAGTGTTTATCTCAGCAATAGAGACCTAAGACCATTGTTACATCAATAGTGTGGTCTAATCTAAGACTGTGTGATGGAGTGATCAGAGAAGGCTAACAATGTAATATTACGGTTAAAATTAGTTTACACGATTATCCAGTGGTCATTATTACCCTTTTGGACGTTTCTGTATCATTTGTAGAGAGTGAAGTTGCTTCTTTTTGAAGAGGAAGTTTCCGGTTTCTGTGAAGACTCAGTCTGTTGAGTCATGTGATGTTTTGCTGGAGGATGGCTTGTGAGAGGGCACGTGATATTTTGCTGTGAGCTTTCTTGTGTTAGGGGCGTGACTTTAGCCAGCTGAGAACATCCCTGGATGGACTTTGAGGAGAGGAAATATACAGAAGCCCACGAACAGTGAGAGAAGCATTTTATTGGATCAACAATGCTGCTGCGTTGATCTTTGTGCTTGGACACTTGACTTCGCAGAGAGAAACGTTCCAGAGAACTCAGTGCAATCCAACTAGGTCTTGTAGCTTTCTCTGACTCGTCCCAATCTTCTGAATAGTGCTGACTCACGTTGCTGTTTGGTGTTGACCTTTGCAATAGACTGCTGGTATCTGGACAGCGAAGAGTGGACTCATTCCAAGGAACTACTTCTAAATAGGTCTACAACCCCCTTTACCTAACAGCCTTCTTTCTCTCTTGCCTCTGGTCAGTGAGTGGAAGGGATGTAGAAGCACTTAAGAACCCTAAATAAAATAGGTTAGGTGAAAAATATAAGCCTAGGGGTGGTGCTCAGCTGTGGCTTAGGCACAGTGGGTGAAAAATCTAAGCCTACATCTTGGTTTCTTGTTAAAAATCAGGCATATTGACCTGGAGCAATGTCTCAGTGGCTGCTCTTGCAGAGACCTAAAATTGCTTCCTAGCACTCACATAAAGGCACACAAGCACACATACACAAACACACACACTCATATATACATACACACAAACACATACAGACATACACACAGACACACACAGATACATACACTCACACATCTCACACACACAGACAGACATGTACACTCACACATATACACCACATACACTCACACACACATATGCACACAGACACACACCACACACACTCACACAGGCACATACGTACACAGATACACAGACACACAGATATACACACAGACACACTTACACATACACAGGCACAAATACACCCAGACACACACATACACACACACACATACACACAGACACACACAGAGGTACAGCTGAGACACTCATATTTACAAAATCAAAATAAACTACATCTTTTGAAAAGGCACCAGGCAGAAATACCCGTCATTGTACTACTACCCTGCACTGTTCACAGAAGATTAGAGCTGTGATTCTACAAGGAATCTCTTGCCAACTGCCCGTGTATCTCTTATCTGAATTTTACAACAGGGCCTCTTTTTCCCTAAAGGCACCTAGGATCTTTTCAACTTGAAATTATAAAGCCAACATACACCAAAGAACCAATTTTAAGGCAATTATGTAGTGCTGTTTTTATTTGATGAGGTCTACTTGACAAACACTCAGAACTGAAACTGAGCCCCCAACCCCGCTGCTCACAAGCATGCAAGCTCGTTCCTCACAAAGTATTTGTTCAAGGCTGAGGAAAGAACAAGATGCAAGAATCCTTTCCCAAGAAAAGTGAATCTGGGAAATGGAAAATCGATTGGGACCATGAAATTCAGATGAGTATAGTTTTTAATGTGATTTTTTTAAATGTTGAATAACTAAACTAAAACCTCTACATGTGTTCCCATCTTTGGATATGAGTTTACTCTTGAGGAAAATGATCTCAGGAGACTTCCTGCTCTCCTTGGCACTTGCAGAAGCCCAGGGCTGTTTCAGGCAGGCCATGGGACAGAGGGGGTCAGGCACTACAAGGGAGCCTTCCTGGTTCAGGGCAAAGTGCACATTTTGAGCACATTTCTGTCGACCCATCAGCGTGTTGTCCTGCGGGCTGTGTATGGTTTCTATTCTTCTTTCTGTGCTGTTGCTTTCAGTGTTTTTGGAATCAGTTGAAGTTCAAACATCTTGAAAGAAAAGTTTGGGTTTTTTTTTCTTCTCCTGAACCCCCTGTTTTCAATTATTTTTAAATCTGACGCACAAACACTGCTTTTAAAGATATGTGACTGAAGTGCCAAATAAGGATCTTTTGATTTTTTTTTTTTTGAAATACATGTGGTTGAAATTTGAGACCTGGCTCCTGCCAAGCTGCAGTTTAGGGAATAGAAAGCTGGCATAAGAAAGAGGCTGTTGTTCAGGGGGTAATATCGGAGGGAACCATCCTGCAGAGGAAAATGTGGATTTTCACAATTTAGCTCCATACAATCAGGACAATTCCATTCTCTCCTGCTAATCACACGAGGGTTGAAATTATGGCACTCTCCTTTATTCAAGTATCACCTGGAAGTGTTTTGCACAGAGAAACCTGCTAAATATGGAACTTTTGGAGTTATAATTTTTTAGTGATGCATTTGTGAGATGTCCTGCCATTCTCAATAATTCCAACAGTTTCACATTTCTTATACTAACCTAAACATAATGCAATGTTGATTTCTCAGACAGAGAAGTACTGTATTTTAATAGGCTCTTGGAGTATAGTTGGACTCAGGACTTTGCTCAGACATGTAACAGCTGATCTGTTTGTTACAGGTACTACCAATGATGGTATCTAAAAAATCATAATGGTGATATCATTGGAAACGTCACCGTATTTTCTCATCCAGAATTTTGGCTAACATTACATGTAAAATTAATATAACAGCAGCGAAACTGATGTCCTATGTGAGCAAAATGTACCGGGAGCTCTCACATCAAGTGAGAAGATAGAAGAAGTGAAACTAGATTCTCTTGCCAAAGACCACCAGGGATAACAACAAAGCATACAGAAAAATACCCCATAGAAAGAATGACAAAAATAAAAAGTTCAAATTAAACATGTCCAGAGAGGATTTGCACACAGGTAGATCAGGACATTAAAATCAGGACTATGAAGTGTTTTACGTTTTCCTGAATTAGTTGTGTAAGAATTGAACATTTCACATTTTTTAAATTTATTTATTTTTATATCAATCACAGGTTAGGTACTTTGCATCCCAGGCATAGTCCCCTCCCTCATTCCCTCCTACCCTCCCTCTCCCTCCCTCATCTCCCTCCTCCCCGCCCCCTTCAAGTCCACCAACAGGGGAGGACCTCCTCCCCTTCCATCCAACCCCAGCTCATCCTGTCTCCTCAGGGCTGGCTGCAATGTCCTCCCCTGGGATCTAGCCAGTCTGTCACTCCCCAGCTTGTATGAGGGAGGGTAAAAGAGTCAGCCATCAAGTTCTTGACTGAAACAGTCCCTGTTTCCCTCACTAGGGTATTCAGTCTGACCCGAGCTATCATGGGCCCCATCTGAGCAGGGGTTCCAGGCCACATCCACACATGGTCCTTGATTGTAGAAACGGTCTCATACAAGACCCCTGTGCCCTGCTCAGTTTAGTCTTTGTGGAGCTCTTGTTCACTCCAAGTCTCACCAACCTCCCCCATTTCTATCATTACTTCTCACCCTCTGCCAAAGGCTTGATCGCGAGTGTTAATATCTGCTCTGATATATCGCTACATTGACCCCTCTCCCCCAGAGGTCCTCCTTGGCATGCTCCTGTCCTGTTGCTTGTTTTCTCCTCCACTCAATGTCCATCCCATTTGTTCATCCAAATGAGCATTGATCATACCAACCTGGGTCCTCCTTCCTGTATATCCTCCCTAGGTGTGTAGATTTCAGCTTGACCTTCCTATCCTATAGGTCTATATAAGTGAGTATATACCATATGTTTCTTTCTGCTTTT
>CM053766.1:36456296-36476152 GCA_028658305.1 Pachyuromys duprasi | reverse complement strand
CCCCCAGAGGTCCTCTTTGGCATGCTCCTGTTCTGTTGCTTGTTTTCTCCTCCACTCAATGTCTACCCCATTTGTTCATTCAAACAAGCATTGATCATACCAACCTGGAGAAAATATTTTTGTTAAAATCTAATGCTTTTCTTTAAAAAAAAAATCACCTACATGGTAGTTTCTCAAAATGAACCTCTAAATTATTTTCTCTAAGAAAAGAAAGGCTACAAATTTCTATTAAATTAAGTGCATCACAGTTTTAATGCCTTCATTATCACAGGCTCGTATGTGTGAAAGGCCATATGGCCTTAGGAATAGCAGTCTAGCTGGAGGAATTGAAGCTGGGCACTGCAGGCCTCAGGGCTTGTAGCCTGACCTCACCTCCTGACCTGTGGCTGTGTCTTAATGAGTGGTAGTGTGGGGAGCACCGGCCTTACGCTTCCTCTGCTCTGGAGCCCACTGAGCCTTCCCCAGCATGATGGACTGACGGTCCTCCCACTATGCACCTGGATAAACCCTTCTTTTTTTAAGTTGCTTCTTTCCCTGTTTCAACTATTAGAAAAGTAACCAATAAAAGGCAAGAAACTGACTGTGACTAGGCTTGCTGTCAGTGATGTGTGAGCAAGCACACTCTGTCCTGATAGCTCCTCCCAACACTGGCTGCTACAGATAGTGAATTCAATAATAATATGTTAAGGTTGATTATGGGACACACACAGAAAGATGATCTGTTGGATTCTCTTTCTATGACATCTGTAGGGAAAGAAAATAGAGAGCCAGGGCACGGGGTGGTACTTTAAAGGACAGAACACTGAGTTGTTGAATAAACTACACTGAGGCTGGTTTAGGAAAATAAAGAGTTGTAAGGCTGGAAGGAGGTGGCCAGTCATCGCAATGTAAATATTCTCGATCCCTCTGTACTCTTCACTTAAAAATGCTGAAAACTCTGTTGTTTGTGTTTCACCGCACTTTACAAGATATCATAAACATAAAAGGAAGTGTGACATAATTTAGGAGATGACGGCTATCAAACTTGAAAACGCTTGACCTGTCCACTTAACAAACACTCTCTACGCCTGCAGCTGACGCCCGCCATGCAGATGTCTGTGGCATCGATACCACACACACTTGCAGGGGCTCTAAGTGGATCAAGCAACACAATGGTTCTTTAGAGGATGTTCGCTCACTGAAAATATTTATGAAATCTGATGAGTCCATAGCACCCTGAGTCTATAGGGCTTTAAGACAATTTACAAGCTCATGTGTTTCACTATCTTAGCAAAAATTGTCTTAATTTTACATTAAAGTAAAGCTATTCCCAAAAAGGTGGGGAGAGAGGGGTACTGATACATCACAATGAACTTTTACCAACATATAATGTAACACATACATATTTCTAGAACACAGCCTACTAACGTCTGACAGCACTGAGACCACCCCAGACACACATCCCACAACTCCAAGCTCTGTGTGTCCAGAAGAGCAACAAAACCAAATTTACGAGTTTCACTTTAGTAACTCCTGGTGAGTCATAGCCATATATTTCAACACCAGAACACGTCTTCATTTTCCAGGTGACTCTTTAAAGCTGTTACTACAGATCCTCAGATAGTGTTCATGATTATGTTAAACCCCTAAGACCCATTCATTAACCCGATATTATCAAATATTTCAAACCCAATCACTTTTCTCTCTCTTGCAAGCTGAAGAAAATGCAAACACACAAAGTCCCCTTAATAAATTAAGGACTGACTCAGCAGTTACAGCAGGTGTGTGTTCTAACCGCACTGCCTCTGCTGTCGGGGTGACTCTGAGGATGAGCCATTCTTCATTATCCACTATAAAGAATTGCTGTTCTATAGGGAATCTATTCATTTTTTTGTCATCTTCTTCCCTTCCTCTCCAAGCCACCCACTGATTTAAGCCATTCTTGAACAAGATTATAAGTGTATTTTATACATATGTGATGTATTGAGTAACTAACTTAAACACATCTGGGAAATATAAAGTGGACACTGAAATGACTCATTAGGCAGCTGCAGAGAAAACCCAGAAGAGAGTGGCAGGCAAGTCCACCATGAAGACGGTGAGGGTCCACACCATTTTCAGAAGATGAGAAGAGACACTTAAATATGGAACAGTAAATGTTCCTTTTTAAACATAAATACAAAAAAATAGAAAAAAAATTCTAAAAACATCAATAAATTGGAGACTGTTTATAATCAGAAATAAGACAAGTACATGAATGAAAGAATGAGTGGAATAAAACAGCCCTCACCATTTTAGAGACGTCACCAACTGACAATCAACTTGCATTTTATTTTGTTTCATAAACATAAAATTGAGGAGGAGCTTGAAACAGCGGGAAGCTCACGACTGCTTTGTGAAGCCTCGGCTTCAGATGTGAGCTGCTTTGCATGTGGATGATGGGAACACAAAGGGTAAAAGTGTAAGTTGTGTGAAAACAGCGGTGCCGGTATTCGATGATGTAAATTGCTGAAAAAACAAGATTCCTTGAAATTATAATGTGAAAAAAAAAGTCTATCGCCGTCTGGCCTGTAAAATATTTAATGCTTCTAAACTTCAATTTATTCCTCTGAGAACAAGATAAGATAATAACATATAAATAACAAAATTAGAATTGCTGTGTGGGTGACACATGATAAAGAGTGTGAGCACATGTGCCCACTTCCTCCTATGTCACTTCCTAGTCTCAGCCCTCTGAGTACACACTCCTTCCTATCTCAGTTTCTACTCGGCCCTCTGGGTACATACTCCTTCTTTACCACGTCACATCCCATGTTATTTATTGGATCACGAATATTTCTCAGGAGTCCCCATTCCACATCTGCTAAGGATGCATGTTGTCTAGTATTGGAGCTCGATACAAGGATACCCCATTTCACACTTTCATGCTTAGTTCTCAGTTCCAAACCCGCTGAAACATGGTGCAGAGCTGTTTGCATCCATGCAGTTGCCAAGTGTTCCCTGAGCATTGTCACCTCTTTCCTCTTCTAATGTTTAGTTCTAATATGTCTGCCTTCTTGTGCACATTTGCTTCAATTCCCTGTTAACTTAAAGAACCGTGAGCTCAACATTTTCTTGCTTCCCTTAGATAACTTCTATCAGTGAAGTGTGTGCCTCTATCTGCTTTCTTGGTCTCGAAATATCAAGCATCCGTCATGTGGATGCTTGATCACAAAAGACAGCAGGATCACAAAAGACTATGGAGTGTAGGAGGGATGATCTAGGGCAGTGGATCTCAAACTTTCTAATGCTGCAACCCTATAATACAACTCCTAATGTGTGATGACCCCCAACCATAAAATTATTTTCCTTGCTACTCCATAACTGTAGATTTTATATTACAAATCATAATGTAAATATCTGTGTTTTCTTATGATCTTAGGCAAGCCTAGTGAAAGGGTCATTTGACTTGCTAAGAGGCTGTGATCCTAAGGTTGAAACCACCGGTATAGGGACTATACGATGGGTTCAACCTTCAGCTTTGAAGATAATGTGTTGTTTTGTGACACTATTCCTGGGGAGGAGCAAACGAGCACCTGTTCACCCCAGATAGGAAAGTGACTCCAAATAAAAGTTCCATCAAAGTCCAAATTCACTGAACTAACAGGTTCACTGGGATTTCTTACCGTAACATGAGCAAGGGCTTACTTACAGTAGCAGAAACTACTCAAAGACGGCTGCACCCCCAAAGCCCACTCCTGGGCGGGTGACAGCTCCTAGAGCTCTGAAGCCAGAGCACGCTGAACAGCTGCGGGCAGCTCTGCACATTGGAGGGTGTCCTTTGCAGGAGGCTCAGTTGTTCTGAGAGGGCCTTCAGCAGTCCTGAGGGCTCTGCCTTTGAGTTGTTCACTCTCTTACCTCAGTGGGCTTACCTGCTGGCTGGACAGTTTCACCTCCCTTTAGAACATCCAGTGTCTTAAGGATCTTCCTTTATCTCAGAGGACGTTACCATGCAGCACATGTTTCAGTTAAGGTGTTTGAAACAAGAGTGTAGGGATTGCGAATCCCTTTGGACATGTTACTACTTTTAAACACACACATCAAATGACGCCTGCAATCCCTGCAAGGATCTCAGGTGCATCAGCTTCACTCCAGCAGCAGTTGATAATGCTTTTTCAGAAACAAAGAATGAAATCAGCACACAAGGTTAACACTAAAGTATCTACCACACTATTACACTGTCACTTGACAAACCTAGAAACAATTATTGTTTGTTACTTAAAACTATATGTACATATATGGCATAATATATGTATGTAAAATATCTATGATATGTTATATATGTATGTACATCTATATGTGGAGGGGGTGGAGAGAGAGAGAGATACTGAAATCAGGATAACTCCATGAACCTTTGCTTTGCAGCAAGTAAAGCCATGCTGTAGAGCATTCATACATATTCACAATACATCAAGTATATCAAATTACCTCTGTTTTTGCCCTGGTGTTTAGTTGTGTTTCTGTGCAGTATAATGTTTTTAATATCCATTTTGAACCATTTCTAAGTCTAAGCTGGGACTCCTGTGGTATTAATATACATGAAGTGAATTAATAGAATTTTATTTTCTCTACCTTGTCCATACTGGAAGCCATTAATAGTTTGCTTCATAGATGTTCATATAGGTTTCCATATAGCAGAAAAAGGAAAAGGAAACTTTCTGTAAAAATAAAACAAATACAGAGTGTCAAATATCTAGAATGTTGGTGTGTATTTGAAATAGTACACCATTGCCTCCCATGTCCAGATACTTCATTTTAAACTATATGATGCTGAACAATAACATTGGTCATATTGTTGAAAGTATCATATTGTTGAAATGTTTCCTGGTGTGGACACAAAGTGAGAATTGCAATTTTTTTTCCTGCTTTGAAACACAATTGGCAAAAATTATAGGTACATTGGAATTACTTTTAAATTCTTGTGTTAAATAGACTTTCCTCTGCAACTCATTTTTCTTTGCCCCGGAGAAGACTGTTGCCATAGCAGCAGCAGAGTGATGGTTCTAATGGGGTCCATTTTCCTTTGAAAGATGACCCATTTTGAAAAGCATGCAAATGTGGAGCATGGCCTGTATCTTTTGCCTCTCCCTGCTATCAAAGTAATCATTTCAAAGGACCTAGTTTTCAAACAAGACTTGCTACTTTTAAAGATGCTCAAGTGTTTAACATGGACAATTTAAAGCACTGTCACATTATATATTTTATATTATATCTTAAAGTTATTTGTTACTGTAATTTTAAAATAAAAATTGACTTATTATGTACTTTGTTAGTATTTTTCAAAATCAATTTGCTATTGTGTGGCAAGTAAATGGAAAAATAAAAGAAAATTATGTTCATATTTTATATAGACCGCTTGCACCTGTGGGAAATAAAGAATTACTAAAATAAAATTGCATTCAGGACCAAATATTGTGGCACACCCTTACAGTCACAATAATTCATAGGATTGAAGCAGGAGCATAACATGAGACTAGAAATTCAAGGCCAGAGTAGGTCATGTAAAAATAATGACAGGAATAATAAAAATAATAACACTATAATAGCCATTTTAAAAAGTCTATATAGACTGATTTAAACCGACTGCCTTGATGATTAAATAAGGCTTCAGTTTGTACAGGTGACATCTTACTTTCATCCATTATTGGTGAATATTTTCAACAGGCAATTTTACTGGGCTAATTTTTCATTCATATCTGGAGAGTTTGGCGAATGAGCTAAAACTGTTAAGTTGCCATGTAAGTACATGTCGTATGTAGAAATCAAGAAAGAGGACATTGTAGCCATTCCTGAAGAGACCTGATAGAGAGTTAGATGGAAGGGGAGGAGTTCCTCCCCTATCAGTGGACCTGGAAAGGGGCAGGGAGGAGATGAGGGAGGGAAGGATGGGATAGGGAGGGAATGCGGGAGAGGGCTATGGCTGGTATACAAAGTACATAACCTGTGATTAATATAAAATAAAAATGAAAAAAAAAAGCAAATTTTCTTCTCTCGGCAGGGAAAATACCAATTCACAATAAGCAGAATCAATAAAAAATAAAAATAATCATAATCTGTTTAAAAAAAAAAAGAATGAGCACTTTGGTTACTGTAAGAATGCTTCAAGGTTACATTATCGTTTCAATGTCAATTTGCATGGTATGGCTTTATAACTTCTATGAAACAAGCAATGTGACCTTGAAGCCACACAGGACACATGCTGAAGGGCATCTGTGTCACTTGGGAATTACCCAAGTTCAAAACCTTAGGTGTCTTTGAGGTGGAGTCTCTATGAAGAGTGCCAGATGGGAGTGGAGGATTATTTCATCCCTAAATCACTTTGACTAATAACACAGGCTTAGTAGGAGGATGTCAAAGTGTAGGTGGGTTATGAGGATACTCCCCTTGTCACCAGAACCCTGCAGTGCTCAGGAGCAGCTTAGCAGGCTGGTTTTATCCATGCGCATAGTCGGGGAGACTAACTACATCAAAGATGTTATGTTCTATACCTCTCAAGTATCCCAGCATCCCACCGTTCTATGAGCCAAAAGACAATCTAGGGGCTAGAGGTTGCTCACAGTTAAAATAACTGGATGACCTTGCAGAGGACCTGGATTCAGTTCCCAGCACCATGAGGTGGCATGTAATCACCTGTATCGTTCTAGAGTATATAATACCCTCTTCTGGCCATACCCATAAAGCATAAAAATACCCACAAGCATAAAATTAATCTTTTAAAAAATCCATAAATTTCCAAAGAAACTAGAAAAATAAACCTACCCAACCAAAGATTTTAACCCTTTGGTTGCAGAACCTTTTAAAGATTGCATTTGTGCTCCTTTTATTTTCCTGCTTCTCTGTACTGTTTACTTTGGATAAGTATATCTAAGTTCATTCTCATCCCCTTCAGAATGGAAATATTACAGTCATGGATCTAGTCACACCAAAATCTGGCTGTCTTGTGATGTTCCTTACAGTGGGATTTTTTTTTTTACCTGCTTTTGCTAATGAGCCCTCTTCTACTTTAATTTTTTTCCCCAACAGGGTGATGTGTCGGAATGTTTACTACACAGCTGTCTGCTGACTGACAGACTGGTGGCCACATTTTCTTCCTTCTGTTGACATTATTGGCTCTTCCTGCAATCCCAGTGCAGACCCTGGCCAGACCCTCTCTCTGCACCTCCCACAACTAAATTCCTAACATCCAGAGAACAGGACATGGTCACCCTGCCAAACTGGCCTACCCACTCATAATTATCTAAAAACATTCCATACTGTGGAGCACAACGTTTTCCTGAACTACAGACCCCACCAAACGGATGTTAACTAGGAAACATCTGATGTTAAGATTCATATTTTTCAATTCTGGATTATGATCTTCTGGGAAGCAAGTTTATAAGGATCATCTGGTTGCAAAATGTTTGTTTATTTATTTATTTTTTATTAAAAAAATTTTTTAGGTTCTGAACACTTGGAGGACTCAACACATTTTCCACAGATGAACTTAAGAACTAGCATTGTGAGAGTTCCCAGGACTCCTAGACTTGCTGAATAAGAAAAGTGACGTGATGAGGCTAGGTAGTTTCTGAAAGGTTTCACTAAAAATGTCCAGCTTGTTCCCAATAAGAAAGGCAACTCTGTGGAAGGCATTATTCAGTAGGAGTACTCATCTCTCCACCAAGTGCTTACTCCTGGCCAGTTGGTGAGAACTATTCAAGTCTTGGGATATGCTAATGCCCCAGTATTGAGAACCATGTCAGTTTCTGTGCGGTACTGCAGCTTCCAGGTGGGCTTTTTCACTCTAAAGCACCTTTAAACTCTTTGCAAAGCATCATCTGATGAGCTCCACATTGCCATGTCAACTTCATCAGTACCACAATGAAAAGAAACAAATGTCATGCAAGCATTTTAATTCCCTGGGACTGGGTGGAGGGATGTCAGAGGGAAAGAATATAACTCAAATCAGTCTAAAATGAAGAATAAAGTGTTAGATTCTAGTAAAAAAGGTTGCTATATCACAGGGTCACCCAAAGCTTCATAAGACTCAGTCAAATTCTCGGTTCTTGTCTAGTGTCTGTCAGCTCATTCTTCAAGCGTGATCACTTTGTTGCTGCTGATCAAATGCCAAATCACTGAGTACCCAATAGGGAGACCCCTTTAACTCATGGAGAAAGGAATCTGGGTCACAGTTGGAATCCATACAAGTCTCTAACACCTATTGCTCAAAATAACAACAGAAAAAAGGAAGGTTTGGCTCATCCAAGAAGTATTTCTGTAGTATTTGTACTTGCATGTGTTCACACACACGTGCATATTTGGTCATCAACAATATGGCTTGTTTGGACCTTCTGACATAGTGAATACCCTTAAACCTCCACTGTCCTTGCTACAAAGCAGTCCTAATCCTTCCAGTTATCTACAAATTTTGTATATCTGAGCGATGATTTTTATCTCTCATAGGAATTTTCTAGAATGTAGAAGAATTTTACAAAGAGGAAGTACTATTTTTTCTTTTATTACAAAAAACTCTCCAGTTGTGCAGCATGTGTATAATCCTGAATTTGTGGTAAACAATAACATTAACTTTTAAAAAGAAGCCAGATGTTTTGTGGATTATTGTTCTTTAATTCTGTTTTTCACAGGATAAAATGTAGTCTTCCACTTCAGTTGTAGTCCCTAAACCAGACCCACAGCTTGTCATCTGGAAATATGTTTGCTGACAAGTTATACACTCATGAAAACTTAATTTAGACCTAATTAAACTTAAGCATGCAGCACTTCAATGGGGCAGCAAGAATTGTTCTATAGACAGTATGAGCATTATGCTAAGGTAATAGCAGATATTAGAAAATAATTTTCATACACCATGCTAAACAACATATTATGGGCATCCTAGGAGGGTCCTAGATTCTGTTGTCTATAGAAAGTGGCTGTGAAAATGTCTTTTCTACCATTATTTGCCTTAAACAACTCCTGCTTCAGGGGGTTATCTATGACCTTTGAAAACATGACTCTTGTACTTAAGTCTATTACCTACTACCCAGAATGTGGGAAGTAAAAAGTACAGTCTTTAATCTGATGCACCTAAATATCAACTCAAATAAATGCAATTAAAGACTTTCATGTCAGTAAACTAATAGGCATATAAATGACAGGAATAAAGATTTTTATTTTTATGAAGAATAAACAGGTGAGAAGAGTAAAGAACACCAATAAAATCTGAGCTGTTATGGCAGGCTGCATCATGACATTAGAAAGCAGCCTCACACTGGACAGGGTCAGTCTTATTAGAAACAACCAACCAGCAGCCCTTCTTCAGCGAGAACCCCACACTGAATCCCAGTTCCCCACACAAGTCTGTGTTTCTGCCACTCCTACCTGAAATAATGTCAGGGAGATAGAAACAAGATGACAGATAATTTCTTTACTGGAAAATATAAATGGATGTAATAGGCATGATTTTAACAGCCACACTGCTCTGGAGTTTTTGGATCATAGATGTGATTTTAGTTTCAAAATCCTAGTTTGGAAGCAAGATTTTTATGGTTTTAGAAGCCATTCTCGATGACTCTGGCCCTGACTATGAACAATGTCCTATCAGTGAGAGGTGTTCACCCCTCACTGATAGGAGTATCTTTGGGCCACTCAATGGTTATGGTTCTGGAAGAAAATCTATTCTTGCCTGTGGGATATGTTCTCTTTCTCATTGAAAAATGACCACTGTCAGTTGAGTGAACACCCTAAACCGAGGTCTATAGTAGAGAATCCTGTTCACAAGCAGTCATATTGCACGTAGCAGAAAGAGCAGATGACTTTGCAACCACTGAGTAATATGCAAGTGACAGAAGTGTTAGCAAGTAGAGGGCTGTGATGTCTCTCAATTCTGTTCCACACGGTAAGCAGGGTTCTTCCTGCCCATGCTGCCCTGAATCCTCATTTATTGTGTAATTGTGTGCCCAAGCTCAAAACATAAGAATAGAGAGCACACAGAGACTCTTTTGTAAGGATAGCAACTGTCCAAAGACAAAGAAGTGAAAGCCAATTATGAATAATATCTCTGTATATTCTAAGTGCACACAGACAGACAGACCTGAGCACTGTGATAGTCAGTTGGAATGTCAACAGGGCTGGGCTACAATCTCCCTGTACACAGTGAGGACCGACCTTGGTGTAGATGTTGTGGTAGCCAGAAGTGTGATTTAAGGCCATAATTGGTTGGATCTCAGACAATCAATGAGCTTGAAAAAGTTGAAAGGCTTTCACACCATCTGGTGAATTTTTTCATTAGTCTGTTGGTGGTTTACCCTTAAGAATTGGCTTGCCCAGAGAGTACTCACGATTATATAAACACATTACTTTTCATAGGTCTGTAAATACTTGCCTCCTACTGATATAATTCCTCAGATTGAAGCCTGACTGACACATGTGTCTCTCTAAATCGCATTTGCAGCCATGATTCTAAATCTTGCCTTTGTAATAATTTACTTAAACCAACAGCATTTTGCCTGGAACTGTAGGTGGCCTCTATACCTATTTTTCCTCATTTCTTTTTTTTTTTCCCTGAACACACATGGACTACATTTCCCAGTATTCTCTACACTCAGATGTGGCCATGTTACTGAATTATGGCCAATGGAATGTGACTTGCTGTTTAAACCAAATGGGCTTAACCTAAACAAAGAAATGTTTTCAAGGCCATTGTATTTCTTCTTTGTGGTTATTTTGGCAGCATGTCCTTGAGAAATAAGAGATAAAGGAAAACTTGGGTACTTCATGGATATTTTCAAAGAATCTCCTTGCTAATCAGGAACTCTTGCTTTGAAATTTGAATAGCAAGAACTAAACCTCTAATGTGTTGGGTCTTAAAATTGAGTTATTTATATTTTTAGTGACATCTGTTAACAAAACAGATACTTTCCATTTCTAATATAAATGCATGCACATTTACGTAATTATAGATATTCCAGTACGGCTAAAAACAAACTTAAACTACCTATCAATTTGTATAGCTTTGACTAAGCAGCAAATAGTTCAATGACAGTAATTCTGATTCATTACTTATCAAAAATGCTAATAATTGTCAAAAAACCCAAAACAGTAACATGTAACCTATAAAAATATGACATTTTATTCTACAGAATTATTTCTAAGATAAGCATTTTTAGACCTCAAAGTCCAAGTCAAAGTGTGTGGTTTATGCTTTTATTTTTTAGAATCATCTAAATGAGGAACAGCAATTTTGGTAAGTGATACTTAAGTAATTTGTCAAACTATTAAAATGTTTTGTATCTAGATATAGTTTGAGAGGCTGGAGAGATAGTTCAGTGGGTTGCAGCACTGGCTGATCTTCCAGAGGACCTGAGTTCAATTCCCAGCACCCACAAGGCAGATCACAGCTGTCTGTAATTCCAGTTCCTGGAGATCTGATACCCTCACACAGACTTGGATGCAAGCAAAATAGCAATGCACATAAAATAAAAATAAATATGTCTTTAAAATATTTAGTTTATTTTTAACTAAATATTTATGGATGTGTGCCTATGTGTGCATATGTGCATGTGAGCACAGTACTGACTGAAGTCAGAAGCACTTGTGATGTTACACAGCTGTTGTGAGCTGCCTGACTTGGGAACTGAACTCAGGACCTCTGCAAAAGCAACAGAGTCTTAGCCACTGAACCATCTTTCTAGCCCCTCTACAATGTTTTTAATTAGAGTGCAGCTGATTCCATCAAACAGCTAAAAGCTATAACAGACTTAGAACAATTTACAATGTCAAGAATGTCTGCCTGCTATCCTTAGCACCTCGACTTAAAACCAGGATCTAAAGTGCTTCCAATGGGTTGTCAATTTACTGTTGTAAAGAATACACTATGGTGTGTGAAATTCCAATTTTTAATGGTATTTTATTTGGGATTTAAGGCTCAGCACATCTCTAAACGGCCTGGCATGTGCAGTCCCACAGTGGGAGTGCAGTTTCCGGTTTCTGCTGAGGTCCTGTTACCCTGTGTTTCCTTCCAAAGTCCTCCCTTCTCCCTCTCTTTCCCCCATCCCTCTCTCACTCTCCACTTCCCCTCCCTTTCTACCCTGTAGTGTGAGAAACTTTATAAGAACTCCTTCATCAAGAATTTTAAATATTTTGCTTTAATAAAAATAAATCACTTCTCACCTTTGTCTGCATCTCAGAATGTACAAAGGAAAAAAAAAACATGGAAACTTTAATGCAAGAGTCAAGACTCAAATAATCATTCTGTTAAAGGCAAAAACTAGAACGAAATGAACCAGATCTTCTGTGCCTATTGGCCACATCTTTCCAGCTCATTCTTGAACTTGCCCTTTTTTCCTGGCCCCATTGTTTTATTGTCTCATCTTTATAAAGTGCCTGGAGACTCAGGAGAGAAGTTAACTCCGCACTCTTAAGATCTCTGACTCCAGACAATCCCCTTTGGGAGAAAGCCAACATTCAGGTCCATAGGAGAAGCTTTCCAGATCAAATGATGAAAGAAGAAACAGAAAAAAAATGCAATTCTTATCACACACACAAAGAGTGTGGTGAGGAGTCATATTTTGGGTCTCAGAATAAAAAGGTAGATGCGATCAAGTATGTATACACATAAAAATCTGAAAAAGTTAGAAGGAATACAATCAGCCCTGTTGATGACAAGTGCGGCTTTAAAATCTAACATTTCATAATAAATAATATTTTGGACAACTAATTTCAAAACTAGTCCTGTAGTCTCAAACATTTATAAATACCTGAGATTCACACATTCCAAAATGACACACAGCTGTAGGTAGGTGGACTTGCTTTCTTCACATAGTTAGTGCTGGAAAACACAGTGTTCACTGATTCCAATGAAGCACATCCCCAAATGCCAGCATAGAGAAGTTTTAAACCTCAGTAACAAATACAATGTCCAGCACCTCAGCTGTCGCACACAATTTACTTCTAGGGTAACAATCACATTACTAGCCTTGAAGACCTACATCTCTCTACAAAAGAATCTGAAAAAATATAGGAAAAGAAAAAAAAAATCTAAGTGCCAGAATTTGATGAGAAACATATTTTTGTGCTTCACTCTGACTCCTCCCCAAAGTCTCCCTCCTCATCCATCAGTATTTAATTAACATTTGATAACTGTCCTAATAAACTTTAATCAGATCCTCATTGGGAAGACAGCATTAAAGTGAAACTGCAGCTTCTTTTTATGTAAAGTACGACTATTTACAAAGACCCAAAACAAATCTCAAGTGCAAACTAACTGAAGAATTACAGTCCTCTGATTTAAAAGAGAAACTTGGAAAGCAAAGCTGAGGGAACTTGGCAGGGGAAGGGGTGACATCTATCAGAGGGTTTTTTTTTAATTTTATTTTTAATTTCTCTCTTTTTAAACTTGTGCTATGAGTTCAGCTAGATTTGTTGAAATAATGAACAGAATTAGGGATCTAAATATGTTTATGTGCATTCTGCCTGCCTAGCAACGGAACTGGTTTTGACTGCCTCCTAGAGAAGATACCATTCCTCTCTCTGCCCCCATTTATTGCTGGCATCTGCTTCCATAGAAGTCTCTATGTATGCTATTTGAGAGTTTGCTGGGAAAGGAAGGGTCCAGACTCAGTCCTGCACAGTAGACCAAGCTTGTGTGTTTGCAGTGAGAACCAAAACAGAACCAGCTCTGTTCAGGAGCCCCGGGAATGTTTATTGTAGGTTGTGTATTAGGGAATGTCTGCAGGAAGGAGAGGCCCCGATAAAGTTTGTTTGGAATTAGTTGTAACCTCCTGGCTAGAGGATATTGTCTGATTTAAGGATGACATCAGGTAGGAATAAAAGCAGAAATAAGACCACTAGTGTGTTTTACTTTCTTTAAAGGCAGCCAAGAATAACTTGCTTCGAAGGATCACAGAATCACTTCAATAAATGTTTAAATCGCAGGATTTTATGCACAATAAACCCACAGGAGTATTCAAGTCCTGAACAACCTCCTTTTCTTAAGCAGCCACATAAATCACTAGTCTACAAAGCACAGACTCTATGAGCCTTAAAGAAGATGCTCAAACAGTGTTAATAGATGTGGTAGATTATATATCACTGTTGAATGATTTTAACACAAGTAACATACACACCAGAAAATTGAAAATACAATTCCTATATTGTGTCATCCTATACCCAAGAAGCAATGGGGAAAAAGGAACAAAACTGATTAAAATATCATTTTCTGTGGCATTAAAAATGCAGAGCATAACTGACTGAGGGGTGCCCAGTTCCAAATGAAACCTCTGTAATGCAACCCCTTCACGTAAGCCTCAGGTACATCACGGAAGAAAGGTGGAAAGATTATAATAGCCAAAAGACCAGGATCCTTTCGATCAGTTAGTGTTTTCCAGGGATAACAGGAAAACTGCACCCATGAAGAAATCTCAGTAACATGGTTTCCTAAACAAGATCTGAACAATAACCACAGTAGTTAACATGACAACATGGATAGAAGTGTCATAAGACCCCACCCTAGATAAGAGTTACAGACAGCAATGGCTGCTGAGAGAAGGAGAATTATCTTCAGGGATGAGCCTCCAGAGAGATTACCCAATGTCAAATGGTCAACCCTAAATACAAGCACACATGAGCAACAATAATAGACTCAGTAGGTTGTGTGTGTGTATGCCCGTACCCATGTGTTGGTGTGTTTGTGTCTATGACAATAATAATTAAAGAAGAAGACATCGTGAATTAAAATGAAGTGTGCGACATGAGAGGAGTTGGAGGGAAGAGCAGGATGGGTAGAGATGTTATACAAACAGTAAATATTCATGTGTAAAATTCTCAAAAAAAAAAAAAAAGAAAAAGACTAGTGACCAGAAAAGTAACAAGAATTGACAGACTTGAAACTCCTAAATCATTAACCATAGGCCTATTTATTTCTCACTGACCAAAAGAGATAATTGTTTTACTAGTGCATGATTGCATGGACGATTAAAAGATCTGAAAACAGTGAAATTGGACATTTATATTGTTATTATTTAAAAGGTCTCAAAGGTTCAACCAGGGAAGCCTACTAGGCTAAATATACTGTGAGAACTAGAAAATATTAAAAAATCCTTGTCTTCCTATCACACACACTGGAGTAAATGGGTTATAATTAGTGGATTTCACAGCAGAAGTGGAGGCAGCAGTTTTAGCAGGGATCGAACCTTGTATAACATGGCCCAGATTGGAAAGGTTACTCCTTCTTTAGCTGATCAGATGTCAAACTCCAGAAGAAATGGAATAAATGAGAGCAGAGTACGAGACATCATAACATAGTTAGCTGGCAAGGACAAGTTGTCAAACTTTGTGAATATCCAAGAAGATGTTGAAGAGATCTGCCTCTGAGAAACAAATATCAGAAAGCAGAGGAAACCAGGAAGAGACACAAGCTCAGAGGACCCAATGAGCTGTCTGAAACAGCTGAGTTTGGGATTTTTTTCTACCACTTTCCTTACTCATTAAATTATTGTCTTAGTTACACAATCCTTGTTCATTTATAAAGATGAAGGGAGAAATAAACGTGAAGCATTTCAATCTAGTCCTTAGCATAAAGCTCCAAACTTCATTTGGTGTTGCTGTTAGAATTTCAAGGACCCTCAAGAACATCTTGTATCTATCATCTAACTATGGATCACAGAAAACAAAATGTGTTGATTGAACTAGCTTCTCCCTGCCTAGGATAATCCTTCTGACTTTTACAATCCATGCAAGCCCCCAGAAAGATGCATCTTGAAGCCATACATAGTTTCAGGGCTGAAAATATGGGGACTAAGCCTGGCTTCTGGAGTGAATTGTGTTTTGCCCCTGAAAGTGTAACTCAGAAGCAGCTCTACCCTCTGGTGACAGCGTATCGCAAAGCCTTCAAAGCCCTTTCTCTGTCTGCCATGAGGCCTGAACAAGACCATTCATCCCCCATTGTTTTGCTTGCCAAAGACAGGAAATGCACAAATATATAGGAAATGCCCTGAAAGTGCATAAAGATGTGCAACTGATTACCAGGACCATTCACCCCTGACTCAAAGAGCTCTACTTGCTGACTCTACCTATTTTTGGAATTCCTACACAATAGCTTCCTACTTCCAGACTGGGTTAGGAATTCTTGTATCTTCCAGCACCCTCTGTCCTATGCTGGTGCTCAACCATGAACCTGGAGCCAGCTAGCTCAGTAGGTGGTGCATTTCACAGCAGAGGAGAAGAGCACAGTTTCTTCAAAACTTCTCCAACTCCCCAATTATTACCACTCAGTATGCAGACTTCTTTTCTTTTATCTGGAATATTTACATACCGTCAAAATGTTTAGATAGGAGCTAGCTTTTATATTTCTGTCTGTATTCAAATATTCCTTTTTTTTCCTGGAAAAATGGAGACATTATCACATAATACTAAAGCTTAATAATGTTAAGGATTTATATACGAGGAGTATATTAAAGATGATTCAATCACTAGTAAGTCTTCATGGGTAAAATGTATTTCAGTCTTAATCAATACAATTTCCCTAAGAGCAAACCTAAATGCCTACAGAAAAAAAGGAAGAAGAGGGGCGGAAGACAAAAAAAAAGGAAGAGGAAAAAGATGACAAGGAAGAGAAGGGCTATGATTGAGCCTAATGAAGAACTCAGCAATTCATTAATTCCACACTGTTTTGAACATGGGACAGGAGTAGTTGACAAAATAAGATATTTTGACTTTTATTTCATTATAAAGTATGTGCATTTTCCCTGTAATTTACCCTTTTGTCATTTGTCATTGATTAAACATAAATTGTACTAAAAAGTAATAATCTGGGTAATACCTTTTACACAAAATTTAAAGTTTGTTCACCCCCAAAAAGGTGAATACATATGAAAGAATGATTCACATGATAAAATTTAAGTCTGCTAATAATTATCCTCCTGTGGAAACTCAAAGAGATAAACTCAAACTGTATTTTCAGGAAATTAACACAATAGGTTTTAGACTTCCCTCTGGCCACCTCTCTGCCTAACACTGTCTCCAAATCCTACCGGAGTCCTTGATTTCCCGTTCTTTACTGTTTCATAACAGACAAGTCTCCTTTTGTGAGCTGACTGGCATCCTCAGACCACCGAGCCCCTTTCTCACAGTCTCTCTGAGCCCCTCGCCTTTCACAAACAGCTAATTAACATGAGCCAGTATGTGCCACACAGCGCATAGCATTGAATGATGATGCCGGGCTTGTCCAGTCCTCCTTAATGCTGACACTGAGCACAACTTGTGGCAAGTTATCCTTGCAGACTAAGCATTATCGAAAGGACTTTAGGGCAGAAGACTAATTATGCCAAATCTTAAGGCACTAATAAAGCATGAAGATCAGTGTTTACCTTCCACATATATACATGCATACATACATCTATATACACAGGCACAGATCTTTTGGGGAGCCAAACTGACACAAGACTTTCTTGAGGGCCCTGATGAAAGCACAAAGGGAATTTTAGTTTTGTGTCCGTGTCCAGGAGTGGACTTGGCAAGGCTGGTCTAGGGCTTATGCCTCAAAACAGTGAAGTTGTGGCTTCTGGGGACACAGCTCTTCCCCCTGGGCTTTGGTTATCAGTCCTTCAGCAGCTGTGCATGAGATATTCTGTATTTTCTTTGCCAACATTGTCTGGCTTAGCTCGCTGCTGACCTTGGCCAGTTTTTCCTACAAATAGTATAATGATGCGGTACTTCTTAATAAACTCATCAGCTTATGCAAGACCTCCTGATCCCCAGTTATTGCTTTGTCTTTTTTCATCTTCTTTACCTCTCATTTTCTCTATTTCTCATCCCTGATTCTCCCACTCAATATCTTGCCATTAGATGTCCTATTCCTCCTGGTTCCAAACAATATATAGATATGCATGTATATACACACACATTCATCTAAACAAATATATAGAAATACATGTGTACATACACTCATATGCCCATAATATGTACACACACATATACACCCACTTATATATACAGATGGTCATACAAATACATAAATTCATGTACACTTACAGATATACATATAAACACACATATTGGCATACATATAGGCTTGGGTATATATACCAAGCACATACATACATACATTTACACGTATTTATAGACAAATGTGTGCATATACATGAACACATGTACATACAATGCAAAACACCTAGACCAAAGTGCATATCAGATATATTTTTTTCAAGTCTTAGCAAATTGCACCCTTATCTGAGTAGCCAGAGTCACAAGTTCTGTGAATGTCTGATGCTTTTACTGCTAAGTTTGAGCCAGTTTTCTCTCATCTTCCTAACTGTGGCACAGGCAAAGCCATGACTGTTCTGTGATATCTTAGTGGAGAACCCAAGCGAAAGCCTGAAGGAATCTCTTGGTTCCTGCTTCGCCAGACTGGTGTTCTGCTTCTGGCACTCTTCACCGCACTGATGCCTTTCTCAATTAGGCAGTGAACAGTGAAGGAGCATGTGCCAGCCTGCGTCCTGGCGTTCTGACAGCAGAGTGCCGTGCTCCGGACTCAATCCCTCTCGTCACTTGCTCATCACACACTGTATGGCCATGCTGCATTTGTTTTATAATTCAATAACTCTGCATGGCCAAGTGTGTATTCTCATGCATAATGCAAAACCAGAACTGGGCCTGCAAGAATTTGCATGCCTTTAGCTCTGCATTTGAAATCTCATCATGCACATCTAGTTGCAAAGGTATGATTGATGATAAATATTATGGGAAATAATCAGCTCTAAGATTAATTAATAACTGGGCTTGCAAAGGGAGAACACGAGCAATCGTACCATGAATGCCACAGCTGGGTACCTCAGAACAGCTGAGGAAAATAAAAAATTTCTCCAGCAAATACAGCTGAGAGTGATAGAGCTGGATGCAAAAAATATAACTTTCTTTCTTTCTCTTTCTTTCTTCCTCCCTCCCTCCCTTCCTTTCTTCTCTTCCTTCCTGATGGTACTGAGGATTGAACCCAGGTTTTCAAACATGCTAGGTAAACACTCTAACACTGAGATACACCTCTCTAATCCTCTTTTTACTTTCTATTTTGAGAAGGCTCTGAGTTGCCCAGACTGCCTGGATCTTGCCATCCTTCTGTGCCACCTTCATGAATACCTGTAATTTCAGACCTTTACTACCTAGCCCAGATGAAAAATAACATTCTTTGTGTACACAGAATCACTTCTCTATCAAAATATAAACGAGACTAAATGAAGATATAAAATAATTGTCCTTTAAAATGAGCTTTCGTATTTACTATTCTTGTCTCTGTGAGAAATTGCTTCAAATCAACAGAAAGAACGCCTCCAACACACACACCTCAAGCATGCATGGAAGACATTCCCTGGTCTCTGCATCCTCTCCCCTCTTCTGCCATCCAACTTAGGGAAGCATCAGCTTTTATCTGCTGTTATCTCTTTCGATTAAAATTGTTTCCATTTTATTGCCAACCCTCCCTGTTTTCATTTCTCAATTTTTCTACTAAAAATTGCCACTACCTTAAAGACTGAAGCTGAGCCCAACCATTGAAGATGATTTTAGTCATCTTTCATCACTTTACTTGGGTGTCAGGTGTAGATTCATTTTGCAGAGTTGCTTTTCACTCTGTACCATATGTTATTTGGGAAAAGAAATTCTGTCTGAATATAGTAAAATATCATTAAGTGAGACAATGCACGCCCTGGCCATGAAAAGTCAAGGTTCTTGAGTGAGGTAACAAACCTCTCGTGGTCATTAGAAAAAGACATGGTTCCTAGAAAATCCTGACATTTAGCTCAGAGGGTGAAGGAAATGAAGAGGCTCAATATGTGAAATTTCAGACCTTTGTGAGTGTGTCCATGTGTGTA
>CM053766.1:36431127-36449445 GCA_028658305.1 Pachyuromys duprasi | reverse complement strand
GTCTTTCTGCTTTTGGGATACCTCACTCAGGATGATCGCAGAAATTAAATTTTAAAGAGATCATCTTTATTGACTAGAGGACATAGTGAAAAGAACAACAAAAAAATTTACAAATGTAAGTATCCCCTCTTCATTGGCCTGGCAACAATGAAGTCGTTCTTACTTCATCCTCTCCTTATGTTAAGATCTGAAACCACTGAAAATTCTATTATTGGCTTTAGGTTCAATAATCCAATTATCTTGTGATGTTAGTGTGCTTAATTATAATCAAGTCTGCAAATTATAATCAAGTCTGCAATACCTTTCTTTACCATTATTTTATCTGATTATGTAACTTTTGAAAGTTTCCCACAGTAATGACTGATTTCCTTGAGGACAGGACAGTGTGTAATACATAGATTTTATACAGGAGAATAGGAACACACCAAAATCTCGGGGTATATTCCTTGGATTCTACTATATCAAAGACATTATGAAAGAACACACATGCACCGTCTAAACCATCTACTTGTGTCTGAACGCACTGGATAACACATTCTTTCTAACATGACTACCCCATAACATCCACAATGGATAGGCGGCAGCATTCGCTTATCAAAATAGTTCCATAAGGCTCGGCAGTTAAGAGAACTGCTGTTCTTCCACAGGACACAAGTGTGGTTCCCAATACCCCCATCAAGCAGCTCACAGTGACCTACATCTCCAGCTATAGGAGATGAGACGCTGACTTCTGGTCTCCTCGGGGTCTAATTCTTTTAGCTATCTTAGGATGAATGGGGAAAGGTCAGGCATGGGCAGCTCAAGATCAGGAAGACAGGTTACTTTCTTTTCTAACATACTGTGATTCATATCCCTGCTTGCCTATCAACACTTAATGTTATCACTTATTTAGAGGATAAATAATACACAGTTGAAGCTGATTTCACAAATTCTTTAGACTGTATGGTAATTTATTTATTGGACCTATTGAGAAGCTAAGAATTATCCCAATTTTCTGCCACTTCTAACACCCATCACAGTATTAGATCCATCACAGTATTTCTCCCCTCATATTAAAAACGGGAAAATCTCTCATACAATATATTCTGATTACTTTCCCTTCCTTCAACTCCTCCCAGTTTCTCCCCACCTCCCTTCCCATTCAGATACACTCCATTTCTGTGTATTAGAAAAGAACAGGCTACTGAGAGATAGCAACAAAACATGGCAAAATAAAAGATAATAAAGTAAAACAAAAGCTGTCACATCAAAGTTGGACAAGGCAAACCAACAAAAGTAAAAGAGCCCAAGAGAAGGCACAAGAATCAGAGACCCACTCGTTCACACATTCAGTGGTCCCATAATAACACTAAACTGAAAACAATAGTATATCTATTCAGAGGACCCCAGTGAAGACCCCTGTAAGTCCTCTGCCTTGACTTCAGTCTCTGTGAGTACATAGGACTTTTGCTCATTTGATTTAGAGGGCTTTGTTCTCCTGGTGTCCTTCCTTCTCTCTGGATATAATACTCTCTCCACCTCCTCTTCCACAGGGTTTCCTGAGCTCTGAGGGATGGGATCCATCACAGTATTTCTTACATAACTACTGATGAAGGAGGAGATGAAGACATCTTACTGTCACAGACCAAAATCAAGTAAGAGGTTCCATGAGGATCTGATGTTCCTAATATGTTCAAAATTCATCTCAGAACTCCATTCACACAAAAATGCATGGAAATTGTTTTAAGTTATACACTGAAAGTATTTTATCCATAAATTAATTATTTAAACTCTGGAGGCTCTTGTCCATTCTGATGTTCTTGATGCCCACAAGTGAAGCGTGTTATTGACTTTGCTCACAGAAGATTGTAGAGGTCTGGAAACCTAATCTTCATTCAGAGTAATCCTCCAGGAGACCTGCTGAACTTCCATCTTCGAAACACTCGAACCACATTGTGCACACCGAGCAGTGGTGATGACTTCAGCAGTTAAACAACACAGGGACTACTCACTCCTTTTGAAAACGAACCTGTAGTGATGCTAAACCCAAACTTGTAAAATTAGAGTGATAATCACCATCCAAGAGATGTAATTAGATTTCTTTATAAAACACGCAAAGGTTTAGAAATAATTACCTGAAATAATTACTTAAAATGTCAAAGAAATTAAAAATATTGGAATATCCCATTCTTGTTAGAACTCTTGTTAGATCTAAGATAAGATTAAATATGCAAAGAAAATAGCTATATCAGGAACTGGACTCAAAGCCAGAAGAGGCAAGAGAGGCACAAAGACCCCAGGTAACACTGGGGTGACCTGATGGAGAGACAGAGACAGAATGGCAGAATCATCTAGACTGTCATGTGGCTCAAACAAGTGTCAGAGAGGCTGGAAAAGAGTCCCTGAGGACAGTCATCCACCAGGGCAGTCATGAGTCCTGGTGGCTGTTGGCAGTAGTGCCTAGGTGTCTATGCCACACTCAGAGACAAGTAGGAAGTATGACATAGGACCTGTGGCCTCAGCATGAGTGCCTTGATAAGTCTCAGTCTGAGGACGAGGTACCCTTCATTCTATTTTCTGAATTATATGTCTAATAATGCATTCCCACTGCTGCCAGGGTGGACAGGAAATCAGACATGTTCTCCAAAGCATATTTGGCACATGTGTATAATGATCATATAAAACAGCATCAAATCATAATTAGAGTTAAAATGACAAAGAAGTCATTATTAAGCCAGCCATTCCCACATCTAATTTCACAGTGTGAACTCTCAGTATGTTATAAAAACTAACACTTCTAGGTTGAGGATAACAAGCCATGTGTGTAACAGTACAGGTATGCACAAGCCATGGTCTATCTGTCAGAGGACACCCTCAGGAATGGGTTCCCTCCTGACACATCTCAGCATCCTCAGGCCTCACCCACATCTTACCAGCCCGAGGATACTTTTAAAATCACCTTAACAATCATGTGTAGTAAGGTCTCATTGTCTCCACTTAGTAGCTTTGACCTGTAACCTTCCCGCTGAGGTTGTGAAAGACATACACTCCAAGATCATGGAATCACAGCAGTACGAGTTGACTCTGCTCACCTTTACCCGTTGCCATACTAACTGGAATATCTTTCTTTTATCTTGAGCAAGGCCCTTCAGAATCTTTTAAGGCAGTTCTAGTTGTGATGAGTGCTCCCACTTCTGTTTATTTAGAAAAGCCTTATCCTTGTTTCATTTCAGAAGGGCAGCTCTAATGCATGCAATACTTTCAGTGGTTTCATTTTCATCATTTTGCTTGCATCTTTCCACTCTCTCGTAGGCTAGTCCCGATTTTCAAGCCTGCTTAGAGAGGTGTTAATAGCCTCTTTCACAGCACACAGGTTACTTCTTTTCCTTTTAAAAATTATCATCATTGTTATTATTTTACGATTTATTCACTTTGTATGCCAGTTGTAGTCCCTGCCTCATCACCTCACTGTCCCACTCTTGCTCTTCTTCCCCTACCCTTCTCCCCTAGTCCACTGATAGGGGAAACCCTCCTCCAATACTATCTGACCCGTCCCCTATCAGGTCCCATCAGACAACAAGAAAGAATCACAATTCAGGCTGAAATCACTAAAATAGATACAAACAACAACAACAACAACAACATCAATACAAAGAATCAATGGAACAAACACTTGGTTTTATGAGAAAATTAATAACATTGCCAAACCCTTATCTAAAATTAATTAAAAGAAATGGGTTATTTCCTCAAAAAACATACCACCTGAAAAAGTTAGATCAAGACCAGATACGCAATTTAAACAGACTTATTTTTCTTTATGCTTCTGAGAGAACCTCTCTCCCCAGTTTCTCTTGTTATGATGTAAGTAATAAGCGCTCTGCCTCTGTTCCTTTCCTCCACAATCTAAATATTCCTTTATATGGTGCCAGGGGCGTCACTCTTTTTTTCTCCCATTGTAAATTTTGACTCATTATTTAGAACTTTCATACAATGCACCCCAATCACACTCACACCCTATTCCTCCAAAGCCCGCCCTTCCATATGACCTCAACATGGCAGCAGCACAGAACCGTTGCTCTTAAAAATTCATGTTTTGTCTTCTTTCCCCTAAAACTATTCTGATAGTATTTTCATCTGATTTTTCTTCTAATTCACAGATCCTCTCTTCACTTTCATTAACTCTGTTGTTGATATTTTAAAGTTTTCTTTTGTTGCATTTTTCAGCGCCAGAACCTCACAGTTTGAGTTTGGGTTCAGACATCTCTTGGTCCCTACCTGCTGCAGGGCACGACTGGCATATCCTGCCCCTTACCCAGAACTTTGCTTCTCCCTTCACTATATAATCATTATATAATTCTGTTTCTCCGACTCACCTCTCAGTTTCTCTCTTCCTTCTTTCTGCGTTCCCTCTCTCCTCTTCCCTCTCTCTGCAAGTACCTGTCTCTCACTGTCTCTGTCTCTTTGTCGCTCTGTCTCTCTCCCTCTCTCTCCCTCCCTCCCCTTGCATAGTGGCTTCCAATGAATCTGCATTTATATAATATAACTTCAGCTTGCTGTAGCTTATGCTGATATTTTAATCATATGGTGCCCCTGACTCAGGGAAAGTTGAACCCCACCCAGCTCTAGGCCAGGCCACATTGGACATTTGGGGCCACTCCCTTCACCTCATTTTTCTCCTCTTGATTAACGGGAAACCCAGAAGGAATTGAGTCCCCAGCCTGGTGCCTGGGTCTTCCCTGGCCACATGAGGACTGTTCTTCTCTTCCTAGCTCTCTCCACCTGAAGCAACTTTGGACTCAGTGAAGAACCCATACCCAGCTGCTGCTTGTTTCCGGGGTCTGAGACTCCTGGGACTTGGTGCTGCCAAGACATGGCCACACCAGAGCCAGTCTGTCTGGAACAAAGACCAGATCTGTGGTTTTTGGGGAACCTTACAATTTGGTGACATCTGATGGTAGGTTACCCCTCCCAAAACCATCCGATTCCAGATTATTGAATTGGGACGTCACTTCCATAATCTTGGGGTTCTGGCAAAGGCTACTAATATGGCTGCCACTGGGTGTCTGCAGGGAATTTTTTCCTAAACTGCATCTGTCGAGGTTTGGGGGAAGCATGCTGTCGCCCCTTCCCCTCCTCCATTTCCTGTGGTTGTTTTCTGCACATGTTCCTCTGTGCCCCACCTAACCCCGCTATCCGCTCACCCATGCGTGTCTCAGGGGATGGTGGTGGCAGTTTCAAACTACCAGCCTCTTACATCATATGGCCGGTAGCCATGTTGATTTGGAGATGAAGAGGGTGGAGCTACCGTATTGACTAAGGGCAGTCACGTGAATGGCGCCGATCTTTTTTTTCTGCGAGAATCGTGACTTCGCCCTCATCTTTATTGAAGCTGCTGGGTGCATTCAGTACCTTGCTGACTGCCAGGCACAACCTATGTCGTTTAAACTTTGGCTGTTTGGTCTGTAATGATGCAATGTGGTAGGATCAGCAGGGTTGCCAGTCTCTCTATGAACTGTAGCTATGATTGAAAGTTTTACTTTGATACTAGTTCATAAATATATTTGAAGTCATGCTAAGAACTGATACAGTCAATTAGAAAGTTAAGCTTTACCTAGTCTCTTGCTTTACATTTTGAAGGTTAAGCCTAGGATGTGTAACTAAAAACAAGCACAAGTTGGTTAGTTCAGAGAACCTGCAGAATATGACATTTAAATGTTAAATTAAAAAGCTTACTATGACAGAGACTTAACTTCTAGTAGTGACCCCAAGGCTTCTAAGATGATTTGAACACAACAACAGAGGACTTCATCTGGACGGTAATACTGGGCAAGACTATCCTAATGCCTTGCCTACTGCTAAGGTGTTAATGTCCAAAGCGAAGCCATAGACACCACAGGAACCTACCTGGAAGTCTATCTGGGTAGTAGGTAAGCCTCTGTCATATTAATCAATATATCGGCTTCTTGACATATATATATTATAAATAATATATATAATAAATAATATATACATATATATATATTATGCTTCCTGTGACAACTTATCTTTCTCAGGTCTCTGATGCATTGAAGATCAAGTTAACAGCAGAAACCAAGGTTTCACCTGCCTTCTCAGAAAAGTATAAAGCTTATGTAAGGTCTGAGGATCTAAGAAAGTGTTTGAGAGTATCAGAAAGTGTTTTAAGGTTGGTAAATGCATGTTGTGAAGGTTGGAGGTGATGCTAACATATGAAGAATGCAAGTTATAAAGGTTGAAGGTGATGCCAAGTTTTTGTAAACTTAAAAGATTCTTTTTTTTCTTACTAATATTTTTTATTAGTCAGAAGAAACTTTCTTTCTTAGATTTTTTTACAAAGCGAATCTCTAAAAAGGAATTTTCACTCACTATCTAATCACATTCCGTCTTGTTTAGGATGTGAACACAGTATCTCACTACTGTGAGAACATGTGCGAAGTTCCACCATAAGGAATTTCAGGCATTTTGCCATAACAGATGAGATGTGATGGACGATGGACTTCCTTCTGATCTGGAAAGCACAGGAGAGTGCAGGACAAGACAGCCTCTGACTTGAGTAGAGTCTGTGGCTCTTGAAGGTGGACTCTTCTATCCTGTTGATCATGCTTGTATCTCAGCATCTTGCTCAAAGCCTAAAAGAAGGTGCCTAGTTCTCCTTCACCCATTGAAACCCCGAATTTAGACAAGGACATGCTTGTCCCAAGTAAGACTAAAAGCAACAAGATCCTGTTGCTTTTCTCAGCTGTTAGACTCACAAGAGTATAGCAAGAGCAGTGCTAGTTAAGTGACGTCTAGAACTAAACTGATGCAGTTTATTCTCTCTTTTTTTATTTCTATGCCTTATAGTTTCTTTTTTTCATAATTTCTTTTTATAATTATTATGGTTGGTTGCATCCGATTTATTACAGAAAGTGTCTTCATTTCCTTAAACCATGATGCATTGCATTAATCAATCCCTCTGAGTCAGAAGTTACAGGTCTAAATGTGCTTTCACTTTCTAAGACACTTAAATTTCCTGGCAAAACTCTTACATTCTTGGTTATGGGTTCCATTACTTTTTTAAAAGTTTTTTTTCACTTTTATTTTATATTAATCACAGTTTATGTACTTTGTATCCCAGCCATAGTCCCCTCCCTCATTCCCTCCCTATCCCACTTTTCCCCCCCCTCATCTCCTCCTTGCACCTTTCCAAGTCCACTGATAGGGGAGGACCTCCTCCCCTTCCATCTAACTCTAGCTTATCAGGTCTCTTCAGGAATGGCTGCAATGTCCTCTTCTGTGGCCTAGCAAGGATGCTCCTCCCTCGGGGGACAGGGAGGTTGAAGAGCCAGCCACTGAGTTCATGTCCAAAATAATCCCTGTTCCCCTTACTAGTGTACCCACTTGGGTATTGAGCTACCATTTGATATATACAAGCAGGGGTTCTAGGTTATAACCATACTTGGTCCTTGGTTGGAGAGACAGTCTCATAAAAGACCTCTGTGCCCTGATATATTTGGACCTTGCAGAGCTCCTGTCCTCTCCAGGTCATACTAATTCCCCCTTCTTTCATATGATTAACTTAAAAGATTCTTGTAAGCTTCAGGAAATAAACTTCTCACAGGACTAATGGACTCTAGATAAGTAATGTCAATCAACAGCCTGTTTGGTTGATGGTGGAATCTATGCCCCTTTCCCTGGTCCTGGGACCCACCCCCATCTAACTACCAAAACCATGGATCTAAAAGTCTCAACTGTATATATGTATGTTCTAGTATCCTGCCAGGTTCCTGTGTTTTTTCAAGAGCTACATCCGGAACTCAGGTGCTCCAGCCTAAACCTCACAGATGACTTCAGCTGGGCCTGCATTTTCCTAGCCACAAATGGTCTTACAGATCCTGGACAGCAAGTAGGATAGCCTGCTCTTCCCAGACTTGGTCAACATTCCAGCTTTGTGCCTTCTCACCTTCAACATCAGCTCCCCCCCCCCCAATGTCATCAGAAACTAGTCAAAGACTATTACTTTGTCCTTTATCCATTTTTTATCAACAAAAAGCTGGGATGTTTGATTTCAGACATCCCTAGGTCCCTACCTTCTGCAGGGCGCGGCTGTCACCCCCCATCCCCTACTCTCCCCTTCCCAATTCACTGTATAATTCAGACATTTGGTTTCCCACCCCTCTCTCACTTACTCTCTTCCTTCCTTCTCTGTTTCCTCTCTCTTCTTCTCTCTCTGAGAGTGCCTCTCTCCTTCTCTCTCTCTGTGAGCACCATTCTTTTTTCTTTCCTCCTCCTTCTCTTCCTCTTTCTCTCTCTCTATGTGTGTATGTGTGTGTGTGAATAAGTGCCTTTCTCTTTGTCTTCTCCCCTGCATGGTAGCTTCCAATAAACTTGTATTTATATACTATAACTTTGTCTTGCTCATTCCAACATTTCCATTAGTTTTAATCTCTGATTAATTTCTAGTTTGAGACATTTACTGTTCCTTGATTTTATAGAGTTGTTTCCCTGTTTTCTTGGTGTGTTGTTTCCTTATAAAGTCACTTTGAACTCTTTGTCCAGTAGTTTGTGTATCTCTATTTTGGGGGATCAGAAACTAGGTGATAATTGTACTTCTTGGTTGGTGTTGTGTTTATTTTTCATGTTTCTCAAAACATGTATTTCAAGACACAAATGTACAGTTTTGTTAGGACAAGGCAAATGTAATATATCTATTCCAGAAATTTCAAAGTATTCATAAGAGGTGTAGCAGCTTAAAAGCCAACAATCTGATCCTGAATTATGGATGTGCAAAGTCAAGCACTGGAGGTGGGGCGGAACAATATCAACAAATTGTTTTTCTCTCCAGTCACAGAAACTTTGTCAGGACAGAAAGACTGAACTACTTGAGTGCAATGTGGTGAACAAGCCAGACTTCTGGGTTCCATCAACACTCAGTACACCACTGCAGCACACAAACACCTGGCTTTTCTGCCCAGAGGGGAATGTTGAAGTGAGCATAAATAAGAGATATATCTTCCTTTTGTGAAAAGAACTCTTCAGACAAAATAAATTTAAGGTTTGTTTAAATACTAAAGGATTCCTGAATCAGGGAGCCAGCATTCAGAACCGGGCAGACATGACAAGAGCCCTCAGAACACTGGCCAATCGCCTGAGCAAAAAAAAAAGACTACTTGGCTACCAGGAATCGTCTGCCTTATCCAGGTGTAAAACAATGTGTGTGTGTGGTGGTGATGAGGTTCCTAGTTACATAACTGACATCTGGCTGCTTGCGATTGAGTAAGACATATTTTATTTTATGTTCATCATTTATGGAAATGTTGATCAGCTTTGGCTTCAGTTAGCTTGAAGGCTGAGCATCGGATGAAGAAACTCAGATGTGTTTAAAACCCGATTTAATTGTTTTGAGACTGACTTTTGCTATGTACCCTTGGTGTGCCTCAAACTTGTAGCAATCCTACTTCCTTTGCCTTCCAAATGCTTAGATTATAGACGGGGATAAAAATCTCAGCTAACTTTTAAAAAATGTCTCTATTATTTCTCTCTATCATTTCACATAGTGCACGTTGTATACTGACCCCTTACTTCCCATTTTTCTGTCTGCCTCTCAACAAATCTCTCTCAGGAATCATGACAATTTGTGTGTGTGTGTGTGTGTGTGTGTCCCACCAAGACTAACTAGGGCTGTTTGTGTAACTATGGGTTTGGAACCATCCCCTGGAGCCCTGTGGGATCAGCAGAGGGTACATAACTAGAGACAGTGACTCACTTGCCTTGGATTCTATAGTTACTAATTCAGAGATAACACAATTGGCCCCATGAATCCTTCCCCCCTTCTTTGACTGATTGTTCATGGGACTGCTTTTGCCATGGATCCAGTTCAGGTGAGTACAGTTGACATGAATGAATGATTGCAGTGGTGTTTTGTAGCTCTTAACATCATTCAGCTTCTGCCCACTCTTCTGGGATGTTCCCTGAGTCTAAAAGGATGGTATAACTGGGTTTCTGAGGGCTGAGACCACAGAAGTTGCTTATTTTCAGCATCTTAGACACAGAGTATCTGCCTACAGCAATCACTTCCCCTCAGTCATGACTGGGCTTCAGGGTGTGTATTTGTGCACATAAACACAAAGCAATAATAGAGATTTTGGAAATTGAAGATGGGATTAGGTTCATGGGAGAACCAGCGCAGAACACTTCTGTCCTTCTGTCCTTCAATCTCAGATGTGACAATCAAGTGGTAGTTTACCTAAATCTAGTAACACATGTAATCTGGTATCTTATTAGAGTTAACAAGCAATCACCACAGAGCCCTCAGTCCAGTTTTAGTCACAAATGAAAGCAGGAATAAAAGAAAACCTAATTTCAGCTTCCTCAAAAACTGAGCTGTTTCTTCTCCACATGTCTCATCACCACAGAATGGCAAAGAGCTCATCAACATGGAAATGACGGTAATATATTCCAGTATGTGTTTTACCAAGTAAAGAAGTAAGCATAAAAAGATCCTATTATTTTAGAAACAATGTATGAATACATGTGTTCATATAGACCTTATGTGAAAGCCAGAATTTGACCTCAGGTGTCTTTCTTGATCTCTCTTCGCCTCTCTTTTTGAGACAGTTTCTTGATGAACCTGCAGTTTTCTTATTGGATATGCTTACTGGTCAGAGGCCCCAAGGTTCCCCTGTCTCCACTTCCTCGGCTCTGGAATTACAGGTGTGCACCACCAAGTCTGGCTTTTTACATGGGTGATGGGAACCTGAACTCAGGTCTCATATTTGTACAGGAAGCATTTAACAGACTGAGCCTAAGCCAAAATGCCCAAACTCTAGATTTAAGCATTGAAATTAACCCTGGTGCAAAGAAAAATAGATATTTATATTATAAGAATTATAATTGTCTCAATGCAACTGTGACCCCCCCCCTCTATAGAGTCCAGTCAAAACTTACAGGCCTACTGCACAGTGGTTACCCTTCTCCCTCTCCCCCCGCCTCAATTTCACTCAGTGTCAGGCATAGCATACAGTGTCTCGGATCTCAGCCCAATTGTATCTTGACTAGCAGCTACAGATATGGGGCTTGTAGTTATTATCCACTAAAGCTCAATGACCTCTAAAAACCAACACTTTATAATTACAGGTCTTTTATCAGGGATACAAATAAGGATGAGCCAAATGAAGTGAAGCTCTGGAAAGATACAAATGCAAAACCTGAAAGCCTTGAGCACACGACAAACCAGCAACCAAGAAGTTGACATGTGTCCCTAGAAATTTATTACACAGAAGAATTGAAGAGGCCCAATTTCCAGGCCCTCTCCCTCCAAGTTCAGATCGGGCCTATCACATATCATACTTACTTCGACTTAAAGCTTGATCATTTGACTGTTCTTTCCAGCATGGCCAGCATCCATCCTGAGACCACCCAGATGTATTCTGATATCATCTCAGTAGTGCCAGAATTTTACCATTAAAAGTAAAGCAGCTCTGGCACTAGGGAGACAGTTACAGCCCCCATACCACCCCCCTCAAAGAAAAAGTCAAATGTTTTACCATACAACTCTTGTATTTATGAACATCTTCACTGTGTCTTAGAAAGACACGTGCATCACTTATATAAAGTAAACGGTTGTAAGTTCTAGTGGAATCTTCTAGTCATGACAAAGTGTAGATTGTCTTTAAAATGTTATGTAACATGTCCATCAGCTAACTCTTCCTGGGATTTAATGTATCAGTTGCAAAAACATCCACAAACACAAGATTGAGTTTTTATAGCTGTGAGGTTTCTATCTTGATAGGTACTATGTAGTTATATGTAAAGAAAGGCAATTACCTCTTTTCTGACTGAGTTTGAGGTTTGGTTTTAGCAGTTGCTGACCACAATACCATAAAGACAAAAGTGAGGATGGCAGAGCATCACTGGGTGGCTCACCCTCAGCTGAGTGATACCATCTGGCATGACTCCTGGAAGAAAATTAATCAGCCACTGTGAAGGGCTAATAACTGGAGGACATAGTGTTGTGTGTGATGTTGGCCTGTTCTCCAGCTGTGCCCGCTTACTCATTCTCCGGCTGGAATCTGAATAAGGTCCTTGTTTATCAGATGCAGACGTTGCTGAAGTTCATGTGACAAGGTTCCCAGGAATCCTTCCAAGAAATCAAATCTGCCTGGTCTTAATAAAACTGCCCTCAGCATGACTGCTGAGCGGGACCCAGGAAACAAAGGCTGAAAGCTATTATAGCCTCGGTGGGATTGGGGAGGTCACCACCAGAGCCCTTTAGTTGACATGAAAGTGCCAGTGAACCCAAATAATCCCAAAGAAATAGCAAATGTGAGTGTATGAGCAAAAACAAAGCACCAGAAAACAATGTCGTTCTTGAAAACCAGTTTGTCAATGAACAGGATCAAAGTCAGGAGGTTCTTATAGACTAGCCCTCACTAGCTGTAAAGAATAAATATGCAAATGATTGTTTCTGCTACAGAAGCCTTCAAAGAGACAATTCCAGCCCCATGAATAGCATTAGTCTGGGTTAACAGATTACATTCACAAATGTATCTACATGAAATGTGTAAGAAATCAAGTTCCCAAGACATAACCATGATCTGATAGAATTGGATGGAAACAAACCAAGCCTCATGGCTTCTAGAAAAAAAAAAACAGAAAAGATTATATATAGCAAAGATGTTCACTAATTTCCAAGCATGGGCAAAGATCTGCCACACATATGATGCAAGTGGAACCAAGGGAGGTCTATGATAGAAAACTAACTTCACTGTAAGTCCTAAAGGAAAGGAAAAATCCATGTGTATTTATTATTTGTGACTTTTCTTTATTAAGATTCTTCGTTCCTGAGGTTTTGACACCAATAAGATCTACTTGCATTATGATAAGAGTTCATCTTCATTCCTAATTTGCATTAGTTTTCTGTTAACAATGACAAGTCACCATAAGTGGAGTGGCCTAAAAGAGCAGTATTCATTTCTTTCACTTCTGGAAAAAAGAAGAAACAGGTCTTGCTGGGTAGAGAGCTGGTGTTCTCTAGGCTGCTGCCTTGGGTTCTGAGAAAACCTATTCCCTTGGCTATAATGGCTTTTAGAGGTGCCTGCATTTCTTGGTTTAAGGCCCACTTCATTCTTACTTAGAGCCAGCAGTGACCACTATGTCTTTTTCATACTCTAATCTTGGCCCTATATTGGGAAGACCTGGAAAAACCAAGATTCCATCTCTCTTTTATGTTCAGTGGATTAATCACTCAATTTCCTCTATAAACCCAATTATTTTTGCCACATAACTTATCACATTCAATGGTTCCTCAGATCCGTGTATGAATATCTCTCAGTAAGCTGGGAATTTGTGTACTGTTAAAAATATTACAGTCTAATTTGGTGTAAGAATGCAATATGGATACACAAGCTTCTATTTAATTCTTGCACTGCAAGAAAATGGACAGTGTTGTGTGGATCAAACAAACCATGCAACCTGTTTAGACCTCATTTTTCATCATGAAGAGTCATTAATGTTACTCAATTTATTTTAACTATTTTCACTGTTTAGAGGCAAATTTATTTTAATATGGTCCTAGGAAAACAAGACAATTTTTCAAACATGGACTCATGTTTAGTCTCAAATGTACACCTTATACTTTCAAAATATCTACTGGCACCATGAACAGTCTGATTTTCACCAGCAAACTCTAGTGAATGTAGTCATTGGACACCTACCTACACGTAACTGTTTAGTATATGATGACTTGAAAATTTCCATGAAAAAAAATCTTACTTTTAACCCTAGAATTAAATATCTGCCCTCAAAAGTTTAATTTCTCATTAAGCCACTAACATGCATGGAATCAAATATTTAAAAGAGAATACAATGCATCAAATTACAGAAATGTTGTTATACGATGCGGTACTCAGTTCACTGTGAAAGGTCACCTCTAAGTAATTAACCTACAAATGATAATTACATGTGTTTACAGAGAAATTAAAACTTTCAAGAGCTGGAGATGATTTAAGTGTAGAACATAAAAATTTTCAAATGGAAGCAAATCTAATCTTTTGGTTCTTTAGTAAAAATTTTATATTACTCATCAGTTTTTCTGCATGAGTCAGGGAGGAAGGATAATATTTTTGGAGAGTTTCTTCTAACAAATGGAAATTTTTTTAATTTTTAAATTTTTATTATTTTATTTATTTTTGTTTTATTTTATTTTATTTTTGCAAAAAATCTTGAATATATCAGAAAATAAGAAGTCCTTAGTGAACTGGTATCAACAGCTTCTGCTGGAAGTGAGTGTCAACTGAGCCTATCCCAACCCAAATACAATCCTGATATGTACTCTGGACAGATTATAATATAACTGGAAAAAATTGTCAATCCCTCTCAGCAAGAAGGGCAGGCTTAGTTAGCTCTGTCTATCAAGTACCTTTTCATTTACACATTATTTCCTGCCTCACATTTGCATGTTCCATATACAGGCTTGCCAAGGAGGTTTCTCTTGTTCAAAGACATCTGTGAGTGCACAAAGGAAAACAGGTGTCAAGCTAATTGAGCCTTTGCTTTTCAGAAACCAGGATATGGTATCACCTCATTTGGGACAGCATGCCCAACAGTACGCCATCTTGTGCTTTGTAATGGATGACTCGGCAACTACTTGATTTCTTTGAGCTCAGGACTCTGAGAATTTTTAAGAAAGAATTCCCCCACCAAGATACATAAATCAGGCATGACTGTGAAGACTTACTGGTCAAAGTTTCCTCCTTAGAATTTAAAAATCTATAGACTGTTGAGATGCCAGGAAGAGAAAAGGTAAGCTGAAACACATGTGGAATGAAACCAAATATACAAGTAAACCAAAACAACAACCAAAAAAAAAAACCCCCAAGAATATTAATTAAAAGGAACTTATCAGATCAGATGTATTTGCAAATTAGAGCCATCCTTAGAAGCTCTCCCAGGACCAGCCTCAGAAAGTAAGGCGAGATTTCTTCTCCTACCACACAGGTTTCCCTTACTTGCTTCACTTTTACATGTGATTGTTAGAGCCTTGAATAAAAGAGAGGGAGGCAGCAGTGACTCGGTTTTGAGTTAGGATATCTGGCCGTGTTTTGATCAATGAATTGACAGGAGAAGAACTCAACCACTTACTCACACCTGGGTTGACAGAGGGCGGGCCCAGCTTCAGTCTTCTGAACATCAGGGTGTCATAAATGGACAAAGGCCCAGGTTGTCAATTCTCTGCGCAGTGTCTTCCGTTTTCTTAGGTCTTGACCTTACCAATCTTCATGACGTACTTTGTTCTTTTAATGTTTTAACTCTTGTAGTCTATACTTTTCTCAGTAGTGGTAGAGACTTGGGGCAAGAGGGAGATAAGAGAAGACAGGGATGAGAGTAATCAAAATGCATTATGTACATGTATGAAGTTAACAAAGAATAAATATAATTTAAAAAAACAAACTTTCAAATTCTATTTCTAAAACCTGAAAATTCAAAGGTGTACCTACACACACATCTATACTCACACAGGGTTTTGCTGTTGTTGTTCCTGTTCCATTTAAGATCAAGAGACTATACACTGAGTGCACAGCCCTAACACCAGAAAATAAATTAGATTAGAGAGCAGAAATGTCAACGATTTTCTAAGCTACTTTTAAAAGACTTGCCAGGTAAGAAGAGAAGAGTGGAGGAGTATATTTGAACATCTAGGCTTGGCTGACTGCAGAAGTACTGCAGAAGTAAGGACAAGAGCTGCTGGCTTGAATGGGATGTAGGAACTGACCACAGGGTAGTTCTCACTCCCACTTTTGAGATCAAGAGGATGTGTATGCACCCTGTGATGAAAAATACTAGTTAAGCATATGCCTAGGAGAACCCCCACTTTCCAGTAAATCCAAGGGCAATTGAATTGCAGTCTGAGGTTTACCTCTTTTCTTTCCAACTGCCATTTCCTACTACTCAACTAATTATATAAAAGTGAGTGACCTAAAATAATTAAAAATAGACTTCCTTCAGGAAAAGTAAATGTAAAACAACGATTTGGGTGTGTTGCAAACTGGCATTTCTGTGAGTGCTGCTGCCTTTGTAACTTAGAAGCAAAGAATCCTTTTGAAAAGGTCAGTCCCATTCCTCCATATGAGCAACTCACAGCATAAGAGAGGGGTGATCCAGATTTAGCCCATGGCAGCTCAGTTTCCAAATGGGCTCCCTAGTAAGGGGAACAGAGGCTGTCTTTGACATGAACTCAGTGGCTCTTTGATCACCTCCCTCTGAGGGGGGGGGAGGGAAACCTTACCAGGCCACAGAGGAAGACAATGCATCCACTCCTGATGAGACCTGATAAGCTAGGGTCAGATGGAAGAGGAGGACCTCTCCTATCAGTGGATTTGGAGAGGGTCATGGGAGGAGAAGAGGGAGGGAGGGCAGGATTGGGAGGGAATGAGGAAGTGGGCTACAGCTGGGATACGAAGTGAATAAACTGTAATAAATAATAAAAATTTTTTAAAAAGTTTAAAAAGAGAGGGGTGATCTTTAAAATCACTTTGAATAGTTCTAACTCTGCTTTAAAAACTGAAAAAAAGCAAAGAAAGAATTATTCCTAGAAGTTCACAAATATGTGAACTTCATGGTTTTCCTTCTATGCTATTTATTTCATAGTGATAATACCACAAATTTCTTTATTTAAGAAAAATTTAGGGCTGGAAAGATGGCCAATGTTTAAAAGCACCTGGGGCTCTTCCAAAGGACTTGAGCTCAGTTCCCTACACCAGTGTGCAGGAAAACCTCAGGTGCAGGGAGTCTGAAGCACTCTTCTGAAGTCTGAATGTGGTAAACGGCACACGAAATATAAAATTTAAAAGTGAAAATTGGGACTGGGGAGTTGGGTTTCCGGTTAAAAGCACTGGCTGCTCTTCCAGAGGGCCCAGATTTGATTCCCAGCATCCACATGGCAGCTCACAAACAGCTCTAACACCAGTCCCAAAGTATCTAACACCCTCTTCTGGTCTCTTCCAGCACTGTGAACACATGTGGTACACAAAAATACACGAAGGCAAGACACCCACACATACAAATTAAAAACAAGTGAACAGAAATTTAAAAAGAAAACAGTGTCACTTTAGCTTTAAATATTTAGATAAGTTCCAAAGCACTTCAGATAGCTAATATTTGATTTAGAGAATCTTGGTGACAAAAGAATTAACAAGGTGAAACTAACTGATAAGTCATTTTGTATTCAGGAGTGAAAACCATGGAGTTCAGAGATAAGCTGAGTACAAAGCGTACATTGTTTAAATGGATGTATTTCTCATCAGCCCAAAATCTAGACAGACTCTAACACAGAAACTGTACTCCAAACCATTTTTAAGTTAATAATCAGGCAAAGATGTTTGCAACCATGCACATAAGTGGTCTGACTACCCTATTTCACAAGTCTTGAAATATAATTAATTTGCTGCAAATAATATTGAAATTGGTATTCCCCTCCCCCCAAATGCATTGCATTCACCAAGTGCTATGTTGGTGGAATTTGATGTTGAAAACACTGCTTTTGTAAAATAGATTTGCTGAAACACACAAAACACACTATGAAAAGCTCAGGTTCTGGGTACTTTTGTGCCAACAAAGGAGTGGTGGTCCGGTGCAGTGAAGCCAACTGCCTGCTCTCCTCACATCTGAATTCCATTATATTTTCCCTAGTTTCAGATGAATGAACACATTTCCACAGTGGCATCGAGCCAGGGCAGTAATGCACCTGGAATATGTTAATTTCCTTAATGACCTCACAGTCTCTCCCTAATGGGCTAATCATATCCAGACAAGAAGATTATCCTGATTCCTACATTTAGAAAGAGAGCAGCCTATGCTGGCTTAATTGCCACGGAGAGTCCCATCCTGGCACCACTTTCGGCCCAAATTTTGTATCAATGTGTTTCTTCCCCTATCTTCTCATTGTTCTGTATATTTTTGTACTATCTAATCATCCGATAGGTTGGACAAACATTCCTTAAGCAACCTTCAAAATTGTATGTCATTATTTAAAATACTGTAGAAAAGTGCCTTTAAGTATATTCAGTAATTTCAGTCAAGCTCAGATGCCACATATGTTTTATGTTATGATATGGATATAATTTTACATGTAGAATATGAGGAATACATATATTCAACTACTTCTCCACATCCACTAAAGTTTATTCCTCTCCTATGCAATCTTATATTTAGCCTACTCTGGGTAGATCAAAATACTCAGCTCTTATTTTTTGTTCCATTCTAACTACCAAATTTTACTTGCCAGCAAAACCCCAGAACAGATTAGAATTTGTTATACCTAATGCAGTGAACAAAGAAAATAGT
>CM053766.1:36412138-36423633 GCA_028658305.1 Pachyuromys duprasi | reverse complement strand
AACCCGCCCCCCCCCCCCCCGCCCCATGGGTATCAACTCTCCCTGGCACATCAAGTTGCAGCAGGACTAAACACATCCTCTCCCACTGAGGCTAAACAAGGCAGCCCAACCAGGGGAAAGGGATCCAAAGGCAGGCAACAGAGTCAGAGACAGCCATTTTATTCCAGTTGTTAAGGGACCCACATGAAGAATAATCTGCACATCTGCGGCATATGGGTTGGTGGCCTAGGTCCAGCCCATGCATGTTCTTTGGTTGGTGGTTCAATCTCTGTGTGTCCCCATGGGCCCTAGGTTAATTTACTCTCTAAGTCTTCTAGTTGTGTCTTCTATTAAGAATTCTCTGTTTAACTCCGTACCCCATTTTTCAATTGGGTTATTTGGTGTGTTGGTGTTTAGTTTCTTGAGTTCTTTGGATATTTTGGATATTAACTTTCTGTCAGATGTAAGGTTGGTGTAGATCTTTCCCCATTCTTTAGGCTGCCATTTTGTCCTATTGAAGATGTCTTCTCCCTTACAAACACTTTTCAGTTTCAGGAGGTCCCATTTATTAATTGTTGATATTAGTACCTGATCTGTTGGTGTTCTGTTCAGAACGTTGTCTCCTATACCAATCCATTCAAGGGTATTCCTCAGTTTCTTTTCTATTAGATTCAGTGTATTTGCTTTTTTGTTGTTCAGCCTGTTTATCATGTGTAAGAAGGGGGCTACTGATGTTGTATCCAACCACTTTACTAAAGGTGTTTATCAACTATAGGATTTCCTGGGTAGAATTTTGGGACTCACTTATATATACTATCATATCATCTGCAAATAGGGTTGCTTTGACTTCTTCCTTTCTAAATTGTATCCCCTTAATCTCCTTTAGTTGTCTTATTGCCCTAGCTAGGACTTCAAGTACTATATCAAATGGATACAAAGAGAGTGGGGAGCCTTGTCTTGTTCCTGATTTTAGTGTAATTACTGTAAGTTTCTCTCTCTCTCTCTCTCTCTCTCTCTCTCTGTGTGTGTGTGTGTGTGTGTGTGTGTGCGCGTGCGTGCGTGCGTGCGCGCGCGCGCGTGTGTGTGTGTGTGTGTGTGTGTGTGTGTGTGTGTCTATTTGGGGACAGGGTTTCTCTGTATAGCTTTGGCTGTCCTGGGTTCACTTTGTAGATCAGGCTTGCCTCAAACTAAAAGAATCTCTTGCCTCTGCCCCCCTCAGTTCTGGAATTACAGATGTGCACCACTGTGCCTCACTTCCCCAAGACTTTTAATAAGAATGGGTGATGGATTTTGTCAAAGTTTTTTCAGCATCTAATGAGATGATCATGTGTTTGTTTTTTCTTTCAGTTTGTTTATATGGTGGATTTCATTGATGGATTTTCATATGTTGCATCATCCTTGCATCTGTGGAATAAAGTCTACTTGAACAAGACAGATGATGTTTTTGATGTGTTTTCGGATTTGGTTTGTGATTATTTTATTATTTTTTCACTAGTCTTCATAAGGGAAATTGGTCTGTAATTCTTTTTTGTTGTTGAGTCTCTCTGTGGTTTTGGTATCAGGGTGACTGTGGCCTCACAAAATGAGTTTGAATTGTTACTTCGGTTTCTATCTTGTAGAATAGTTTGAGGAGTATTGGTACTAGCTCTTCTTTTAAACCATCTGGCCTGGGCTTTTTTTGTAGGGAGACTTTAAATGACTACTTTTATATAACTCCTTAGGAGTTATAAGACTATTTAAACTGTTAGCCTGGTCTTGATTTAACTTTGATAAGTGGTATCTATGAAGAAAATCATCCATTTCATTTAGATTATTCAATTTTGTAGAATTCAGGCTTTTGAAGTAAGACCTAATGGTTCTTTGGATTTCCTCAGTCTCTGTTGTTATGTCTCCCTTTTCATTTCTGATGTTGTTAATTTGGGATATTATCTTTTTGCCTTTTAGTTAGTTTTGCTTAAGGTTTGTCTAGCTTGTTGATTTTTCTCAAAGAACCATCTCCTGGTTTTGCTGATTCTTTATATTCTTCTCTTTGTTTGTAATTTATTAATTTTAGCCTTGAGTTTGATTATATCCTGCTTTCTACTCACTCTTGGGTGTCTTTGCTTCTTTTTGTTCTAGAACTTTCAGGTGTACTTTTAAATTACTAATGGGAGATTTTCTTTATGAAAACACTTGGTGCTATGAACTTTTCCCTTAGCACTGCTTTCATTGTCTCCCATAAGTTTTGGTATGTTCTAACTTCATTTTCATTGAATTCTAGAAAGGATTTTATTTCTTTTTTATTTCTTTCCTGACTCATTTGTCACTGAGTAATAGAATTGTTCAGTTTCCATGAGTTTGTAGGCTTTCTGTTGTTATTGAAATCCAGCTTTAATCATGGTGATCTGATAGGATACAAACAGTTATTTCAATTTTCTTGTATCTGTTGAGGCTTGCTTTTGACCAATTATATGGTCAGTTTTGGAGAACATACTGAGAGATTCTGAGAAGAAGGTATATTCTTTTGTGTTTGGATGAAATGTTCTGTAGATATTTGTTAAGTCCATTTGATTCATGACATTGGTTAGTTTCGTGATTCCTCTGTTTAGTTTCTGTCTTGATGACCTGTCCGTTGGTGAGAGTGGGATGTTGAAGCCCCGGGATTTGATGACCGCTTTAAGCTTTAGTAATTTTTCTTTTCTGAACGTGGATGCTGTTGCATGTGGAGCATAGATATTTAGAATTGAGACATCATCTTGATGATGTCTGAGGTATGTATGAACATTAAGTGTCCCTCTGCATCTCTTTTGATTAATTTTCGTTGAAAATCTCTTTTGTTAGATATTGGAATGGTTACCCCGGTTTGCTTCTTGAGTCCGTTTACTTGGAGTTCCTTTTTCTAGCCCTTTCCTCTGAGTTAATATCTACCTTTGTTGCTGAGGTGATTTTTGTTGTTTTGTTTTGTTTTGTTCTGTTCTGTTTTCAGTGTTGTTTTGTTTTTATATGCAGCAGAATGACGGACCTTACTTTTGCATCCATTCTGTTGGCTTCTGTATTTTTATTTCAGTATTGAGACCATTGATGTTGAGAGATATTAATGATCAATGATTTTTAATCCCTGTTAATTTTAATTATAGTGGTGGGGTAGTGGAGAGGGGAGGGAGAGAGAGAGAGAAGGAGAAGAAGAGAGAGAGAAAGAGAATGTGTGTGTGTTTGCTCCTTTCTTTCTGTTTTGCTGGTGTGGGGTTATTTATTTCCCACGTTTGCTTGGGTGTGTAGTTAACCTCCTTGTGTTGGAGTTTTCCTTCTGGTATCTTCTGTAGGTCTGGATTTATGGATAGATATTGCTTAAATTTGGTTTTGTCATGGATGATAATGTTTTCTCCATTTATAGTGATTAGAAGTTTTTATGGGTATAATAGTCTGGGCTGACATCTATGGTCTCTTAGAGTCAGCAATATGCCTGCCCAGGCCCTTCTGCTTTTTGGAGTTTCTGTTGAGAAGTCAGGTGTAATTCCAATAGGTCTGCCTTTATATGTTACTTGGTCTTTTTCTCTTCCAGCTCTTAATATTCATTTTTTTGTACTGTGTATTCAGTGTTTTGATTAATATATGACAGGAAAATTTTCTTTTCTGGTCCAATGTAGTATATTTATAAGCATCTTTTTTTTTTCTTTCTTTCTTTTTTTTTAGGTTAATGAAACTTTCTTCTATGGTTTTGTTGAAAACGTTTTCTGGGCCTCATATCTGGTAGTCTTCTCCTTCTATTCCTATTTTTCGTAGGTTTGATCTTTTCATGGTGTCCCAGATTTCTTGGATGTTTTGTGTCAGAAAGTTTTTAGATTTAATATTTTCTTTGACTGATGTATTTCTTCAGTCGTATCTTCTACACCTGAGATTCTGTCTTCCATCTCTTGTATTCTGTTGGTGATGCTTTTGTCTGTAGTTCTTGTTCTCTTACTAGATTTTCTATCTCCAGAATTCCCTCAATTTTTTTTCTTATTGCTTTTATTTCCATTTTCAGGTCTTATTTTTTTCATTTCTGCCAGTTGTTTGATTGTATTTTCCAATATTTCATATTTATTCACTTCCTCTTTAAAAACCTCTGTCATCTTCATAAGATTGGAGTTAAGGTCACTTTCTTGTGCTTTAGCTGTGTTAGAATATCCTGGGCTTGCTGTAGTAAGATACCTGGGTTCTGGTAGTGCCATATTTCCCTGATTCTTGTTGTGTTCTTATGGTGACCTTTAGCCATCTGGTTATCTTTGGAGTTGCCAGGCCTCTAGAAATGGAGCCCAGGGGAGCAGGTGCAGATTTCTGCTCTTGGGAGATGGCAGCAAGCTTCTGGTAGTCCCCAATGGTAACAGGCTTCTGGTAGTCCCAGATGGCAGCGGGTGTCTGGTAGTCCCTAAATGGCAGAAGCCCTCTGGTAGTCCCAGATGGCAGCAGGCCTCTGAAAGTGCAGGTAGAGTTGTGGGCCAGGCAATGAAGCACACATGAAACATAGCTGAGCTCATTGCTGCTGGGCTTACCCAGAGGGGGACTGGCAGGTAGGGCAACTTCCCTAAACTTTTGTGATGTGCTCTAGCCTTGTGGTTCTTCACCCAACCTTTCTCTATAGGTGCACAGCTATATGTGTGTGGTACTGTGTGTTGTTTGTATGTATGTATGTATGTATGTATGTATGTGTACATGCATTCACACATATACACACATATGTGTGCCCTTGAGGCAGAAATATTTTAAGTCATCTTAGTATTTGTGCAAAGGAGTAAATAAGTAAAGATTGTTACTTCCTCATTAAAAGACCATACCTTGCTCTCTTTGGGTTTCTGTCAACCTTCACTTTCATCCTTCTTATACTCAAGATGGAAACATTTTTTTTAAATCAAGAGCCAAGATTATGTTCAAGAAAGTAAACAAGGAAATCGCTATATCTGTGGACTCCTGCTAACTCCCAGGGCCTGCAGACTCCTGAGGTGGGGTCATCAGCTTAGGGGAATGATTGGAACCAATTACCACAGTACTTTAGACAGGTCAGAGCTAATTCTTTTTTGTAAACTCAGTTAAAGGATGTTTCCTAATGGCCTATTAAAACCAAATGCAAATTAACAGGAAAGAGAAAAATCTTTGCAAAAAAGGAGACAGACAAGCCGCTGCAGATACCACTGAGGCCACACTTCTAGCACTCCTCTCCCAACAAATAGAAAAAACAATCATAGATATCAGGATGGATTTTAAAATCTTCAATCAGTGCTTATAGATGACTCCAACAGAAGTTGACATAAGCCAGCTAGCGTCTCTATGCTGTAGACAAAAAAAGCCATGTTCAAGTATATCCCAGTGGTGTCCAATGTCTAGGATGAATCTTTCCTGACAGCTGTTAAAACATCATTGTCCTTCATCTTCAAAATGATTTGCTACAGAGTGGTCCCCAAGAATAAAAATGTATTAAACAGCCCCTATGAGCACCCAGGCATTCACTCTTGGCCCTGGTTATTACGAAGGTGCATTTACAAATGTACTCAAGGCTTTCCTAGATTCAGAGGCGATAGGTTGTTAACCTGTTTATTGTTTAACCTCTAAAATCAACTTTGCTAGTTTATTTATGTGAGGACATTACTGGACTGTTTTCAGTGGCATGACTATTTGCGCGCAGTTCTTACTCCATTGATGTGACTAGGGGATGTAGTTGGACATATTCAAACTCTTACTAATAGCTCATTTGACAAAGGCCAGGGAATTTATCTTCTTAATTCTAAAATCCAAAATTGGGGGGGATTTTAGAGGAGGGAGGGGCCATCATTCAAAATCATGTGGCTTTAGCTAGCTACATGGCTACTTGGGGAGACATTTTTGACATAATCAAGGTTGAATGCTGTGTATGATCCTGAAAATTCTGCTTTTTCACTTGTTTTTCATATAATCATGTCAGATACCTCCCTCTCTTAGCAAACAGCTTTGAAACTGTATCTCAAGATTTTTGTGCTGGAGTGAGTTAATCCTCTTGAATCTTAAAACTGATCATTTTGGCCTTTGACATTAACTACTGTTTAATTTAATCTCCCTTTATTGTGATGTAAACTCAAATATTCCTGCAAAACCTATGTGTCTAGGTACCCCTTGATCATCTCCTGAGGCCTGAAAATTATTAAGACTAAAGACTTTGGACTCTTTCATACTCTACTTAAGGTAGAAGTAGCCATAGTAACTTGCATCCATCTCCTTGATGTTTGTATACTATCAACTCTTGAGGGCACAGTATTAGGTAACCAGTAAGATATGGGCAGCATGAAGGTCCTTGTGCCTGGATGTTTCCTTTACAAGCAAGCAATGGAACTTCAGGATTCTATTTGCTGGTCAAATGAATAGGCTTTATGGCCCTAAACCAAATAAAGTTGTTCTCAGGTGGGCGGCTTTCTAATGGAAGAAGAAGGAGGAGGAGAAGGAGAAGGACAAGGACAAGGACAAGGACTAGGAGAAGGACAGGAGAAGGAGAAGGAGAAGGACAAGGAAAAGGAGAAAGGGCATGCAAAGTCCTTCCCCCTATAACATATAAACTGGCTCAAGGGTCTCTTGGTCACTACTCACTCTCACTAAATGACTGTGTTTTTCACTGTAGTGAACTCTGCCTGTCTCTTGCTCTGTATCCTGGGTGTCTGATTTAAATTCTTTCCACAGAGATCAAAGGACCAGGAAATCAAGGACGTTCTGAGTGAAATCTCAGTGACAGACTCATCCTGCTGTCACACGTTTCCATCCTGTAATGTTCCTGTGCACTTGAATGGAAGATGCTGACGTTAACATCTGATCAGTGTTAGTAAACAGCAAGATGAGCTGAACCTGAACTTGAAAAACTCACTATAAAATATTTAAAGTAGAATAATTTTCACCAATACCCACAAAAGTCATTTTGGGGTTTGGTTCTATTTTGTAGCAGTTTTCATATACCCGAACCCCTGCCAATTTGGAACCGACTCAGAAAAAACGTTTCTTCTTATTCAAGAATCAGTCCCCAAATAAAGCGATGATGGAACAAGAAAGCATACATGGGAAATAAAATTTGAAACAGATGGCAGGAAGCCCTTGATAAAGAATTATACATGCATAGATGACCCCCACCAAGAAAAATTATTCTGGTATAAACACTAGGTTCATTCAAGAGATGGTTAAGAACAGGAAAAAAAATAGTGAAATAGTTTGACCAATAAGTGGTTACCATGGGGGAAATGTTTTAAAATTTATTATTTGTGCAATAATTCATAGTAAGTCCTGATAGTTTCTTCCTTTATGAAACATGAAAATGAAACATGCATTATTCACCTTTATTGGCAAACGCCAACTTCCAAGTGCACTTGAGAGCTGTGAGTACTCTTATTCCATAAGCAAAGCTTTCAGGCGGAACTTCACTATTTTGGGGTCTACAGCTATAGTACAAAAGCATGAATGAGCTCCTTCCACAGTGTGCTCTAAGTACACAGAGAGGGAGGTGCTTCCCAGCGCCGGGCTTTGTTCCTCTCCCTGGGTGGATTTCGTCAATGACTGCATTTTCTAAAGCCTTCTGGAATATGGAGACAATAGGCTTTCTTTGCCTTGTTCTTTGTATGGAAGTGGTACACTCATCACATAAAACAGCAGCAGGGATCAGGACCTCAAAAGTCCACCAAAATTAGATGTAAAGGCTATATATGGAGTATTTTTTTGACAATTCCATTTCTATTTTTAGCCAATGAAAACTTTGTGTTTCATTGAAATGGAATTGTCAAAAAACTGCCAATTTTAATGTCATATTTCAAAGATATTTATAATAAATATTCTCTGCTTAGCCTTTATTTTTCAGTTTTTATAATGTAATACAAACCTTGGGAAGCTTAAATAGTCCCTGTTTAAAAGATACACAAAATTCTTCACAATTTTTCACTTATCTAAACATCTTTTATACAAATGTATATTCTACAATTTGAATCACCTTAAGTGTTTTCTACCAGTGTCTAGGTGCTAATGTCCACCAACACATTACTCCTTGTTTTTCCTTGTCTTCAATCTAATCTAATATATATATATATATATATATACATATATATATATATTCACACATGTATACATGTAGGTATATAGTATTTATGTATCTATACATGAGTGTAAACATAGATTGTATTTATGTACTTATAGAGAGATCCCAAGATGTTAATTCTAGTTGTTAATGTAAGATCTAGAATGATCTGGGAGATAGGGCATGATGTCAGGGACTGCCTTGATCATTTTAATTGAGGTGGGGAGGTCATTTGCTGTGGGTGCTGCCATGCCCTGGCTGAGAAGAAATGGAGCTGAGTAGTAGCAGGCGTCCGCCTGACCTCTGCTTCTTGGTTTCCAATGCTATTTGACTGGCTGCTTAAAATCCCTGCAGCCTTGGGTCCCCTGCCATGATGCATCTTGAACTCCGTAACCAGCATAAATCCTTTCTCCTTCAGGTTGCTTCTGTCAGAGTATTTAGTCACAGCAACACGAGAAGAAACTAAGTCTGGTAGCGCTCATGTGTGTCTCAGTAGTATTTTATGTGTATACATGTATAGATGGGCAGAATGTAATTATGTGTGAGAGTGTGTAGTATTTATATGTGTATGCGTATTTATCTGTAGATAGTATTCATGAATGCATATATATAGATATACAATGTGTATATGTATGTGGCCATAGAATTTTGTATTTCCCTCTACACCCTTCCTGTGATGTTTTTATTCTATGACATGATTGTAATGTGCATATTATGTGTACCTATTAACATGCAATGAGTTTCTGTGAGTTCAAGACCTACCTGGTCTACACTGTAATTCCCAGATCATTCAAGGCTACATAGTGAGACTTCATTGAGAGAGAGCGAGAGACGGAGAGACAGAGGGAGACTGAGAGAGAATCCTTGATTGATCTCCCAATGGTCACTGCACTATGATTATAAAGGAATGTCAACCTGAAACTATGAGCCTTGTATTCAACCTACTTGATAAGGAAATACTAACAACTTTCCAAATATACCCACTTTGTAACCCATAGAACGTGTAAGCCTCCTTATGTGACAAAAAGTTCTTTCAGATGTGATTCTATGAAGGTTTTGGTAGGACTTAGTAGGAGAGAGACAAAAGACTCAGCCTAAAGAGGTTTGGCAAAGCAAGCTGAGTTCAGTGTTTGAAGAAAGGGGTAAATAAGTTCAAACAACTATTTGAAGCTGGAGGAGGCATGGAAATTACTTCCCCCATAGAAAGTCCAGAAAAAAAGTTTGAGATGTGGCTCAGAAGGTAAAGTTGCTGTTGCAGAGGTGTGAGAACCAGAGTTCAAATCCCTAAGACTCAAGTAAAACACAGGCCTTTATTCCTACTGTTCTTACTGGGAGGTGGAGACGGGAGATGCTATGGAAGCTTGGAAACCAGCTGTCCTAGTATGCAGAGTGGTGGAAAACAACAGACACACCCCAAACAAGGCAAGGGTGGTGATCCAACGCTGTCCTCTGACCTCCACATATACACCCATACTCACACATCCTTACAAATACACCCCATGTACATCATACACACACGCACACAAAATAGTCTACAAAGAGCATATGCCTGGGATATTTTAATCTCCAGAAGAAAAGGATGAAACACACACACACAAAACCTGTGACACTATCATACCTAATATTATTGTAAGATCTTTGAATTAATGAAGTCATTTCAGCTTGTATTGCCATGACTCAAGCATTAGTTAAGATTTTATGCCCTCTTTAGTCCTCACAGCAATCCTTATAATGTAGGTACGGGCTTTATTCCCTCTAAGTATAAAAATCAAGCAAAAAGAGTAAAAGTAATTTTTTAATGCCATGCAACCATCACCAAGAAGGCCAGAGCCAGAGTATGGGATGCTAGGGTACTTCTTGATTCCAAGCACCTTTTGGTGTTGTTGTGTTTGGGCACTTATTGAATGTGAAACGGCATGTTAATGTGAGGTTTCCTACTTAAAAAAATAAGTTCTTCAGAATAGGTTCGAGTCCAGGAGTTTATTTTCGGCACAGATATTAAGAGCAGGAATGAGAGACTTGAGATCATGAGAAAGCGAAGGATGGGAGGCAGCTCAGGGATTAGTACCAGGTCAGGTTCAGTGACTGCCACCAGGGTATTGTCCCTCTAAGGCCCTGTCATAAAGGTGGGGACTTCACCTCGGGATGTCTTCTGAGAGATGATGGCAGGTGTTGACCACCAGCGTTTCTGTCCCACTTCTCGCCCTTTCAGGAATCTTTACTCTTCAGAATTTCAAAGTGGCTTCCAGACAGTTTTCTCACACAGTGACTCAGTTCAACACTGGTGAGGTTCTTTCACGCTCCAAATAATCTGTTGGCTACATTAGCCACAAATGAAGAAAAGAATTGATGCAGCTGGTCTGTAGACTCCCAGTTCTAAATTCTGTCCCTTCCATGGTCCATCTCCTCCAGTGTTTGTTTTCCATCTCTATTTCAAAATATTATGTTTACATGAAAACAAGTGACCAAAACTGTAGGCCTAGTGTATAATCCATGAAAAATGGGTGGTGCTGTTTCAAGTGTGTTGCATTTTGCCTCACTAAATGTATAACAAACCACTAGAAAGTGGACATAATAAAATACACCACTCCAAGTTTAAAATGTCTTGTTCAGCAGTGCACTCAAAGAATAAACTCCATAATTATGTTCTGATTAATGCTCTTTGAATTTCACCCTCAAAGTTAGTTTTAATAAGGTAATAAGGATTCAAATATCTAGAAATTTTTATGAAATGTATTCTTCACATTTTCATGTTCCTTTCAAGCCTGCTGCTCTCTGTTCATCTTCTAATATTCATAACTAAATATTTTCCATCCAAATGTAGTACATAATTTGCTTTTCATTGGACAAAGAATCACCAAAAACCAAGACAGAAAACTCTGAATATAATGTTTCTTTCCAGATGGATTACAATTTAAGTTAATGAGAAAAATTAATAAACTCTTGAACATTAATTTTCTTGACACTATTTGCCAATTTTATAAAGAATATTTCTCAGGGGCTGGAGTGATGGCTCAGTGGTTAAGAGTACTTGCTCTGGTACTAGCATAGAAACAGAATAGTGAATCAATGGAACCGAATAGAAGACCCAGAAATGAACCCACACACCTATGGAAACTTGATTTTTGACAAAGAAGCCAAAACCATTCAATGGAAAAAAGACAGCATCTTCAACAAATGGTGCTGGACTAACTGGATGTCTATATGCAGAAAAATGAAAATAGATCCATATTTATCACGCTGCACAAAACTAAAGTCCAAGTGGATCAAAGACCTCAACATAACACCAGACACATTAAACCGTGTAGTCGCCTGCGGCTACCAATAGTAACCGCCTGCACAAGGGGCTGGGAATTAAAAGAGACAGAGAACACGAAGAAGTGACACCAAGACAGTATTCTGATCAGGGCGCCATCTTTATTACAGAGTAAGCCACTTATATAGGTTTCCAAGTAAACATATCCAAGCAAAACAGGAAAATTAA
>CM053766.1:36382136-36411638 GCA_028658305.1 Pachyuromys duprasi | reverse complement strand
TAGGACATTGCAGCCATTCCTGAAGAGACCTGATAAGCTAGAGTTAGATGGAAGGGGAGGAAGTCCTCCCCTATCAGTGGACTTGTGCAGGGAGGAGATGAGGGAGGGAAAGGTGGGATAGGGAGGGAATGTGGGAGGGGGCTAGGGCTAGGTTACAAAGTACATAACCTGTGATTAACATAAAATAAAAATGTTAAAATTTAAAAAAATAAAAAACATAATAATAAAAAAGAGTACTTGCTCTTCTTGCAGAGTACTTGGGTTCTATTTCCAGTATTTACATAACTATCTTTACCTCTAGTTCGAGCAGATCCTATCACATCTTCTGATATTTATGGGCATTAAACACACACAAGGCATAGAGACATACATGTAGGAAAAGCATTCATACACATAAAATGAAATAAATAGTATTTTTAAAGAATATCTCCCAAAGGGACAACATGCATATGTCAATAGAATACATAATGATCTCATTATAATACAAGGTAAGTGGTCATAACTGTTATTTATGAATTTGAGGCCAATTACATAGGCAGAATGAAAATTAAGTAATTGTTAGTTGTTATTATATACATACACATATATGTAATCTTCAACCTCATTTGTAAATCAGAATTATTTCCTTAAGAAATATCATAGCAACTTAATCAAAGGAATACAAAAATAAAATTTGTCATAAATATTTGAATTTTATTGTTTTTTAAATCTTTTGTTAATATACCTATAAATATAATGTTTTAATATTAGTACTTAAAAAATCTTACAAGAAATATCAGACATTTATGACCCCCCGAAGCTAAATCATATATTAAATATGTGGCTAGAGCCACTTTGAGAATTTATCCTAGTGTATATTTTTATCTCATATATACATGTAATTGCCTTTCTACGTGCATGTATCACATGTGAATTATTTCTGATCCTTGTGAGTTTAAAATAAATTAACAATATTGTCATCAAAATGTCTTCTGAGAACATCACTGTAAAGAAGCATTAGAGATTTTAATGATCATTATATTATATAATTAGCACTTCCTAAGTATAAATCACAGATGTGTAAAATACATTAATCACAGCCAAACACACCTTGAAAACAAACCTTTTGCCTGTGAAGGGGCTATAAATCACTAGCCTACAAGGAAATATGGAACCTATGTCTTTGTGGGCTCATCAGAGAGGCTTGCATACCATAAATACATAGTTTTGCTTTTAAAATATGGAGAGTTAATCTCCCCAAATATCCCAGCTACCAACTTGAAAGCTTTATCTAATATTTAAAATCATAGATTCATAAGCTTTACTGAAATAGGTGTATTCTTTGGAGACCCAATACAATCAAAACTCAAAAAGCAGAGAACAGATCTGCGAAGCCTATTTTTCATAGCTAACAACCTGTCTATGGAATGTGTTGTTTTCAAAGACTAAGCAAATATTTGCATGTGTGTGCTTTCTTAGGAGAAAAGTCTGTCACACAGCAGTTTGAAACTGCTGTTAGAGGTAGAAGTTTTCTGCTTAGCTTGGTGCAATTCTTCTTCACGCACTCCCTAGGGTCTTTGTCCCCTAGTGGAATTTCAGAGCTTGGCCCCCAATTTCTGAATGTTAGTGAGAGTGAGTGTGGCTTAGAGAATGAGACTCAGCAGGCCTCTGGAATGCTGGAAACACCAGGTGAAGTGTGAGCACATCACAGTGACCTACACTGGCTGGTTGAAATTACAACATGTAATTTATCTTGCACGGATATTGTTTCTACCATCTGCACCAAATAATGCCGTTGTCTAGTGGTAATGAAAGACACGCCTGTAGTATCAGGGATGATATTAGACTCTGAGGAACCTGAGTTCAGATGTACTGGGAAAGCTAGACCAACAGAGAAGATCAAAAACTCAAAGAAATGTAAAACATGAACCTTCACACAACATAAAGACTCAGCCATTTACCATCTCATCCAATAATTAAAATGAAAACAGCATCCATTCATCATGTTACAGCCCCCGGAATCCTTACTGAATGGTCTCTGACAGTGCTCTGAGAAAATACTCTTTGTTGTTCACGCTAAATAATCACACAGATGTAGGAAGACAGACAGAGTTCAGATGGGAGAGATGCTCACTTTCATTGACTGGTGCACAGATCAGTCTGTCAATGATCCCATGGAGATAACATACATTTTCCCAATTTCACCTCAGTATATATTAGCCATTCTTAAAACCTCTGTGATGGAATTTCATCACAGACTTTGTCCCCGAGTTGCCCTAAATGCTCTTTGTTCTCCAGATTGTCTGTTATCAAAACATGTGTTCTCATCGTAGTGGTATGTTGGAATCCCAGAGGGGAAAACACAGGGGAAAGCAAAGGAGCAGAGTGAGAGCCAAGACTAAGAGATAAGCCCAGCTGAAAGATGAGTCCTGTGAACTTGGCCAAAAGCTCAAGTCAGTGTGCACCAAGAAGTACTGTGAACTAAGGCAGAAATGATACCTTCACCAGGGCAGGCACTCCACAGGAGGGAACAAGCAATGTGTGGACAAAAGACTAGTATTTAAAACAGCATACCTGAAGAATAAAGTTGTGACAAACAAGAGAATGTGTTCAAAATATCAATTGTTAAGAAGGCAGAGCCTGGGGCTAGAGAGAGGGCTCAGTGGTTAAGAGTAATGGCTACTCTTGCAGAGGACCTGGGCTTGATGGACCACCCACATGATGGTTCACAACTATCTCTAGACTGTAGTTCCAGGTTCTGACCCTCTTCTGCCCTTCTGGATTGCACACACATAGTGAGCATATATGCATGCAGGCAAACACTCATGAACATAAAACAAAAGTTAATCAATCTTTTAAGAATAGATACAAAATGTTAAGACAGAGCTTAGTGTGGCTCGTAGCTGTAACCCCAGCACTTGGGAGGCGGCTTTAGGAAGATCAGTGTTAGATTCTGCTACAGAGCCAATTTAGTTCAAAGCCAGGCAGAGATACATGAGAGTCTTCTAGGGACAATAAAATCACAACCACAGAGAAGATATATTTTGAATAGAAGTCTAAACAAACTCTTCATCTGAGTACTAAATTCAACTAATGGAGCAAGTATAAGAGAAATATAGAGGCTTGGCTTATCTATACATTGACATACAGATGAAGTAACTGTTAACTACCCATTGCAGCAGCATCACTAAAAAACTACTGCTTACCTGGGGTTATGACACCAAAGAAGACTTAAAATTGTAGACTCTCAATGGGATATCTATTTTGTTTTATTTTGTTTTTCAAGACAAGTTTTCTCTGTGTAGCCTTGGCTGTCCTGGACTCACTTCGTAGACCAGGCCGGCCTCAAACTCACAGAGATCCACCTGCCTCTGCTCCCAGATTTCTGGGACTACCAGAGTGCACCACCACATCTGACTTCAGTGGGATATCTATATCCCACGACCATCACCAAAGGCTCAGGGGCTATTGTAGGATAGAGACAGAAATACTGTACTAGAAGTAGTGGACATCATGACAGAGCCACAGCCCACATGAAACCAGAGCAACTGAGACTGCACACACAAGACCTATACAAGATCAAGCCAGACCAGATCCCAGCCAGATGCGGGAGGGGCTCTGAAGTCCTATCAATTGATGGCTACTGGGACAGGGGCATTGGTTTCCTTCAGGGATGCATATGCTGAAAGATTTTCCACAGTCTACGAGACGCTTCTGTTGCCACATACACACCGGAAGCACTAGGACCCAGTGAATTTAAAAAGAGAAACTGGGTGATAAAGGGGATAGAGAGTTAGGGAAGAATTAGAAGGGAGGAGCCAGGGTGCGCTTTATCAATCTATTATATACATGTATGAAATCCTCAAGGAAAAAGAGAATCTGTTCTAGAAAACATTGTAAACTAAGAAAATTGCTCTATGAAATTTGATAGGAAGTCCTCAGAATAACAGCAATTTTAAAATCAGCAAAAGAGCACAAATAAGGTTAGAGTCTTTTATATATAATATACACATAAAACATATTATAAATTACAATAAATTATAAATGGTATGTGTATATATTATATATAATTATATCCAGCATATCTGATATATATTTTTAATGCTTTCTGTACGAGACATATTTACTTTTCATTTATAATTCATCATGTTAGAAAAAATGTTGAATTTTCTATTTTTTTAAATGTAATAAATAAGATACAAAGTAGATGAGAAAATTATCACTTTACTAATAAATTTGGTGATAATTGAATTTTCTTGAAGCTTTTTCTTAACGGTGACTTTTTAAACCTAAGTTTTTACACAGAGTCTAGGATTCTGTTTTTGTTCCTAGAGAACACTATGAATTGTGTACATTTTGACTCCCAGACTCTGAACCATCCCCACTTTGAAGCTGTAGACCACGGCACAGCTTGTCTGTCACCGGTACCAAGAAGCAGCGGTCAGAGAGCTCCCAGGCAGCAGCTGGAGACAGTAGAACTGAGTGTGAGTCAGGAATGTGCTGCTTTTCCTGGGTCTGAGAGGTGTGACATGCCTACAGGGTCCCCAGGCAACGGGGTCTTTTCCTAGCAGTGGAAGGTAATTTTAACCCTCACCATGGACCTGGCCATGAGTCTCCGAATACTTCTTATCAATAAGATAATAAGTAGTTGGTTGGTTAATGACAAGAAAAAAAGAAGGGTGACCTATAAAAAAAAGGGTCCGCTGTGACATTTTCATCATAACCGGAAAGGCCAGAGCGCACAGGCTGCCAGCTCGGATGTGGAGACCGAGCGCTACCTCCGAGACTGGACCACTAATTAGAAACCAGTTCTTAAAGAATTCATCCTCACAACAGAGTCTGTAATTTCCAATTTCATTTTCTGTTACACGAAATGAGACTTGAAAGACGCAGATGAAACAATTTGCCTGCAGACTCCTTCTCCATTTCAATGACTGCTAAGCGTTGATAATGTTGTGTTCCACAGAGCATTGCCAATTTTAAGGCCCACATGACCACTTAAGATGGCCATTTCGTAAAGTTCGTTAGACCTGCAAACCCAGCAATTTCTGTATGGCTTCCATCCAATCTGATTTTAAACATCGTAACAGTTTAGTTTCCAAAACACATTGAGTTTTACTTCTCTTAGGAATAACTGGTCTTGGTCTGTAAGTCTCTTATCTGGTTTGACACGCCGACCTTTTCATCTGGATCGGTTCTCAGAACCCACCTTTTTCGCTGAAAGCCCAGCTCCTCACAACCACAAAGCTGTGTAGACAGCCCCCAGCGCCAGCCAGCCTATGTATGTCTGCTGAGCCGAAAGCCACTTGGGAACATCCGCACAGAGTGACTAGTCAACACTAGTCACAGGGCAGCTTCTTGTACCCCAGCCTGAGAAATCTTGACAGGGCCATCCCAGACCCAGGGCTATTGATCGAGGTGGACAGAGGCATGTGCAGTCAGAGATCTGTCTGTGAATGGGTTTTCCATTGAACTTGGTCTCTATGTCCAGCTTGGAACTGGCTAATGTCGTACCTAGAAACAATTGTCTTTTGTTTGGAGTGGCCAGGGAGAGAGAACACGGGGGTCAGGAAACGTGGAATTGATTTATTTGACTCCTTCACTGATGAAATCTCGTGATCTTTGTGGTTGTCTGGCTCATGTACCTGTTATCAGACACCCGAGTAAACTCTCAGGGTAGCTCAGGGACTGGCTAGCATGTCACTAGGACTCGAATTTAGCCTTACATTACCCAAACACAGGATGCTTCTGATTTACTGTTTCTTCCACCCTTTTATTTCCCCTAGAACTTCTCTTTGTATATGAAGAATTTTAAAAGTGTAGGAGAAATGCTTCATGGAGGAAAACAACTGCAATCCAAGAGAGAGAGAGAGAGAGAGAGAGAGAGAGAAACTAGGACTTTAATGGAATCATATGTCACACTTGAAGGGGTATGTATGCACATATACATGCATGTGTGTGCATATCTTGGGAAAATGCTTAATTAGGGGTACGCTGAGTCCTGTCAAGAAAGCCAGGTTCAAGCAGTCTTATTTTTACCTAGTGATAGGCCTCTCCCATCTCTGTCTTTGAGAATATTTTTGAATGTGTGCATGTATATGAGCATGGGGCTCTGTGTTCATGTGGGGGGGGCAGCTTACATGAGCGTGCATGTGGAGGTCAAAAGTCAGCCTCAGTGTCATTGCTCAGGGGCTGCCCACATTCTCTTTTGAGAAAGTGTTTCTCACAGGACCTGGGGCTAGCTGATGAGCCCAGGCTGGCTAGCTGGCTGCCTCAGAAATCCTTCTGTCTCCTCTTGCCCAGTGTTGGGTGGTAGGATATCACCATACATGGCTTTTCATGTACGATCTAAGGATCGAAGTTAGGTCTCATGTGTGTGCAGTGAGTTCTCTACTGACTCACCTTGAGCTCTGCCCCCTCATCCCCCTTCCCAGGCCTGGAAGACAACATTTTTATTGTGTACTGAGTCAGCAAAGGCATCTCAAGGCTGAAATCTCATCCTACTTCAGACATCGTACAGTGAGCAAATCAATTACACACACACACACAACCAACCAAAGGCTCAAATCAGTCTTTGCTGGTTTTGCTAGTAAGCAGACACATCTCTACAATATATCCTTCAGGTGTAAGTACATCATAGTGTAAAAATCATGTGAATCTCTATGTTTCTGTAAGTAGAAAATAAACCCTAGAAACCAGTGAAAGTGTCCCATAGTGTGGCATCACCCTGTGGTTTCTGCATAGACTGCCTGACTGTTGACAGTGTCCATGTCCGGCAGATGGAAGCCGTCCTAAGGGCAACAGGTTGCTGCCAGGTATCTACTTAGCTGAATGTCTGCAGAAGCTCATGACAATCCTAAGTACTCATACCCATCTTGGAAAAAGATTCCCCCAAGGGTTCAGCTAATTACTACCTAAAACAACTGCCTGTATTCCGATGCCAACTAAGATTAAACCAGTGGCAATGGCAATGTCATTTGCCTATTAACACTACAGACGATGTGTCTCTGGTGACTGTCCTCACACCAGGGTGCCAAGTCTCCAAAGGGTCTCCTGCAGTGCTGAGGGCACACAGCTGCTTTCAGTGGGAGCGGGGAGATGCCAGAGATTAAAATTTCAGAATGTTCATCTTTCAGGTCATCTTGCATTTGGAAACCCAAGTGTTCCCTTGTATTTCCCCCCCCACACACACACACAGAGGAAGGCTGGGAGAGAGAGAGAAATTTCATACTGATATAGTCATTACCCAAACATGAGGAGTGTGGTTTCTGTAAGTCAGATGTTGCCTTGCTCCGTAAGTCAGATGACTGAAATAAATTCCAACAGCCCCTTTAAAATGTTGCAAAGAGGCAGCTTTATACGCGCTTTCCACTGTACTCCATGGGTGCATAAATGCACAGGTCAAGGGAGAACCTTTTCCACATAGGAGCCCTTAATTTTCACTTTATTTCACAATAAAAGATAAGGCTTTCTCTTGTACAGGAAGAGAAGCAGATATAGGAAGCAGATGCAGGACAGAGAGCAATTGCACAGAAAAGGGCAAGAGTGGTTCAGAATGCAGAAGGGACAGCTCAGCAGCTCCCCCCGAAGGCTGCCTGATGCATTCATTTCCATTTCAGACAGTCCCCATGGTAGCTCAGGTACCTGTGCCCCAGGGAACAACCCCCCTCACTGAGGTCTCACCGGGAACCCAGGGCAGCTCTCTGCTGAACTCACCTGGAAGATTTAACAATGAATTAAGTCATCTCAGCATTGCATGACCCCAACAAAAACTCTCCATCTGAACTCCACATCAGTCCACATCAGTTTCTCTTCGCACTAGTAGAGCGCTCATCTCTACACCTCTGCGGAGACAAATGCTATTGTGCCTTATTTAAAAGGCTTCTTGCCTTAGAAAACCTTTCTGCGGGGCTGTTATTTAGTCCTTAATTCAACCAGGCTCAGCCCTTCTACTTTCAACTACTATTCTATGCATACTCTGCTCACCATGCCCTCCTCCATTACGTGTGTGTGTGTGTGTGTGTGTGTGTGTAAGTGCATGTCCAAATGCATGTGTGGAGGCCAGAAGACAACTTCAGGTGCTGGGAAGCCACTGTTAACTGTCAAGCTGACACAATATAGAACCCTATAGGTGAACCTCTGGGCATGCCTGTGGACAGACAGCATCCTTGCATTCATTGATGTGGGAAGACTGCTCTTCACTGCGGCTGAGACCATTCCCTGGGCAGTGAATCACAGAGTAAGGCGAAGAAAGTGGCTGAGCACTAACATTCAGGCTTTTAGCTTCCTGACTGGATATGCATCGTGACCAAGTGCTTCAAGCTCCTACCAGCCAAACTTCCCTACTTATGATAGATTGCATCTGCAGACTGTGAGCCAGAATAAACACCTTTTCCCCAAGTTGTTTTGTGTGAGTATTTTACACAGAAACAGGGAAATAAAAACTAAGATTCATGCCATCAACCTTGTTTTGTTGATGAGAGACATACAGTCTCTCATTGGCCTGCGTTCTACCAATAGGGGACCCTGGCTGTATTCTGAGTACCTGGAACCTGCCTGTCTCTGCTTGCCTGGCCCTGGGGTTACAAGTGCACACCCCCAAACACTGCTTTTAAAAAAATTAACATGAGTTCGGGGGAATTGAACTCAGGTATCTCCCCAGGGTTCCTTTATGAACTCTTGGAGACAAAGTAAGATCAGTCTGTTACCATCCCCAGTGCTTAGACTGGTACTAGCAATCCAGAGGAAAATAAGTCATCTCCTGGGCTCCGTTGCTCTTTGCTTCTTTTCTTTTCCCTCTGGTTTGTGAACCTGGTCTCACACTGTTGAGAAGGATGACAATGAACCATTAGGAGAGCTTCGTCCTTCTCTTTCTGTTTCTTCCTGTGGGAGCTTGTTTTGGAAGAGGATGTCTCAGTTCTCTAGTGAGCAGCAGACAAAAGCCTCTCAGTTCCACACAGGAGCACTCTTGACAAGTATCAAATACCTTGACGATACTTTTTCACAGTATGGACACAGAGGTAAACTTTTCTCTTGTGTCTACTTTGCACCATCTCTTTGGTTGACAGGAAGGATTTGTAGCCTTAATTTCACTCTGGATTTCTTTAGAAAATGTAAAGATGTCTAAGTAGCCCCTTGTGTCTTCCTATATGGAATATGAATGTCCATACGAAGTTTCAACACACACACACACACACACACACACACACACACACAGAGAGAGAGAGAGAGAGAGAGAGAGATGAAAGAGAAGGGGGCCATTGAGTTATCTAAAGGGCAAGGAACATCAACGGTGTTTCAGCCCCAGAGAACAAGCTTGCCTCCACAAACAAGTGTCTGAATGGAGTGGCAAGGATTCTCTTCCTTCTTGATTAGGGAAGATGCTCCCATTACCTGAATGAAGCAAGGGAACTGTGTTCTTCACAGTGAATATTTTCCTTGCAGCCATCTATATTTCTTATTTTAGCTAACCCCTGTATCATTTCATCTTCATCATCCATTGTACCATCTGCTCATATCTGACAAGTAACAGAAACGTGATCAAAAGGGAAGAAACACAAAGCCACCAGCGCCACCTGTCTTTGCGTGTCCCACTAACACTCTTGTGTGACTTAAATGTGCTACTTTTAAAGGCCCCACATCCACAAAGCACTGTCTAACTTTAGCTGCAGCATCCCTCTCTAATTATTCAGAGTAGATCTCTCTTTGTAAAATGAACCTTACCCTGAGTAATGTGAGGAAAGGAATCACCCGAAATCGTCTCACCATTTCTGGGCACTGCATAAAGAAAGGGTGAGATTATGAGGTGCCTAGATGGAAGTCTTACAGACAGGGTCAAAGTGAAGCTACAAACACAGGGTCCCAATCGCTACAGTTGCTGGCAAATTACCCAAGCTCAAGTCCTCATCTGCAGAACCGTGATAGCAACAGCTATGCCAGCTTTGTGATGCTGTGATGAGAATTATTTAAATGAGCACACATATTAATACCCTTAGACTGACTCTGAGCATCGTTTGCTGTTATAATATTATTATCAAAAAACAGAAATAATTGTTAAGGCTCCATGTTAGATTTTTTTCACTGAAATGCATTAATTGACTCCTCTGTGACTGATGGCACCTCTAAATAGCAATCAAAAAGGAGGCCATGTGATTTGTTTTATCTTCAGGGCAAGAGGCTGTGAGTTTCAAGTTTAGAAGAAAAACAATCACAGCTAGAAGTACATCTGAAATAAATCTATTCTCTCTAGTTTTGTAACTCCTCAGTTACAGCTAGTCTAAGTAACAAACACATATCATATGTCTGCTGAAGGATGAATGCTCACCTTCCTCAGCAGATTTTGGAGGAGAAAGCTCCTAGGAGGAACTTGGGAACACTGTTAAAATGCAATGGGGGTTCTCAAAACAGTGCAGTCTGTCTGGAGGAGTGAGATCCAAGGAAGGGCAATGAACCTTGAGTTCAGCTTTGAATGACAGAGAAAGTTTGAGGGAAAATGGAAGAAGAGACCTCTCAGGGAGACTGGCTGGCTAGGACCACAAGTAAGTTCACACAGATGGGTTCCCACGGCCTAGGAAGCTGGGACAAACTGAAGGAGATGGTGAGGAGGTTGGAGGTGTGCCTGCTTGCCTAGGGCCCCGTGACTGAGGTTGGATTTTATGTTTCTCCATGTCTGTCTCAAAATCGGAACCATGTTTGCACTGTATATGAAAAGGAAGGAGACGCTTTGATGGATGACATCTTAAAGAGACGTCAAGGCTTGGTGGGACCATGTTGAATGCCACTTAGTTCTCTTGATGCATTGTGCTGGAGTTTCTTTCCTTGGAGTTAAATTACTATGGCCATTTGCATGAGAAGAGGGCCTTTGTTCCAGGGACTTCATCTGCTCCAGTGGCCACTTACCCCTCACTTCATTGTCACCATCTCCTCAGTCAAGACAGAGTGACAACTGGACTCAGAGAACAGTGGCAGGAGCAGAGGAGCCCTTGAGGAGCAGAGGCTTCCTTGTGATGTAAATAGGAGTAGAAATAAAGGAGAGGAGAGCCTCAGAGAATGGGTCTGGGGGACTGAAACATGATTTCCATGGGGGCAGCACAGGTCTTTAATATTTATCAGGGCGGCAGAGTTTTCTCTGCAACAGCAGTTTATCACCACAAGGTCCATTTCCTCAGAGTCTCGGTACGGTAGTTGCAGCATCTTAGAGGGCATTTGCTAAGATGTAAAAATGTGTTTTGATTCTGATATAATCACTATAAATGGCTGTCCTGGTTTCCTGCAAATGGAAGTTATGAACTAGCAAAAGAGAAGTGAGAGAATGAGAGTCACATTTTCACAGGGAAGAGTGGACCCCCTCAGGACCTTCTGTCTTTGAAATGCAAACTTACTATGACACTAAACTTCTAGATCACAGATTTGTGGGAAAACACACATTATGGACAAAATAGCAAAGGAAAAAAAAAACACTGATGCATTCTACCAACTTTCTCTTTGTACAGCAAGAATTCCGTTGTATTGAAAGCGCCGTGAGGAGACACAGACAGCGGATGGTGAGAAAGTTTCTCCTTATCTAATTCCAAAGTAGTTAGTGTGCTCTGGTTAAGAGAAAGAAGTCTTCAAATGTTGCTGTCAGCAGCTACTCATTTGATGGACAGATTTCTTAGTGAAACCTAAAAGAGTGAGTGACCCTGGAAGCAATCTGTGCACGCACACAGCATCAGTTTTAAGGAAACCCCGGGGTCAGTTTCACCCAACAAACTTCTAGTGGTAAACAACTTCACCATTGTGTAGCAAAAAAGACACTGAGGGAAGCCAGGAACTGTTGAAGAACAAAGAAAGCCAAGAGCCCAACAGTAGGAGCTTGAGTTGTTTATGGTACAATTTGCTTCAGAATGCAGCTTGCTTCTAGCCCTGATAAGAATGATGCGGACACAAGGGAAAAGGTTCATCATCTTACCATCACAGTCATGACTGTGAAAAAGAACCAAGGTGGGACTCAGAGCAAAGCGGACTCTGCTGGGCATTATTTTGTCGGGAGACTCAATTCTCCATCACCATCCTTGCACAGCCTCTGATGGCATTTGTTCGGGAGCTGCAGCTGAAAGAAAGAGTGTGAAACAATTAGCAGCCTCCCTATAACAGAGACCACTCTCCCCCAAGTCCCTTGGTCCTCTCAGAGATGCTCGGATACTGTAAGGATAAACTAAGAGAAGCCCAGAATGAAAGACTCGTTTAAAGAAGTAGGCAAATGTGTGGTACATTCGGGGTCAGAATGATTAGTTAAATGAGTTTTCCCATCTTCAATTTAGGGTGTTGAGAGAAGATTTCACTCTGACTGGGGAGATGGTGCTATAAAGTGCTTGCCTTGCCAGCACAATGACATTAATCCCCCCCCCACACACACACACAAAACCGGTGTTTCTTTTAAAAGACAGGTATGATAGTTCTAGCTTATAATCTCAGACCTGGGAGGTAGATAAAAAGGAAGAATAATGGAGGCTTGATTTCGAGCTCACCTAATAGGTGGGCTCCAGGCCAGTGAGAGAGCCTGTCCTAAAGCAAGGAGATAGCCTCTGAGAAACAAGACTTGAGGTTGACTCAGCTTGCACATATGTGTGTAGAAACACACATACACACTGCCAATGTTGTCTTCTGGTTTCCACATGTACATGTCTACATATACATGCAAACACATATACACAACACATACACACATACACAAAAGACTTCCCTTTCTCTCTCTTTCTTCTTCCCTCTCTCTCACACAATGCATGTACAAAGTATCCCCAAACATGCAAAGTTATCCAACATCTTTATGCCTCAAACCCCAAGAAATTAAGCTGATTTTATTTATTACTTCACTTCATGTGTCTTGCTCCCCTATATCTTTCTGGTAACAAGGACCATTACCTTCAAGTACCTGTTGACCAAGACAGAAGACCTGAGCATTACCCTACAATGTTTATCACTCCCAGGCACTTAGAACATCTTATTTGTTCTACCATCTTCTAGTCTCTTTTCAAAAGCACACTGCTGCTACTTCTATGCTAGCATAGGCCCTGAAAGCAAAGCTCACCACTGAAGTGAGCCCTAAATGCCTTTACTCCAAGATTAAGTCTTATCTTAGACCCGTTGCTCTATGGCCTTAGCATTAGTTTAAGGAGTCTCATGGTTGCTCTTCCCTGCCTGTGACATCAGCACACTATGTGCTCATTATCTGATTGCCTAAGAGATCATTTTTTTTCTTGCCCTGTGCTGGCCACAGTAAACTATTGCTTCTTCCTTGGCCATGTTTTTGTTTTCTCTGTCTGTCCCTCAGCATTTGCACAGCTGGTCCCCACTCCTCTCTTCTGTCCATCTATGTGTCCTTCCAGGTCTCTCATGGAGTGCTGTGACATGTCTGCTGCTCTCTTGAACTGTTATCTGCCATGATTAACTGGAAACCTTAACAAGATTTAGATCATTAAGATTTAGATCATTTAGATCTCTTCTAAAGAGGAAGGGAGGGTTTTTGTGGAGCCCAGATGCCCCACAAGGATTTAGAGACTACTAATGGTGGGTAGGGGAAGAAGTTTGTGGAGGCCCTGTCCTTATAACAATCCCAAGATTTGTAGACAGTTAATGGTTGTTAAAAGGGAGGGACTTCATGGTACCGGACTTCCCCACAGATCTATACAGGTATCAATTTCCTGGAGCTGCTTTGACTTCAGCAGAGTGGCTGAATATGCATTAGTTGTGTTCTTGCACACAACTTTCCATCCAGTATACATTCCTATAAGGAATTCCAATTGAATGTGTTGAATTCAATCTGGACTTGTGTGGAATTTCAGAGGGCAAATAGAAGTTTGTTCATGTAACAGTCCACTGGGAAGCAAAGCCACGAGTCCTTCATCTGTCTCTCATGATACATAGGTGTTTAGCACACCATACAGTCAGAAAGTGAAATCTACTTGAACTATAAACAGTCAAACACGTGATGTGGATACAAGAGTAAGAATGAGAAAGAGGGACATTAGGCAACGTGAGAGTAGCCACCCAGCTGGCCGTGGGAAGGTGGGTGAATATGTGTCAGGATGTAGGGCAACATTTATAACTCAGACTATCTCTTCTGATCTATTTCATTGCCCTTTCCATAACCAAACATGTATCTGGGTTCTTCTAAGGCCCTGCCATCAGCAGACACTTTCCAGTCTTTGTTATCATTATAAACTACCTGACTTTGGAATATGGTATCAGTGCCATGATCTCTACTGAAGATTTCTTTCCTACTACTCTACCCCACAGGACACTGTAGGTCAAATCAGTTATGGATAGTATCAAGTTTATAGGCTGTGAAGATTTTAATCAAGGGACCATGGCAGCATTCTGAGAATTGGAAAACAAACATAATCTTGTGATATATCACACTGCATGATACCTGCCTGCCCTGCCGAATACGTTCACCCCAGAACTCCAGATGTGCTGTGTAGGCATACAGTAAGGATATAAGGCATATTGGCACTTTGTAGTCCTTGCGGGACTGCTCCATAGACACCCTCAGATCACAGAAACAGAAACACTGACTCCCAAACAGCAGTTCTGATGTGTTTGAAAGACAGAAAATCACAAGGCAGCAGGGAAAGAAGGTATATGAGAAACGAGTTCTTTGATAGCAGATGCGGCATTACACATGTCACCTAAAGCTAGTTGGAGGGACACGTTGCAGCCGATCCTCATTCTTTTCCATAGTTCCTTTATCCGTGTGAGATACTTGCTAACAGGGTCAGATGAGGAAACTGGAGTTTTAGAAGAGAAGTTACTGTTCAAATCACTCTGCTTCCCATTAGCAAGGGCAGAATCCAGGCCTCCTTGCCTACCAAGTCTCCATCTCTTGTTAATGGTCTAGCATTCTTCCATTTTAAAGACACACAATTGCTTTGACCTAATAAGTGAACCCAAATTTTTGCTGTAATCATTTGTCACCAGAAGCAAAAGTGAACTTAAATCCCTGTGAATAGACAATCCTATGAATGGAATCACACATACAAAAAATTCTCGTCTGCATGTTACTTGATAGAGGAAGTACAAGGTTACGGCCACATTGCTTCAGAAATCCTTCTGGGGTGCAAGTCAGCAAATGGACTTTTCAGGATATTAACTCTTTGTAACTTCACTGTTCACAATCAGCTTATAACCAGTTCCTACATCCCCAGCAGCACAGACATACTTGGTGATATGCTGGCTTGGAACTCAGCCCCTATCTGTTCCTCCAAACTGCCATGGGGTGGAGAGTAAATGCTTGGTTGTTTTATAATTTAGATAGTCCCAGATATCCAGATAATTTAAGTTCTTTGTTTTCCAGCCTTTTAAGTCACAACTTTGTAAGTTTCTGTCACACACACTTGGCATATCTGTACTAATTGAGTGCAGAGGCTCACTGAGAGCAAATACACGAAGGAGGCCAAAAGCTGATTAGTCGGATGGATTGGAACAGGGTCTGAAGTGTTCAGCATTTAAATGGAGAGCTGATAAAGATCAACTTCAAATTAATTTCTACAGATGAGGTAGCACAGATTCCAGAGACAGAGACTAAGGACATACAACCGTGAAGTGCAGTGACAAGATGCCGGCCTGTTCTCTCTTCACGGTGCAAACTACATTTTCAGTAAGCCTACTGTTCCTATTTTCTGAAACCACCAAGCTAAACCCTAGGTTTATATTATGTATCGCTCACTATGTGAATACCCTTACATATTAGGTATAAATACATGCGAAAGAAAACAAAATAATTAAATCAGTGAGAAGAGACTGCAAACTGTCTCCCCCACACTTTCACTTGGAAAGTTTGTCCAGTCTAGTTCCAGCTAAACTTCTTGTATTTTGCTTGGAAAGATAGGCCTGGAGTTAAGAATCTATTTTTGTTTTATTTTTATTTTTTTGCCTCACTTAGCACTCACACAGTGTTCAACCCTGTGTTGGAGAGGTCGCTGCGGTAGCAGCAGTAGTTGCAGCAGTGGTTGCTGTGATGAGCAAAAACAATGTGTAAAGAAAAATCCGTAAAGCAGTAGTTAGACAGACAAGGTTCTGAGTTCTGATCTCAGCACTGATATAAAAGGAGTTTGGGGTGCTTGTCTGTAATCGCAGATCTGTTGGGAACAGACACAAGATGATTCCCAGGCTCATGGATCAGCCAAACTGACCAGTCAACAAGCCACAGGTTCAGTGAAAAACCACAGGCCAATAAAATAAAATAAGTTAGAAAATGATATAAGAAGACATCTGGTATCAACTTATGGCTTCCACACACCCACAAGCATACACAGGCAGGCCTGTGCACATACAAATGATTACATACACGTGCACACATCAGTCACATACAAATAAAGTAGAAAATGTATATTTTATAAGCTAATAACACACATGTGTAAAAAGGTACACATATTAAAAGACATTCTTCCATCATTAGTCCAAACTAAACATAAAACTGCCTGCTGTTACAGACACCCCTGAACAGGACTAGAACTGTTCTGGGCAGTCAGTGTTAAACTAGCACCCCCTCCTCACACTCTGGCAGGTGCACAATCCAATAAATATCACAGCAGTGTTCTTTTACATATGCACATGCTCACGAGTTTTTGTTCCAAGAGACATATCTCTTGAATCTAATATAAAAAACATACCAAGTCAGGACAGCTGAAGCTGGAGATGTTTCAAGTGGAAGGTGTTTTCCACTTATACAGAAATAGTGGAACAGGCATGACTCTGGATATAGCTTTCTCTTGACGACCAAGGACAAGACAGCTTTCCAAACAGAAGTTCCAGAGACATTTTCACAGAGGGAGGAATGTAAATGAGAATATTTTCAGGGTCCTGGGTGGACAGTCAAGATTCAGAGAGCTTGTAACAGGCTCCTGGAGAATGTCTGTATAATATATGGTCCAGCGCAAAATGTTCTCCTATCTTCTAGAAAACGGGGCATTTTCAAAGGCAAAGCCCTCTATTGTCAAAAATATCTAAAAGCTTGATTTGGCTTAAATCTTAAGCAGGCTAACATGTAAAGGGTTGAGACTAAATTCCCCATAAGAACTAAAGTGAATAAGAAAAATATAAAAAAAAAATAGCAAAAAGGATAGAGATTTCACAGGCCTGAAATGAGATGGAAGAGTGAGCTAAAAGAGAAAACAAAGACATACTCAATTCAGCAAGGCAACGAGCGTGGCTTTGCTCGGCAATGAACAAAAGAACCCGGCAGCAGGCTGTTTGCCATGACCTCACGAGCTCTCGGATGACTCCATGATTCATGAGCTGAGTGTGTCTACGTGCGGGCTGGGGGACACGTGCTGGGCCAGCAGCACCGCATTGCCGGGTACCACATGTGAGCCATGCGGAGCATGTGTGACTGTGATGCAGCTCTATTTTTAAAATGCGCGTCTACTATGACTTCTGATCCTACTTTAGATGTCTACTTCATGATCTGAAGCAGAGTGTTTATTTTAATCCGTGGTATATTTTAGAATCATGACATTATTGCTAAGAAATAAAGAATGAGAAGGGAAAGGTTGCATAGGGACTTTTCTGATAGTTGGCTGAAGCCTCGAGAGGGATTAGGATCATGTCAATGACTCGTATAGGCATATGTTACATGAAAAGAATAAACGTGCTGGCATCTCAAATATTGCCAAGATGTTTTCTGTACTGAGTATATGGTATGGCAGTCTGCGAGTGGCTCAGTGGCCTGACGGTAGTGCTTACTGTTCCGAGGTCATGGGGGAAAGTAGGACCCAGCAGGCATGACACTGCCTTTCTCTTTAATCCCCTTACAAACAGTGGCGTTCTAGCCACTCTTCCTGACCCAGCTTCGTCCCTCTCTTCTTCCCTCTGGAATCACAGTGCCTTTCTTGTGTGTTGTTTCTTGAGACAGTCTCACTAGGAGCTCTGGCTGGCTTAGAACCCACTATCGAGAACAAGCTGGCCTCAAACTCATATGAATCCACCCATCTCATCCTCCCAAGTGCTGTGATTAAAAGCATGACTAATCTATTTGAGACAGGTTCTATTGCACTCCAGGCTGACCTCCAACTTGCTGTGTAGCCAAGGGTGACCTTGAACTTCTGATCTTCCTTTATTTTTATCTCCCAATAGAGGAGTGAGGCACAGCGCCTGGCTTACGAAATGCTGGGGATCAACCCAGGGCTCCACTGTGCATGTTAGACAGATAACCTCACTGAGAAAAATCTTCAACTTGACTATAGCATCCTTAAGAAAATGCAAAGTAAGCCTAGAGAGATGGATTAGTGTAAAGTGCTTGCTGCAAAAGTGTGAAGACTTGCATTCATATTCACAGAACTAACATAAAGTAGATAATGGTATCACACATCTGTAACCACAGGCCAACTATAATGAGATGGGTAAACAGAATTCCCAGAAGTTCATGGGACAATAAGCCTGCTATATGCAGTGATGAACAGCTATCTTAAGGAGGGTAAAAACAGCACCAGACATAGTGCTCTGATCTCCACATGTACTCCATAGCATGTACATAACCAAACTCACAAACACAATAACATGCATGCAAACATATATGCACATACATCATACTTATAGAGATTAAAAACAAATAAAATAAGCCATGTGTGGTGGTGCAGGACTTTGATCCCAGTACTTGGGAGTCAAATACAGGTAGATCTCTGAGTTCAAGGACTGCCTGGTCTGTAGAATGAGTACCAGGACAACCAGGGCTACACTAAAAAACCCTGTCTCACAAAACCAAAATAATAAAATAAACATATAAGTAAATAAGTAAAATGAATAAGAAAAAGAACACGCAAAGTCTAACAGATTATCCATTGCTAGCTTGAAAGCCTGTCTCTCGTGATAATATAAACCATTCTCTGCAAATCTGAGTCTGGTACAAGGTCCACCTCTCAGCCTCATTCGGTCCTTTCCTCCTCACTGTGCCTCACACTCACCTCTCTCAAATTTTATTATATACATACATCTATTTTTTGAGTATTCTGTACATGGCCTTTTTTTCTTCTCCACCCCTGCTCATGCTCTCCAAATTGTTCTTACTCCACCCACAACCATTACTTCCAAATTTCACATTTTACATGGTTTTTAAAAAGTATTTGTTTAGAACCCACTGAGTCTACTTAGTGCTTCTAATGTGTGCCCAAGGGTAGAGCTGCCTGCAGGAGCATTGCTAGCTTTCACCCCTGAGGAAAAATTACTTATCATCTCCCAGCAATCATCAATGGCCAGTAGATCCTCAGCTAGGGGTGGGGCTTTGTGAGTTCCACCTCCATTCATGCCGTAGTGTTGACTGGCTTGATCTTCTGCAGGTCTTGTGTGTGTTGTCACAAGCACTGTGAATTCATAGCACTCTTGTGTCTAGGAGCACTGTTTACTTGTAGTCATCCACCACCTCTGACACATGCAACCTTTCCTTGCCCTCTCCTGAAATGATCCCTGAGCTTTTGGAGAGGAGGTGTGATATAGATATTCTGCGCAGGACTGGGTATTCTGACCAGAAGATATTGTTTTAATACCTAGTGTTTGCTGCTAGTCTTGAAATCTGTTAGAAAAACACTAGATACCTTCTTCATTAGCTGTTTGGAGGCTGAGCAAAAACTTCACCCTAGATTTCCTACCTTTAGCACCACCAAACCTTTCCATTTCACACTCTCCTCCATTGGTTTCTTTCTAATTCCTTTCTGAAATTTTGTGTGGCTTCTAAGTCATGCTGGTCAGAGGAGCTCCCGAGGTAGTAAGCTTTCTGCTCTAGTTATCCCAATCAACTCACACATGGTTGTAGGAGTCATATCAGGCAGGGGAATGAACCACAAAGAGGTAAAAACTCTATTCATCTTGATTTCATCAAACTGGATCAAACTTCTAGAGGGCCAGGCAGTTTATTGCCAGCATATTTAAGCATAGTAGAATTAGGAGTGGGAGAGGATTCCTGGTATAATACAATCCTGGGTACACAAAGAGACATAATTACATTGAAACTTAAGTCTAAGTATATATCACCTTTTCCAAAAAGGTAGGTTACAGAGATAGGATACAGGCATTAGCTTAAGGGCGTAGGGAAGGATCTGACATGGTCTCAGGTCATTTGGGCTATTATGTATCCCTTGACCTTCTGTGGGAACCTCTGTCTACACAGGTAACTTAAGAATCATTTGCACTAATAACCATCTCTGGTTCTGGTTGTGGTAGCTTGAATATGGCCTGGCCCAACAGCTAACATGGATCACCTCCAATTCCCAGCTTTCTGGAAAAATAGGTCTACCTCCTTCCCTTTGAAAGGACAACCCTGGGTATTTAACATTGCTGATTTTGGTGGAGATCTGTGGGCACAAGGACCTTTGTACTCCCAACACAAGATCTTCACCATCTTCTCATTGTCTCTGGTAATGTTCTGATGATAATCTCAACTTTGTGTCTATCATTTTATTCTTTAGTCATTTCACACATGTATACAATATATTTAGATCATATTTATCCCTGCCCACTCCATTCTATGTACTTCCCAAGCCTTCTCCCAACATCTTCTCCCAGACTTCACTGAGTCTAATAAGTGCTGTTGCCCCTATTCAATGGACGCAAGCTTGCACAACATCAAGCCCATCGATTTCACAACATGGATGGGGTGAATCTTACAAAACATCACACCTAGCTCAGGACCTAATGGCAATTGAAGAGCCCATTTTCATCAAGGGCATGGCCTGTTGAGACTTTTTCAATAGCACATTAACATTTTAAGCTTTTATTTATGGTTTCCATAATTTTTATAGGCTGATTCTCAGGCTAGCAGTAGCATCACAGCTTTGCACACTTATCAATTACTTTACTATCTCAATCCAAGGCAATTTAGAGATAAAAATCTAGGAAGACTTAGCATATGCACATCCCATAAAACCTAGCCCAGCTCTGATAAGTGTTCTCCCACTCTAGTTGCTTCATGAAAAGCCTTTCCAGAGCTCTCATTGCTCCATAATTTCCTTCCCAAGGAGCAAAGCTTCCTGAGTCTCAGGCAATCCATCGTAGAAAGCATTCATTTCATTTTAACTTGCACTGGTCATGTGACTCCCTCCTGAGTTCAAAGAAGATACACTCAGCATGCTGGGCCTTCAGGAGCTTCTTTTGAAGAGAACTTTTTCAGATTTTGAGGAAGATCATGTAACTTGCCTTAAGCTCAAAAAGTAAGGAAAGAGAAGAAACAGTTGTTAAGGAATCTGACAAAATTTTACCTACACCATCTGTGAAAACAGTACATGCTGTTTTCTGTGGAAAATGCATCTGAGAGCATGCCTTGTAAAAATGCTGTGTAGTTCAGAGAATGTGATTTCTTGACTGGTCCAAATACATTTGAAATGTCTGCCCCATAGATTCTCAAAAATGCAAATTCCAGTTTCTCTCATTCCTATAAAATGTTAATATAGTTTACCAGTGTAGTTATATAGTAATCAGTCTCCTCTATGATTATTTTTGTTGAGAAACATTTTTTAAGACAGGGTCTCATTGTGCATCCCTGGCTGGTCTGGAATTCACAATATAGACCAGTCTGGCCTCAAATTCACAAAAGATCGGTCTCTTTTGCCTCTTAAGTGCTGAAATTAAAGACATAAACCACCACATCCAGCCTGAAAATATTTGAATCCCCCTCCCCAAATAAATGGATGAATATCTAAACACTTAAATATGAGGTAGTCCTTATTTGTGTCATAGGTGTTACCATATTAAAAAAAATCAAGCACTGACATCACGAACAACTTTATTCTGTAAGGCCTTTTACAACATACTAATCTTCCAGAGCAAATTACCTTGGAAATTTCCTATAGAAAAACAGCAAAAGGACAAGCAGCAGTTGTCATATGTTCAACACTAATCCCCCTCTACAGGCGTTTTATACATACCTTTGCTATCTTCAGTGTTGTGGTCTGAGCATGAATTCTAATCTAAAGAACTCATATGTTTCACTTATGGTTCTCAATGCAGCTATGTTCAAACCTGGGCCTATAAGGAAGTGAATGTATCATAAGTCCTTATCAATGAAAATTCTTTGAAAGGGTGTATACATGACTTAATTCCTTGATGGGTCATGACATAATGGCTCTGTCTTCTGATGAGTTTACACCTTGTTCGCCCTGTTCCCTTTTGGTCCATACCCTAATAGGTTCATGTCTGTGAATTCATACTTTAATAGCAAGACTGAAGGATGGTAGATGTGTTAGGAAGTGGTGAGCAAGTGGAAGAAATCGGGGCACTAAAGATTGTGTCCTGAAAAGAAACACCCTGTCTCTAGCCTCTTTTGTCTTTCTCTGCTTGCTGACTATTATGATTTAAGCAAGATGTCTCTTTCACACCCTCTACTATGGTGCTCATGGCATAGAAACCAGTGAGCTAGCCATCATTATAAGCAAGCCAAATGACTACTCCAATGAGCAGTATCACAAGAGAACACATCACACCATGAAAAGAAAATTGAGAGCAAGTATATTAGTTCACTGTAGTCACATTAATCATGAGGATTCATTCCCATACAGAAAAATCTCACCCTTCCAACATATTGTCAACATATCATCTCATCACAGATTTAGGCAAAGACTTCCAGATCTTATGATAGCTAGGTAATGAGTCCAGAGGGGGTCAGGAGCTATGACCTATATGGTGCTTGAAACTGAGTGTGAATCAATTATTTCAATCTTAAAATCTTGGATTATTCCAATCCAACTTATTCCAATTAGATGTATGAACTTCCCTATAATCATTGCTTTCACATCTTGGATTCAAAGTCCTTATGTTTAGAAGATCCCTAAAGATAGCCCTCCACACAACTGTCTGCTGTTTCTTATTGTGTATTTTGAGAGCTGTGCATTTCTCAGTGAGCTGATCCCATGTTTTATTACAGTCATTTGTCTTGTTTTACAATGGTATTCTAAACTGACAATTTTTAAATAGTAAAATATTCGTCTGTTTAATTTAGGGATTTGGAGCTTGTGAACTTATTCTCCATCTTGACCCCATCTCCTCTACAGCCTCATTTAGTCTACGCTATTAACATACTAATTTTATTAATGTCTTTAACAGATTGCACTAGGGTAAACTTTCAATTCACCAAAGCCAAAATAACACAAATTGTGAATCAGCAGTTTAAATGAACGACATTTTATTGCTGATTAATGAGTAATTGTCTACACAACACCCCAACAACCCTGTCAGCTAAAGGACAAAAACACAATCCCTTGAACGAATTTCAAGAGACCACGCTTTGATTTTAAATAGTTGTGCCCATGCCCTGTAGACACAGACTGAGGAGCACATGACCTATGAAGTCACTGAAGAACTCAGAAGTTCTGTGATGTTCTTTAGATAACACAGCCAAGTAGCCATTTGGTCAAGAATAGCCCCCAATGTGCTTTGCCTGCTGCAAATCCTTTTGAATTTACTTTTCAGCTCGTTCAATCGATTTACGACTTTGTAAGCTAAGCCAAGAAAATGCATCATGAGCCACCCTGTGAACTAAGGAACATTTAGTTCACGTACCCTCCAGCTCCTACACTAACAAGCAACTGCAACGCCATAGCGCAAATTATCTCCAATAGCATTAATTCCCTTTAATACATAACATGTGGCCAAGTAATGGGACCCTTTCCAAGCTGTGTTTTCTCGAACACGGTGCTTATTAAACTTCTCTCTAAGAACACATGAGGAATAATCAGTGGCAATCTGCTTTGCATCCCACCTCCCCCTGCTCCGCCCCCCAAAAAAACCCTCTCAAACTGTGCAAGGCTCTCTCAGTCAGAAATGCATCTCTGCTTTGAAAGGATTACATAAGCAAGAGCTTTTATTGTTGGTGATCATTGCTTCAGTTTTCATGCTGGGAAGTATGGAAGCATTTGAAAGACAAAGTTCCAGTCTGTGGCAGTGGACACCTGTGCTTTCAACATCTGTGGTGGGGCAGAGCCTTGGTGTGGACAGAAATGGAAGACTCAGAGTCGATTAGATATACCAGAAGTTTTGATGAAAGAAGCAGTTTCTTCAATAACAAAGGCTGTTATTCTTTCAAACAACATGCATGAAGCCAATTATTATTATTTTTTTGCAGAGAATCTGACTGTATTGCTGTCATACCCACAAAATCTATTATTATCCTGTATTTGTAGACAAGCCCTCCTTCCAGACCAAATAGCAAAACAATTATGGATCCTATTTCCAAAGACTTCCAAATTAGAAATGATTTCTTCATAGGAAATACAGGAAGGAGTGCAGAATGCAAGAGGACTTGTTTCAGAGAAATGAGACAGATCAGCAGCACATGGGGAGAGGCTCACAGCAGTGTTCCCATCAGCTTGCCTGCTGCCAGTGCTCAAGGTAGCAAGGCTTTGGAGGAATGGCAGAATGTTCTTTCCCGGACATTTTATCTTCTTAAATGTTTCTGTATTGAAACTTTAATCAAGTCTTATGGCTTAATTTTCTCATTTGTATCCCCGTGCAGCAATAGGAAACATGTGTGAACTGAACCTCTTTTTTGTACCTATCAACATATGAGTCTTCACAGATGCATGCCCCTGCTTGACATCATTTTCCTTCTGTGAACGAACAAGACCACTCTGATTAGAAACCTATTTATTTTTAGTGCTCAACCCGCTGGGGAGGAACCGTATCTAATTGAGTGGTGAACTACACCCTCTGTATTGATGTGCAATACAGTAACCAGAGGAGGGAATGGGAGCCAGAGTCTCCCGTGGATGAGTTCAGTAAACCCATGCGTCTAGATCTATAGAGACAGCTTTCCATTGTCCAGCAGACGGTAGAGTGCCATCTGGAGCTATGGACTTCACCCATTAGGTAGGCCCCTTCTACAAAACTCTAGATCAATACATCATATTCAAGTTCAGGGTTCAAAAATTTAACTTCACACTCATTCTATTTCAACATCTCCAAATAGCCACTTGTAAAAGAGGAGCTGATGGCACATTATTTTTCCTTATTTTTAGCTTTCTCTTGTCCATCTTGTTCACTGAGATGGACTTCTTCTCATGAAAACTCCTTTAGGTTCTTCTTCTGTCCATGGGGTACGTGGCTGAGACTTGATCCTGGTTGAATAAGTCTAGAAGTTCTAAGAGTGATAGACTTCATACTGCACAGAGTCTAATCATATTCTCAGTTGCAATCAAATGACCGAAATATCTCTGGTGAGCAGCCTCCTCCTGTTAGTTCTCACTGACACATATAGACGTAAAAGGAACTTTTATTCAACTATGTAAATTGTCTTCGAGGCTTATTGCCTCTTTCTGCTAACCTAGGCCTAGTCCTAGAAGCTTCTAGCCTCTATACCATCTTACCTAGGCCTAGAATGTTTTCTGCCCATGACACTTACTGCTTAATAACTTGCTCTTTTTCTTACTAATTGAGCTTTGGGCTGGCTGGATCAACTCAGCTGCTCTGGCTCAAACTCCTCTCCCACCTAACTTACACTATCTGACCTTTCTCTCGGCCTCTGAGTTGCTCTGCCTAGCCTCAAACTAATTTCAGCAATCTTTTCTAATTTGGCTCCTCTGCATTCTCTGGATCATTCAGTCTTCACTGGCATTTCCTCTCTGCAACCTGTCTCTCTGTTACTGTCTTAGTAAAAACAGCCTCTTCTCTCTGTCTGGCCCCTAAGTAGCTTCCCTTTCCTCTCTCCTCTGAGAGTTGGGTGTCTCCTATTCTGTCAAACCTTTCTCTGATTCGTCACCTTACCTGCCACTCAATTAGGCATCAGTTTCAAATTTGGGTGCTTCCTTCTACAAATTACCTTTACCTTCACTGTTTGGGATTAAAGGAGCATATCACTACACATGAATTTAAACTATTCTTTACCTGAAACTTGCTCTATACCAGGCTGGGCTTGAACTCCGATCTGCTTGCCTCTGTCTCCTGGAATAAAGACATGTTTGTATTCTAGCCTTATCACACTGACCTAGACTTTGGATATGATCTCTTGTCAGAACAGCCATGTACTGAATTAAAATTTCTCTACAAATGTATGTATATTAGATTTTTATTCTGACACCAAATACATGAGTCCATTTCAACTCTATTTTCCATTATATTTAAAATAGTTAGGTGGTCATTTCTAGCAGTAAGTTATTTTATATAGGCTTTTGCAACTTGCTAGAACCAGGTAGGAGGAAATATGTTGTTGGAAGACTCAGGACATTGTATCTATTGGGATTTTAGTCCTTCCTAAACACACCCGAAGAGATAGAAACAGGGGTGGGATGAATACAAATATCAAAAATCAACAAAGGAAGCACAGTTTGTACCAATGACATCCATAGCTCATTTCTTGATGGAGTTATGTATAGCAGTTTCGGAAAATGAGTGAAGACATTGTCCTACCAGCAAGGGTTAAAGGTTGAAGTGAAGAAGACTGCTAAGTGACAAAGACAAATAGGAGCAGGGGCATTGGACAGGACTGGGATGAAGGAATGAAGGAACCTGGCCCATACATGAAGTTTTCTGCAACTCTGTTTTCTGGACACAGGACAGCAGGCATTGCACCCCCTTCTTCGTTTAAGCCACACTTTAAAACAGATATGAAGGATGGAGACATGGCACTGTGATTAAGAGCAGTTGTTGCTCTTGCAGAGAACCCAGATTCAGCTTCCGTCACCCATGTGAAAAGGTCACAAACACCTCTGGCTCCAGCTGCAGGGAGTCCAACACCATCTTCTGGCCTCTGGGCACAAGGTGTGCACACTGTGTAATATGGATAGAATAAACAAAAATAAAAAGAAACCAATATGAAGACAATATACACTGTGTATTGTTTTAATTAGGTTGATTGTTAAATCCTACCAGCAGATGCAAGGGAGGCTGGCCTAGGTTCTAATGAGAAGTACCACACTGATTAGTTGTCATGCTTCCAACACCATTCTATATGCAACATTTATGAGAAACAGTTAAGTATGTCCTGTGTCTTCACTATACTCTGGGACATTGTTTTCCTGTCTAAAACATATTAAGATCATGTATGAGCTGGGCATGGTGGTGCATGCCTTTAATTGCAGCACTTGGGGAGGCAGAGGAAAGCAGATCTTCATGAATTCGAGGCCAGTCTGGTCGACAAATGGGGTCCAGGAAAGCCAAGGCTATACAGAGAAACTTTTGAAAAAGAAAACAAAACAAGAAAATGATCCTGTATGAATCATGTTCTTTAATGCATTTTACGTATTTCAAAACTTCACTTTAAAAGCAGAAAATACTAGCAGAGCATTGTGACACATGACTGTAATCTCAGTACTTGGAAGTGAGAGGCAGGAGACTAAATCAGGAGGTCAGGGTCATCAAATACCTAGCAACTTTTAATCTAATTCGTCTATACATTCATTTTTTCCATAGAGTTTAAGGCCAGCTTGAGTATAAGAGACTGGCTCCAGACAAATTAGGAAAGAAAGATATGAAGAAAGAGAGAGGGAGAAGGGGACAGGGGAAGAAGGGAAAGAAGGGAGGGGGAAGAGAAGGGATTGGGAAAGGAAAAAGAAGAGAAGGGGAAGGGAATGGAAGGGAGGGAGACTGAGGGGAGGAGGAGAAGAGAGGAAGAGAAAGAGAGGGAAGGGAAAGAGAGGAGGAAAGGGAAAGAAGAAAGGAAGGGGAAGAAGAAAGGAAGAGGAAGGGAAGAAGAAATGGAGGAAGGAAGGAAAGAAGGAAGGAGGGGAGGAGGAGAAGGGAGGAAAGGAAAGAGAGGGAAGGGAAAGACAGGAGGAAAGGGAAAGAAGAAAGGAAGGGGAAGGGAAGACGAAATGGAGGAAGGAAGGAAAGAAGGAGGGGAGGAAGGAAGGAAGAAACATAAATCAGTGACATCCCTTCATGACAAATTGACCAGTGTACCTGTGGTTGTAGCCTTGTCCTGTCCCCAGGACACACATTTTGACAGAGAAGGCAAATGTGCAGCTTGTGTGTCCTTTGTAGCTGAACTTGCTTCCAGGCTAACAGAAAGAAAATGCAAGTATTTGCAAACTCTGTGCATAAATACTTTACAAAACACAGAGACGTAAGAATTAAGAAAGTGCAGAACACAGAATACTCCACTGTGTATCTAATAAGTCAGAAAGTGGTTTCCTATTGAGTTTTGAGACTCAGGAGAGTGTTTTTCTAACAGTCTCTTTCCTTTCCTCTACAATAATATGCAACTTAGCTCACAACTCAGTGAGACAGAAATGCTAGGAAGGTCTGATGACAATGACCCAGAGACATAAATGTTGACTAAATATCCCAGAAGGTAAGCTATCTACAATGCTTCGAGGGTCTCCTGGAAGAACCTCTTTGACTCTTGAATCTGTACCTTTCTTCTCTTCCAGAGACTTGTGTCTGTTTTTATCCTTTGTTTCTTCTATCCCAGAGACCCCCTGCACCTCACTAAAATCACTGGGTGGCTCCTGAATCATTCTTTCTGTATTCATCACCAGTACCTTTCAACTCAATGCTTCCTGTGCCATTGTTGGGCTAACATCTAACAGATAAGCAAGTCTTCAGATACCCTCCCACATTGCTTTTGGGATGAAGTTCAAGTCTTTTACTTGGAACCCTCCATCTTCATTCTCTTGATAACCACCCATATAAGAAGTTTTCTCATGTTTCTTTGCCCTAATGTCAAAGTGTGTATGTTTTCAAACTTCAAATTCCAGTTTATACTGAAACATTCCCCTCATTATTGCATGGCTGATGAATTTTGATCTTAACCATTTCCTCCACATTTCAGCAGAACTCAGGCTTCATAGTCAAACACCTACCTCTGTCTGCAGTTCTAACATCGAGAAGGCCGAGGCATAAGAATCTTGGGTTACAGGCTAGAGAAAGAAGTTGTCCCTAGAGAAAAAGTATGGAATAGCTAGCACTGGAAAAAAGTGTTCCAAGAGGTATGTTTCAATCAAGATTATCATTCATCTTTTGCCCTGTCCCTTGAAGAGACTGATTATACAAAAGCAGTTTGTTTCTTTTTTAAAACATTTTTATTTTGTGTTAATCACAGGTTATGTACTTTGTATCCCAGCCATAGCCCCCTCCCGCATTCCCTCTCTATCCCCCCATCCCTCCCTCCTCTCTTCCTTGCCCCCCTCCAAGTCCACTGATAGGGGAGGACCTCCTCCCCTTCCATCTAACTCTAGCTTATCAGGTCTCTTCAGGGCTGGCTGCAATGTCCTCTTCTGGGATCTAGCTAGGTTGCTCCTCCCTCTGGAGGGTGGGGGGAGAGGGTCGAAGAGCCAGCCATTGAGTTCATGACAGAAATAGTCCCTGTTTCCCCTTAATAGGGTACCCAGTTGGATACTGAGCTACCATGGGCCACATCTGAGCAGGGGTTCTGGGTTATATCCTTACATGGTCGCTTGGTTGGAGAAAGAGTCTCATAAAAGACTCCTGTGCCCCAGTATAATTGGTCCTTGTAGAGCACCTGTCCTCTTCAGGTCATACTATCTTCCCCCACTTTCATATGATGTGCTCTGCCAAAGGGTTGGTTATGTGTCTTAATATTTGCTTTGATACACTGCTAGGTAGAGT
>CM053766.1:36331192-36381636 GCA_028658305.1 Pachyuromys duprasi | reverse complement strand
CAAGTTAAAGAGTTGTATGAAAAAAAAAATAACTTCGAGTCTCTGAAGAAAGAAATTGAAGAAGATAACAGAAAATGGAAAGATCTCCCTTGCTCGTGGATTGGTAGGATTGACATAGTAAAAACGGTCATTTTGCCAAAACACAACCTATAGATTTAGTGCAATTCTCATCAAAATACCAACACAATTCTTTACAGACCTTGAAAGAACAATTTTCAACTTCGTATGGAAAAACAAAAAAACAAAAAAAAATAGTTAAAACAATCATGTACAATGAAAGAACTTCAAAGATAACTCAATCCCTGATCTCAAGCTGTACTATAAAACAACAGTAATAAAAATGGCATGGTACTGGCATAGAAACAGACTAGTGGATCAATGGAATAGAATCAAAGACCCAGAAATAAATAAACCCACACACCTACGGACACCTGAATTTGGACCAAGAAGCCAAAACCATACAATGGAGAAAATATACCATCTTCAACAAATGGTGGTGGTCTAACTGGATGTCTGCATGTAGAAAAATACAAACAGGTCCATACTTATCACCCTCTACAAAAGTAAAGTCTAAGTGGATCAAAGACCTCAACACAAAAACAGACACACTAAATCTGTTAGAAAAGAAAGTTGGGAAGAGCCTTGAACTCATCAGCACAGGAGACAACTTCCTGAACAGAATACCAACAGCACAGGCTCTAAGATCAACAATCAATAAATGGGACCTCATGAAACTGAAAACCTTCTGTAAAGCAAAGGACATCATCAACAGAACAAAACGACAGCCTACAGACTGGGAAAGGATCTTCACCAACCCTATATATGACAGAAGGTTAATATCCAGAATATATAAATAACTCAAGAAATTAAACACCAGCAAACCAAATAATCCAATTTAAACATGGAGTACAAAGCTAAACAGAGAATCCTCAACAGAAGAATATGACATGTGGAGACTAGGCCACAGAAAAAGACAATGCAACCAGTCCTGATGAGACCTAATAAGTGAGGGTCAGATAGCCCCTATCAGTGGACTAGGGGAGGGGTATAGGGGGAGAAGAGGGAGGGAAGGTGGAATGGGGAGGAGATGAGGGAGGTGGCCACAGCCATAATACAATTTTAATAAAAATTGAATAAGTTATAATAATAATTAAAAAAGGAAGAAGTGGTCAATGTCCTCAGTCATCAGGGAAATACAAATCAAAGAACTCTGAGATTCCATCTGACACCCGTCAGAATGGCTAAGATCAAAACCTCAAATGACAACACATGCTGGAGAGGATGTGGAGAAAGGGGAACCCTCTTCCATTGCTGGTGGGAATGGAAACTTGTACAACCACTTTGGAAATCAATCTGGTGCTTTCTCAGAAAACTGGGAATAACACTACCTCAAGACCCAGCTATACCACTCCTGGGTATATATATCCAAAAGATGCTCAACCTTACATCAAGGACATTTGTTCAACTATGTTCATAGCAGCTTTATTTGTAATAGCCACAATCTGGAAACAACCTAGATGTCGCTCAACCAAAAATGGATACAGAAATTGTGGTATATTTACACAATGGAATGTTGCTCCTATTAAAAACAAGAAAATCATGAAATTTGCAGGAAAAAGGATGGAACTAGAAAAGATCGTCCTGAGTGAGGTAACTGAGAAGAAGAAAGACATATATGGTATATACTCACTTATAAGTAGATTTTAGCCATATAATATAGGATAAACATAATAAAATCTATAGACCTGAAGAAGCTAAGCGGGAGGACCATAGAGAGGATGCTTAATTCTCATTCAGAATGGAAAACAGGATAGACACGGGAAGTGGTAGAAGAGACAGAACAGGACTGGAGCCCACCACAGATGTCATTTAAAAGACTCCACCCAGCGTATCGAAGCAGATGCAGAGATTCACAGCCAAACTTTGGATGGAGCACAGGAGAAAGGGAGATGTAAAAGGAACTGGAGAGAAAAGGGGCCCCACAAAAAGACCAAGAAATCCAAAAAAGCCAGGCCCAGGGGGACTAGTAGAGACTGATGTATCAACCAAAACTCATGCATAGAGAGAACCTAGACCCCCTGCTCAGATGTAACCCATAGACAGCTCAGTCTCCATGTTGTACCCTAGTAAAGGAAGAAAAGTCAGTCATTGACATGAACTAAGTTGTCTTGATCACTTTTCCCTGGTGGGGCTACCTAGCCAGCCCATAAAGAAAGAGGATCCAAGCAGTCCTGATGAGACCTGATAGGCTAGGGTCACTGGACTAGGGGAGAGGGATAGGAGAGGAAGAGGGAGATGAGGGAGGGGGCTACAACCAGGATACAAAGTGAATAAATTGTAGTAACAACAACAATAATAATAATAGTAATAAGGGGCTGGAGAGATGGCTCACCAGTTAAGAGTACTGTCTGCTCTTCCAGAGGACCCAGGTTCAATTCCCAGCACCCACATGGCAGTTCACAGCTGTCTGTAACTCCAAGATCTGACACCCACAGATATACATGCAGGTAAAACACCAATTGACATAAAATAAAATTAATTAATTAAAAATAATAGTAATAAAAGGAACAACTGCAAAAATGAGCTTTAACAGTTGATAAATCAAAGAAAATAATTTTGAGTGTTCATGAGAGCTACATACCATTTCATATGCAGTGTCTCCCAATGGCTTCATCACTAGCTTGAAAAGGTATCTGGAGGTGGTACGGCCTTTAAGAGATGGGGGTTTTAGGAGAAATCTTTGGACCATGACACATGCTCTTGATGGAGTACCACACCTTTGTCACATGATCTCTGTTCTAATCTTGCCTCAAACTCTCCTTATCCTCTGCCACACATACAAACCCTGATGACATTCTAAAAGCAATGTGGCCATTGACCACACACTAAAACCTACAAACTGTGAGTGAAAATAAGCCTCTTTAAATTTTCACTTGAGAGTCTCCAGCATTTTATTATTGTCACTGAAAGCTGAATAACTTGTCAGCCACACATTTTTACAAGTATTTTAACCTTTGAGAGGACCTCTGCCAGAGCTTTTATTCTTACCCACACTTTAGAAACAAGAAGGTAGACCTTCAACAGAGAAGATGGACCTTTTGTTTAACATTACACACGTCACTGAAGAAGCCAGAATTTGCACCCAGATAGCTCTCATGCCAGAAGCAGCACCTGTAATTTCAACGGCGCTTCTCAATGAGGATGCAATTAACTGCACAAAATGCATTTGTCTGAGAAGACAGATGTCATGAATATGAACCACATCTTGATGGTCTTTCATGGTCAGTGAATAATTATTACAATTAATTTCTGAGCAACATTTTAAACAGAATGTAAGCACATTTTCCCCTGAAACTCGGTCAACGACTAACTTGTGTTCTTAAGTTAATCACTTGATCTATTAGAGTTTAGTTAGGTTGCATGTATGCAGTGAGCAGACTGCGTCACAAAATCCTTTAAGGATGGTGAGGGTGGCAAAACACTCATAATTTATGCAAACTTCCCTTGTTTCCAGCTACCTTTACAAACTGACCTAAGGCACAAGCTGTCAAGAAAGCTATTGTGTTGTGTCTGTCATAGTACATGGTGCACGTGTGTGTTCCATTTACTATAGTATAAGATGTCCACCAAACTAATGTGTGCTAATCTGTATTCTCAGTTGCTACTTGCTGACCATTACCTTTAAAAGAGAATAAGTTCAGTCCAATTTCCTAACATATTTTTAAATGCAGATTGAATTCTCAGCTTAAACTAATTTTTAAAAACATGTTGAAAAGAAAGAGAGGGATGGAGAGACAGAAAAAAAGTGTGAAGCTACCTTTTATTTTCTCATTTGGGGAGTGGAAGAGGAGGTTGTGGTGGCTTGGACGCAGGACAGGATACTTCTGTCTAAAACTTTCCACATGATGAAGTTAATTATCATTTTGTCTCTGTAGACCTTCCTGGAAGTGCCAACATCTGCTCAGTGAGGAGAACATCTGCTGGGCAAGTGGAGATATTGGGAGATAAGCCGCTTACTCAGACGGTTAGGGCATGATGAAGAAATTATAATAAATTGGAAAATTAAGATTAGGATCTGGGCATAATTAGTAGTTCGTTTTGTGCCAAATGCTGTATTTTTTGAACACATAATTAATGAGGTTGGAAGCCTCCAATGATTGTCAGCAGCTATGGCTGAAAGTAGCTCAGAAATCTGTTCACCTCATTGCTAGGCGGTAGGTCACAGGTTTACTTGGGGTTAGTGCTTGCAAGTGAGCACTGAGTGAAAAGTCACTTTCTAAAGTTTCCAGACACCATTGTCCTAAGCCACTTGCAAAGTGTGAGGAGCACGAGGCTCTGTGTTGCTCAATGCCAAACCATGGTGCAATGACTGGAAGGGAGTGTTCCTATGTTCACATGCTCGTGTGGCTAGGACAATGAGGGTCTGGAGCAACATTCGGCTTTATCTTGTTGTTTAATTGTATTCTTAGTATTATCATTGTGCTTGTATATGTATGATGGGGTGCATGTGGGCCATGGGGAAGGGTCAGAGGTCAGCTCTATAGCATTCATTGTCTCCTTCCACCTGGACATGAGCTCTGGTGATTGAACTCAGGTTGCTAGGCTTGTAAGGCAAGTACCGTACATAACTCACGAAGCCATCTCACCAGCCCCAAATTTTGTCACTTGTCAGGTTTCACAGGCATGATATTTCCTGTTTCCAAGACTCTGGAGACACAGGCTAGCCACATAATCTCTTCATTGTAAAGCCGTGAGAATCATTTCCAAGTACTCTTGTGGTCAACCTGGATGACAGGGCTTTTGTTTTATTTGTTCTAAATAGGGTCTCGCCAGTAGTCTGGGTGAGCTTTGAGCCTCAGCCTTCCAAGTACAAGTTACAAGCAAGAGCCACTGCACTCAACTTCGGACTTGAAAATATGAATTTAGATAGTTAATTCCATGTAATTTGAACAAACTCATCACCATACAAGATGTGTATCCTAAACCTTCAACTTTAACACTAGAGCCATAATGAAAGCATAATCATCATGATATTAGAAACACAAACCACATTATCCCACACACATTCCCAACATATGCGTGTTCACTCAACATACTCTCTTGTTCAAGCTCTGTCATTCTCTCTCTCAAAATCTACAATTTACTATCATTGTGGAAGCTTAAATTAGAATTCACATTCTTAAAATTCCTATTATGTTGACATTATAACTCTTTGTTTCAATCAATTTAAACAGAAATTTATTTGGTACAAATCATTACTTTCAAGTAAATTATGTTTGCTTTTAAGTTGGAAAGGTTGGGCTCTTGAAAGATTAGTCATTTAAAAATTTGTGTTGATACAGAAGTTTCTGCTTTTCCCAAGTGGAGAGAGATATTTTTTTTAATTTTTAAATGTAATTTATTTATTTTTATATCAATCACAGGTTAGGTACTTTGCATCCCAGGCATAGCACCCTCCCTCATTCCCTCCCATTCTCCCCATCCCTCCCTCATCTCCTCCCCGCCCCCTCCAAGTCCACCGATGGGGTAGGACCTCCTCCCCTTCCATCGGACCCCAGATCATCTTGTCTCCTCAGGGCTGACTGCAATGTCCTCCCCTGGGATCTAGCCAGGCTGTTACTCCCTGGCGTGTATGGGGGAGGGTCAAAGCTCCACAAAGACCAAACTGAGGAGAGAGATTTTCAGAATAACTACAAGCCTGTGTAAGGAGTCTAGCTTTGTAGTAATGCTAAGAAGCTGGGTCGCTCATCATTTCCAGCTTCTGCACAAGCTACTCCAGATGTTAAGAAAAATGAATCTAAGCTCTCTCCAAGGTGAGTATAGAACAGGCTGCCTATTCCAGCTTTAAGCATTACCTATGTGTTGTTTGTTTGTTTGTTTCTGAAAGAAGTTCTTGCTGGCCTAGAACTCACTATATAGTCAAAGCTGGGCTAGAAGTCACAGAGAAGTGCATGCCTCTGCCTCCCAGTTCTGAGAGTAAAGGTGTGTGCCATAACGCCAACCTTAAATAGTGTTTGTTGCATTGGCTGGCCCCTATGACTTCTGAGACCAGTGTCATCTAATCACTCCTCCATCTAAGATGATGGCAACACCCACAAAAAGATTCTCAGGAGTTTACAGGTCTGTTGACACCTCAACATGTCTCCTGCAGTGTTAAACCGCTGGGGTAAGGACAAACAAGTCTAAGATGTGGGAACCCTTTTCATGGAGCTTGAGGTCTAATTGCAGATTGCAATTACAAAAAAAAAAAAAGAAAGAAAGAAAATAAATGATGAGGACCTGTATAAACTGGTATGAATCCCAGATACAACATGTTTCACTGTGTATCCTCCATGCTGTCCCAAAACAACGAACCATGGGTTTTTGCATCCCATGCGTAGCCCCTTCCCCCATTCCTTCCCATTCTCCCCAACCCTCCCTCAACTCCTCCCTGCCCCCTCCAAGTCCACCAACGGGGGAGGATCTCCTCCCCTTTCATCTGACCCCAGATCATCTTGTCTCCTCAGGGCTGGCTGCAATGTCCTCCCCTGGGATCTAGCCAGGCTGTTACTCCCTGGCATGTATGGGGGAGGGTCGAAGAGTCAGCCATCAAGTTCAAGACTGAAACAGTCCCTGTTTCCCTTACTAGGGTCTTCAGTTCGACAATGAGCCATTCTTAAGTACATAGTGACTTGAGGTCAGCTTGGGAAACATGAAATTCCGTCCTTTATTATTATTTTTTTAAGTGGGCATTTTATTTCCACACAGATTCAATGCCACAGCATAATAAAGATTCCATAAAATGATAAAAGAAAATAATTAGACAAATTAAGGGTCAAGCCACACTTAAGCAAAACAATAGTTGTAGTAAGTGAGGAAAATAAGAGATATGTTGCAACGAACAAAGCACAGATCCCATTCCCAGCAGTGAACACAAAAAACTAAAGGATTCTTCAGCTATCTCAGCAGAAAAGCAACCATGTTTGATTTAGGAGAAAGCACTACGCCACCCCAGAATTGCTGATAACTACCAGCTCCACAAGACAAATGAGTAATGTCCACACGGTTCTGTGGAAAATAAAATTTAGCCTAAAAACATTCGAACTGATTAAAAGTGACACAGAAGTGACTGGAAGACATTCACTTTATTTTTTTTCTGAAAGGATTCACCCAACAGAGGATCAAAACAGATGCAGAAACTCAGGGCCAAACTTTGGGCAGATTTAAATATATTAGAAAATGAAATCCAGTCTTTAAATAAATATTCTTTGAAAGCCTAAATATACATACATATTTATGCATATATGTATTGCAGGATAAAGAATGGGACTGGACCTAGGCCCAATGGCACATGTAACTGGTGGGCAGCTTGGTCCTCATGTGGGTCCCCTAGCAACAAGAGGAGTGTGGGTCATATCAGGCATGGACTTGGTTGCCTGTTTTTGGATTATTTTTCCTAGCTGGGTTGCCTTGTTGGGACTCAACAGAAGAGGATGTACTAAGTCCTTGATGGGCTGGGTTGGGTTTGTATTGGGGGGGGGCGGCTACTCTTTTCTGAGGAGAAGGGGAGACAGGAAAGGAGGAAGAGGGTGGGAGGGTAGGACTGGGAGGAGAGAAAGGAGGGGCCTCTGAGTGGGATGTAAAATGAACAAATTATCACATTTATTTTCTTAAAAAATTGCTGTCTTTTTCTGTATTAAGAACTGCAAACGGTATTGTGAGCTATGAACACCATGTTCACAGTGATACCCTCTTTCCACAGGAGACTTGGGGATACAGTGACCAGCATCCAATGCTGACAATTCCTGGATACCCTGAAGAGTGACCAGTATTCCCCATTAACATTAAACTCGATCCCCGCAGCAAACTCATCCTCATTTTCAGGCCAAGAAATGGAAACACAATGATGTTAAAATATGTGACTCAAAAACCATGAAGTCATGAGGTAAGTTTGCAAATCCTCAAACTTATGCCATCAAGAGCTCAGAGCAGGAAAACTCCCTGAGACCGCTTTTAACCACGCTAACATTTCTACACTTCCAAGAAATTCTTCTAAGTAAATAATTACAGATTCTCATGAAATTTCCTACAGAACAATGGAGAAGACAGGGTCACATCATGTACTGCACGTGTATATTGAAGATGAGATCGTGAGAAACCTTATGAGCAACTTTCATCTAATGTTAGCATCACTCCCCCAAGACAAAACCACTTTAAAATTATTTTCCAGAGAGTGTTAGGGACTGAAAATATCTGCTGTACTGTGATGTGAAGAAAGCGGTGTGTGAGCTACTGGCCCTTACTGCCTTCTAACTCAGCGTATCTCTGTGCCATCCTTACTGTCTCGGGTTCTGTCTACAATGTTTCCTCAGTTTCTTTCTTCACATTTTCGGTGTACCTCTGACTTACACATAAGATGTACACATCAAGACTATCGAAAGGCTGGGGAGATGGCTTAGCGTGTAAGTGTCCTCAGTTACACAAGCATGAGGACTTGAGTTTGAGCCCCAACAGCTGCACAGAAGCTGAGTGCAGTGCCTGGAATCTGTAATCCCAAAGAGCTTGGGGGCCCTTGAGGTCTGCAAGCCAGCATAGCCTAATAGATGAGCCCTTGGTTCCAGGAGACACTCTGCCTCAAAAATAAGGTGTGAGGCCAGTAAGTTGGCTTGGAGCATGAAATTAATTGCCACAAAACTTGATGACCTAAAATCCATTCCCAGGAACCATATGGTGGGAGGATAGAGCCACCTTCTGAATGTCACTATGTCGTGTGTGTGTGTGTGTGTGTCTGCGTGCAGACATGATGCACACACATACACACAATAAGCAAGCAAATAAATAGAGTTTGAAAATAAAAAAAAGAAGGCAACTGAAAGAGGCATCTGATATTGCCTTCGCCCTTCCACATGCATTCATATTCCCTACTCACAAGTACACACACACACACAAACATGTACACACATACATGAAAACGATCAAAATACATAGTCACTATGTCTAGACAATTTAGAGTTCATTTCTTCTTCTTATAAGTCTTTGTGTCCTTTTCCAATATTTTCTGTAAAATAAAACACCTTCTCATTACACTTGATGTGTAAATTAAAATTTTCTATTAAATGCAGTTGAACTATAAATACATTTATTCTATGTATATTCATTCAGTTTTTATGTTTTGAGATTTTATTTCAAACTTTCGATCCTAAATGAGTCAAATATTAACATTTAAATATAAACAGTACATCAGCCTCTTCTGAAGCCCACCATGTCCACATCAGATCTAAAATACATGACCTAAGTAGCTTACAGACTTAGGCCTATGATTTTTTTTAGAAAATAAGTAAGCCCACCGTGCTGCTCCTTCATGCTTAATCTTCCAACTGCTGAACATCGAAGATAAATTTCCACAAAAAACAATCATTTGATCTGGAAAGATCTTCCAGAACACATTCTCTGAAGCTTAGTATAAATATCAGCTCAGGTTTTCCCAGAGATTTCGACAGTCAGAAGGTCCCGGGGCACAACTTGTATACATACCATGTATTTGCATAGAAACCTGATACTTCTAAGAGCATTTTCATAGGCATTATTTCAACTAATTCTCAAAAAAGGCTATGAAATAAATATCATTAAACAAACTTACCAGACAAAAATGTTGCCATCAGCACGTCCATTTGATCCTCAAGTGTCAGGCTTAGTCTAACAAAAGCGCATGACTCTCCTTAACAAGGGCAAACTTAGTCACAGTGACTCCATCTGGCATTCTGCAGTTGGTGCTTTCAAGAAACTATGTTGGGAATGACCAAGTATGTGGTTTGTTCCAACTCAGTGCTGTTCATTATAACCAGAAAATAATGTTAAAAATAATTCTGAAAGCACATGTACACTGTCTATGATAGTTCTATCTATCTATAGATATGGATATGTACCTATATCTAGCTATAGATAGACAGATGATATATAGACAGATAGATAGATGATAGATGGATAGATAGATAATAGATGGATGGATTGGATTATAGCTAATATATAGATGATAAATTGTTGGGGCTCACTGAGTGAAGGTGTGTCTCTGTACCTTCAATTGTTAATTCTGTATTGACAGAGAACTATGGCTTATCACCAGCCTCATATTTTGTAAACATTTATGTTCCCTCACCTGCCTAAGACACTCTAGAATTGTATGTGATTGGCTCCAATTAAAATCTGATGACCAATGGCTGGGCAGAAGGGGAAGGCAGACCTCTGGACAGAGAGAAAGTTTCTGGGAAAGAACAGACACGGGGGATTCCCCAGCATGACACGGGAAGGAATGGACATACCAGGGCTGAGAGAGAGGTAAAGAACTAAGTATGTGGCTAGCATAGTCAGGATGAGCTAGCTCATATCTGCCCCACTAAGGCCTAAGCTTTAAGTGTTAATAAGTCTCCGTGCCTTTATTTAACCACTGGTGGGTTTAATAAACTCCACTATAATAAATAAATGTAAAGATAGATAACTGTATAGATAGATGATATAAATAGATTATAGAAAGACATATGTAATGACATAGATAATATAGAAATAAATAGATATACAGATAATATCTGTATGATAATACTAACATATAGATGGTGATAGACAGTATATAGATATTACAGTGATAGTAAGAGGCAGATAAGTAATATGTTGTAGATGATAGATAAATGTGTAAACGATAACAAGATAGACAATTTGTGAATGTTAGAGAGGTAGACGGCTGATAGCTAGATGTATAGATGAATACACAGAATAGTAAGTCACTGGACTATAGACAGATACCTGCAGTCTGTCATGCCCAACAGAACCTTGCTGACACATGTGTTTGGTGCATGCCAAACATACAGAACCACCCCCCACCCAATGCGCATCGGCACACACATGCATTTCCCATGGAGAGTAATTATGCCCTGCATGTGTTACTGCTGGAGGATGAAATGCAGAGTTCTCATTAAAAGTCAAATCTTTCCATTCAAAAGACAGAATAAAATGTTCCTTTAAAAAAAAAAAGCCAGATGGCTATGTGTATGCTTTGAAAGTTTTCCGCTTTAGAATATTCCTGTTGCTTGGCAATTCCCGTGGGACTGCTCTCTCTCAGTACTCTCAGGAGTCTGTTGTCAATTCACAAACCCTCTGCTTCATACACGAGCGTGGCTGTTTCCTCTCAGCGTCCCTTTCCTTTTTGGTCTCAGTGGCCTGCCACTCTCTTCAAGGGCCCTTTGACAAACCACATTTTACCCCTGCCCCAGTCCCTCACTCTTCTGTACGGTCCCCAAAGCTGTGGAGGGCCAGCGTCGTACCTTCCAGCAACTCTTTTGCCCATGACAGCCTTTGTGTGAGTTCCGTTTTGGCTTCTCCCACAACTTCCCAGCTTGTAGGTACAACCAGAAACTCCAAACCTAAAGGCAACTCCCTTTGCTCTCTTATCTCCACTGCCAAGCTTGCCAATTGAGGGTAAAGGAGAAGATGGCCAATCTCGAGAAAGACCACTGTTTGTTGAGAGGGAATAGTCTCATCCAGCGTGATATGCATCCAGTTAAAAATTCAAGAGCTTGTAACAGACAAGGCTTCCCACACTTTTGTTTTTTCAGTAGGACATTCCCCACTTTGAATCATCATCAGCTTCCTACTGAAGACACAACTGGAAGATCCTTGAATAAATTATGCACAAGAGGCGTTGGCACAGTAGATGTGTTCAGTGTATCGAATTAGCTCTCGGGGCCTGGGAATCATAAAATTGCCTGAACCTGTTGGAAAAGTGTCTGCCTTAGGAGAGTGGTCAGGAAGCACCACGCTCTTACCGTCATGTTGCCTTAAGCTTCACATAGAAAGAGCTGTAGCTTGAATTTCTCTGTTCCCACAAGTGCTTAGTTCTGACTTTGCCAAAAAAGTGGGCATTTTGCCTCTACAAACAAGTGGCCATATTCTGCGTATTCTCATCTCCTCTGATGACACCTCTGATTGCACCTAACCTGGCAGCAGGGCTGGATTGGAAAACAAGAGCTTTCTTTTGGCTGGGAGAACAAAGCGCAATTGTTTCTGTTAAGCAGTGAAGTTTCCACCGCAGCCAGGGGTTACGGAAAGGAATCCTCATAAGGGGAGAAGAAAAACGTTCCCCATCATGTCAGCGCTGTCGGTGACCAAAGCCACACTCCGATGTCTGACCTATGGCCTCCAAAGCAGAGGGATGTTTCTTCCTCTATAAAGTGAGTGTTATTTGATTAAATGAATGTTTCTCTAATAAATAGCGTACTAAAGGTCCTTTTTAAAAAGACTGTCTTATCTGGAGCCAAGTAAAAGATATATTGGCAAAAACAAAACTTTCATCTAAATTAATAATGTCTTCGTACATCCCTGTCCAGACCCGCGCTGGCTCAACGATGAGGAGGCTTTTTCCCATGATCCTTTTCCCACCACTGAGTAATCTGGCTAAGCCAGCATCCTCGGCAACAAAGCCTACAAACCCTAATTCTGAGGGTGTCTTTGTCTTTTTGTCTTCTACTTCTGGGTGACATTCCTTAAACAGTCACAAAAGGCAGGTCATTTCATAGGTCAAAATAAAGGTTTCGCAGCCCCTCCTTTTTTTAAGACAGAGTTTCTCTGCATAGCCCTGGCTGTCCTGGAACTTACTCTGTAGATAAGGCTAGCCTAGAACTCAAGAGATTCTCCTGCCTCGGCCTCTGAAGTGCTGAGATTAAAGGTGTGGGCCACCACCACCTGACCCCATTCAAAATTTTAAAATAAAATATAACCAAAGTTTAATAAAGAATTTACACTGTTCTCTCATACTCATTTTTCAATTTTCGCTGATCTTTTTATTTTGAAATATGAATTTTGGGGGCAGGGATAGAATAGCTGCTTCATTTGAGATGGAGTCAGTGGGTCTTGCTCGTGCCGAGGACCTCAATTTGGAAGAAGGAGCTGCTGGTTTTCTTCCACTGTTGTATGTGTAGCATTATCCAAATGGGTATGGCATAACATTAATTCATGAAATCCTCTGAAGAAAGAATGGGGGGAGTGAGAATGATATGTTAATTAGAATATCATTTGGTTTTAATTAAATAAAAAAGGAAGTAGGTGAGAGTTTGTATGTGTACTATTTAATACCATGAACTATGTTTAGAAATATCGCTGTATTCAGTGTATTTTTCTCCACACTTCTTTTCTGCTCCTCCATGAAGACACTATTTTTTCCCAAGTCTGCATGGTGGCAAGAAAGACTGTAGCTCCTGAATGTCACATTTGACCATAGCCCAGCAAGACTGGCCCTGTGCTCTTGCAGCCTGAAATTCAAGAATGAAGGAACAATGTGGCGAGCTGGCTCAATGTGTAAAGGCGCTTGCCACTAAGTCTGACTTGGGTTTGATCCTTAGGGCTTGCACAGCAAGAGAGAACCAATTCCTATAAGTTGTCCTCTGACTTTTACATACCAATCACACACACACACACACACACACAAACCCGCACGCGCAGAATGTAAATATTATAATAAGAGAAAAAGGAGGACATACACAATGTAAATTTTATAACAAAAGAAAAAGGATGACTTGTTTCTGTGTCAGGAGAAAAAGAAAACCCTTAGTAAATGCATGGGATTATATAAAGAACATCAGAAATAGCTCCATGTTGAAATTCTAAGATTTGCAGAGAGAATGCACAACAATATGAAGGTGAGAATCTTAGAATTCATTCTGGCAGAGGTATGTTGTCTGTATCAGTCTTAAGCTTAGATATCAGAGCGACAGCAGTAAGAGATACAGGATACTGTGAATGCCCTCTAACATGCTCTGGCCATTAATGTCATGAACACGTATGTCTTTACACCACTAGTCACTTTCCACCTATCTCACCAAGGCTTCCAATAAACTTAACACCACATATCAGATGCAACTATAGCTTCAGTGTGATTAGTCAGATGTTCTGTGCCATGTTCAGACATCCCAGAACCCTTGTTTAACATGATGACAAAGGCTAGAACTGTAAGCTGCTACCTCTGGATACAAACCACCCTGAGTCTTCTTTCCTGGTATGTAGTTTTGGGCTACAGTTTGCTTAAGTTGTTATTTTAATAAGATGCTGACTGAAATAGTATCTATGCCCTATATTGCTACAAACATTAATGAAATTCCACAGACGTGAAGTGTTCAGAATGGTTGCAGTAAAGCCTGACTAGCTGATGAGCATTATTGTTGAAAATCACAGGCAGAAACAGTCCCTGTTCCCCTTACTAGGGAGCCACTTGGATACTGAGCTACCATGGGCTACGTCCAAGCAGGAGCTCTAGGTTATATCCATGCATGCTCCATGGTTAAAGAATCAGTCTCAGACAAGCCCCTGTGCCTAGATGCATGAACTCTGTGGCTAGCTCTTTGACCTCCCTCCCTACCCGCCCCCATGGGAGGAGCAGCCTAGCAAGGCCACAGAGGAGGACATTGCAGCCAGTTCTGGTGAGACCTGCTAAGCTAGGGTCAGATGGAAGGGGAAGAGGACTTCCCTTATCAGTGGACTTAGAGCGGGGCAGGGAGGAGATGAGGAAGGGTGGGAATGGGAGGGAATGAGGAAAGGGATTACAGCTGGAATACAAAGTAAATAAACTATAATTAATATAAATATGTATATAAAGAAAATCACAGCCAGACACTGTCAAGCTCATCTATTGCTTTATCTGTATTTGGGATTTTATTGTTTTTTATGAATAATACTTATTTATTCTTCACAAAATTTATATGCATGTACAATGTATCTTGTTCATATCTATGCTCCACTCTCTCTGCCAACTCTTTCAAAGTTACTTTTATAAAACTATGTTTGTTCCTCAATTTCGCTCTTAACTCAGTCACCTCACAAACAATTCAGATTCTTTTATATTTGTTTCATAATAAGCTTCACAACACAATAACTGAGTAGCAAATACTCTGTTCTTAACCCTCTAAGCTAACGCGGTTTCCTCCCAGCATACATCCCAGAGATACTTACACTTTGTAGCTTTCCTGCTCCAGCTCCTCACTCGGATCTCTCCTGCACCTCTCCCATGGCTCAGCTACTTCCTCCTCCACTGGCTGGCAGAAAATCCAGCCCTATTCTCTCTCCTGCTCAGAGACTGGCTTTATTGGCTGCTTTATTGGCACCCGGGACAATTGGGGAGCAGTGTTTACACAACAATGAGACAGGAGATTCTCAGAACAATGATTGAAACCAGATTGGGGGGGGAGGGGCATGTACAGAAATCAGAGTTTGAATTACACCATAACCTCATGCATATGACATATGATTCTCTAGATGCCCCAATATATCGCCTTCCCAACTTCATATTCTTTTTAAAATGTTTTCCTTATTTATAATCCACTGAGTCTAATTAGAGTTACCTGTATGTGCATGAGTGTAGAGCCATTCACTGGAACATGTGTAGCCTACCAATGGCCACACATGCGAAGAAATGTATACTCTCACTCTCTCAGCTGCCATCAACTGTCAATCTTCGAGTTAGGCTCTGTATCTTCTCCCATCCATGCTGGGATTTTAAACTGGCTTGATCTTGTACCTGAGGACTGCATTGAATTCCCATGTTTGCAAAAGTGTTAGATCCAGCTGTGACACGTCACAGTTGTCTTTGGGAACTCTTCAATCCACTGGGATTTCCTTGAACTTTTGGAAGAGCTACTTTTCAGAGTCATAATCTGTCCTAACAAACTTCCCTGACAGCATCCAGAGAGTTTCAGGGTCACAGGCAGTCATGAGATTTGCCTCCACTCACAAATGACCACGTTTAAGGATTCATGACATAATTACACATTTACTGATTAAATATACCTGATGTAATAAATCCCTGTTTGATTCATCTCACAAGCCACAGAACTTAAGCGACTAGCTTCTAACACCACAGAAGAGCATGGAGTTTCCACTGCTGAAGGGAGACCAGCATCTGCTAGTTTCTTACCTGCTGGATGAAAGCAGAAACTCACAAAAGCTTGCCCAAGCCTTGTTGAGGTGAGGGCACAACCCAAGCAGGGCGCACATCTGGTTAAATCCAACTTCTAGAAAGATGGGATTTCTCAGGAAAGTCGATTACTACTGTTTCCAGTTCTATCCAGCATGAAGTGTGGAGACTGAGCAAACAGACCTCATTAGGTAAGGACCTCATGAGGAGGTATAGTCTACAACAATTATCGTGTGTTTGGTGTCACATCAGCAAAAACATAAAGACAACTGTTCGTTTCCTACCATTATCAACTCCCTGAATTTTATGTCTTTTCTGAGTTTTTAAGTGAGTGTTTTGTTAGCAATCTGTTCTCCACAGCAGCTCATGTAACTGAATTTCTGTGTGAGGAAGAAAACCCATTTTAAAATCCTGTATTATAAACTGAAAACACCAAAATATAACACTTTCTGAATACTCTAGCTTATTGAATAGTGAGTCACAAATCACTTTGAATTACATGAGCCTCATGCCATCTATTCATATTTCCCCACCTGTGTTTGCCGGCAGAAAGCATGAGAATCACTGTGCATATCAGCAGATGAGGGAGAAAAACAAGTCTCAGTTGTGGGGCTTTGCTATTTAACCCTTATTTACACTTCCTTTAAAATTTTTATTTCTTTTTTATAATTTATAGTTTATTCACTTTGTAGCCTAGCTGTAGCCCTCTCCCTCATTCCCTCCCAACCCCACCCTCCCTCATCTCCTCCCATGCCCCTCCCCAAGACCACTGATAGGGGAGGTTCTCCTCCTCTTCCAGCTGACCCTAGCCTATCAGGTCTCATCAGGTCTGGCTTCATTGTCTTCCTCTGTGGCCTGGTAAGGCTGCCCCCCTTCCCCAGGGGAAGGTGATAAAGAGCCAGTTGCTGACTGTCAGACAGTCCCTGTTCCCTTTACTAGGGAACCCATTTGGAGACTGAGCTGCCATGGGCTACATCTGTGCAGGGGTTCTAGATTATCTTCATGCATGGTCCTTGGTGGGAGTATCAGTCTCACTTCTTAAGTGAGGTTCAAGTGCCTCTCTGAAACAGTTTTGAGATGAGGTTTATCCTACTCCATCGTTGCATTATGATGGCTCTAACAGAAGAGAGAAAAATAAAATAAAACAATTCTTGTTAATATTAATAGCCAAACAGGCTGTATTACCATTTCCAAAGAGCATGTACAGGAATAGCACCCTTCCCACCTACCTCTGAAAAGCAGGCTGAAATTTTCTTTCTCCTCCATATTTCTTTCCCCATGCCACCGAGATGTTCTCAGTCAAACTGAGCACATATGTGGCGGCTCTAAAAATGGTAAGTGATGTTTTAGCTTGCCTTGTATGTCTCTTGATCTTGGAGCACTTATCTAGAGTGATATGTACCCAGAGGGAGGAAAAAATTGTATTTCCCTCAAACAAAACAAAAGCAAGGTCTTTATTCTCTTGCCTACTTCCAGTGAAATTTAGCCAAAAAAAAATCTTTCAGTAAAAAGGAGTATGGGAAGGCAGCTTCTAAAGAAAAATAAGTTTGTTTCCAGTTATTCCTTTCAAGGTTGGATCAAAACTTGGTGTGAAAGTCACTATTGCTTTCTCAGACCTTCTCAAGGTAAGCACTGCTTTGTTTTTCTTAATACGTCTGGAAAGCTTTTGGAATAAAATCATCACCAAGTGAGAAAGTTTTATTCAGATCCACAAAGGATTTTCCAACTCTAGACATACTGTGTTCAAGAATGAAGTGTAAGTGAATCTATTCAAATAGTACCCACGTATGCCACACCTTCCTCATAAAGTTACACATTATAGTGTGCCAGCTACACATCATACTGTAGCTTAAGCAACTTTTCATTCATGACTCTGTTTGAATGCTGTCCTGGCATCCAACACGGGTATTGTAGATGAATGTTGTAATGAACTCACAAATACATCTCCATTACTATAAAACCAGATCACAGACACACTAGATTTTTCAGGAAGCAACTCACATTTAACCAATATTTGAGAGTTAATCTAGTGACAGAAATTTATGTATTTCTCACATGCATTATTTCATTTAGACCTTAAAAATTAATAGAGAATTGTATTCAGAATCACACTATCAGAGAACAACTCATATGGGGTAGAGTTCACTGGTAGAGAGTTTGCCTATCATATAAAAATGTCCTGAGTTGGATACCCATCACTGAATAAATAATAGAAAAATGTCTAGAAGCAGAGTCTATAGCTTCAGGTCTGTTGATCACTAATTGTATGACCTTGAACACACGAACATTTATAATCCATCACGTGACTCAATATGAAATTTTCATCATGTTGTGTGAACATATACATAAAACTTCACAGACAAACTATCAGAAAATGGTACCTATTATTACATAGAAATTGAAAACTACTTTGGAACTTTACATAAGGATATTAAAGTGTAGTCGATATACGCAACCATTTCCAACCCACATCTTGAACAGAACTAACTTTGCCAATGCGAAAGCATGTATAGGTCCAACTCGCTAATTACCATGCCATCTGGTGTTGATCTGAGATGAAGGGAGCTGAAAGCTTGGATTAGACACCTCCAAAGTGGGGGATTTTGATTAGAGACTTTCAAGTGCTGGCCAACAGTCCCCCTCCCAGCATGTGTACTCCATATTCAGTTATTTTGAACTTTAACAACCACCCCTAGTCAACCTATTCACCAGATTAAAACTGGGTGCATGCATACATTCACACAAACACATGCACACAAAAATACCGCCTAGGGCTGAAGAGATGGTACAGCAGTGAAAAGCACAGGCTGCTCATATAGAAAACCCAGGCTCGCTTTCCAGCACTTATATGGTGGCTAACAACCATCTGTAACTGGAGTTCCAGAGAAATCATGCCCTTTTCCAATGGGCACCAGTCTCACACATGGTGAACATACACACATGAAGGCAAAACATATACACGCATTAAATAAAACAAATCTTTAAGAAGCGCTCTGATGAATTATTTTTAAAACTACATCTGTTAAAATGTATTATCTTTCATCCATAGATATTTCTTTCTATGTCCTGACATTTCAGTGTTTACATGAATTCAGTTGATATGGCTGCACTGAATAGCTGTCTAATGTCCTAACCTGGAACTGGACACTATTGTAGCGACTGATGCTGGTTCCCGCCAGCATTCCAACAGTTCTGCCATGTACTCATATGGAATTCTATTTGACATCATCTCCAAGATGCACGGGCATCTCTGCTTATGCCCACCAATGCTACAATAGTATCATTTAACCTCACTGAGTCTGTAGCCCTTAAACCTGCTCTCTACCTTCTCCAGATGGAGCAGATATGAACTGGAGAAGGAATATCACAATGAAACATTTTCAAAACTAAAATTGTTGAAAAACAATAAAGATATTTTTTTCCTCAGGACCCTCAGTATTCCAAACTCCACTGTGATCTCTCCTTCCAGTTTCCATCCCAAGTGGGAGTGGCAGTCATTGGGCATGCTTCCACTGTGCTCTCTGCCAGTGTTTCCTTCATTTTGCTTTCTCTGACTGTTCCCTTGAGACTCTATGCTGCCTCCCACAGCCAACTTTCTCAGTCTACTTCTCTCTCTCTTTCTACATATATATAATGTATGTATAACCTATATTAATATATGTGTATATATATAAAACAGAGACACATTTATTATTTAATTTCTAAGCCAGTGAAACAAGTAAAACTTCAATTTAAAGGAACACAAACAGAAAAAAAGAAAATGAAATAAACAAATGGAAACTTCTAAACTGGTTATGACAATAAATTCTTTCATTCTAAAATGCACAATGATTTTGAAGAGATTAAGATTCCCTTTGCAGACCTAACTATCCAAACTTACATTATGTCAAGATCACCTAATTAATAACTGATGTCACTTGAACTTGAACCCACATCTCTGAGAACATGAACCCAAGCATGACATGATGACATAACTCAAAATGTTTAGTAACATTTAGTAACTGTAATTGTAGCATACAGTGTTAGCATGTACTGTACACGCTTTCTGCAGTGAAGCATGTACAAGTGTGCAGTTCTCCGATCAGCTCTTTACAGGCGACTCTCAGAATTGTTTATATGCCCCCCCCCGTGGAGATGACTTCTTGCTTCCATGTTTCTGATTATTTCAGTTTGAAGACCTTAATTCAACAATAAACTGATTAATCTGCATGAGATTAGTTACACTTGTATATACTTGCATGCATTATTTCTAATTCTCAAAACAACCTGTTTGGCCAATGTTATTGTCCACACATTACAAATAAGAAAACATGTTGTTTTTTTTTCCTGTAAATTCAACTACTCTATATAAAGTAGCTTTGGAAACAAAATACAAGGCCTGTTTGCATTATTACTAATCATTATTATTAATCATTCAAAGAGTATTTTTAAAAAGACAACTACTGCCCATCTTTGTGTTAACTTTGCTGATTACCAGCAGCTTCCTCTGAGCCATGGTTACTCTTGCCATGGTCTGAAAAGCATTCCCTAGTTCAACAAGTGGCTGGGGCTTCCCCATGCTTTTTCCTACATAATGAATATTTTCCAGTTACCGCCAATTGTCCCATCACTACAGTAAGTGGTCCCTCTGCGTCCCAGCAATCAATATTCATTTAATATACTTCCTTCCTGTGTCAGAATTTTTCACTATGTGAAATAATAAGGTAACTTCATGTTTGGTGAGAACAATATATATGGGCATACATTCATTCACTATAAACTGAGTAAAGAGTAGACCTTGCATTTTTATGCTTAATTTTTGTGTTTTTCCCCTCGGGGGAAAAATATTTCTCATGATTCAACTCTTCTTAATTAGTCACATAATTAAAATAACAAATAGAATTGCATTTTCATCTAAACACACTACGGTGTGCACTCTCTTATATATCTAATTCATTATAAAGTCAACACACAACAAGTATAGTATTTTATTTACATATGTGTTCATTCTATATATAATTCAGGAAGAGATATACTTGCTACTAAACCAGATATTTTTTAAGTGTTGTTTTTCAAATTAGAAGCAAGAATTTTACCTTCCACATCCAATTCTAAAAAATCCTAAGGATAAGGCTTATGACAGAGGCAATGTTCGTAGAAAAGAATGCTTCAGAATGTACAAAAGCCTTCTATTTCCCCAAGAATTTTTACAAAATATAAAAACCAAGCTTTCCTTGGTACATTTCTACCTCTCCTGTGCCACCTAGTGTCTTTAAGTAACGGGTCTGTGTGCAGAGAATAACCTGCGAATACGTCAGCTGACCGTGCAGCCTGTCTGCATGGTCACCCTCAGGCGAGCAAACAAGGGACTTAAGATTGGGGCTGCAGAAGGGCGGTTTTATTAGGTTATGAAAAACTGCAAATGAATAGGACTTTAACAGCGAAGGAGAAGGCTTTAAAGTTCAGTCCAGGATCCGTGGTGAACAGATGCTGAGAAAATAATGCATAATGGAGCAATTGAGTCTCGTTAGGTTCAGATACGGCATAATAGGAACAGAGTTTTGATCCGAGGCCACACATCTGGAAGGGAGAAAGTAATGGGGACAGGACAGAGTGAGCATGGCCATCCTTCCCCATTCACAACTGAGCGTTTTTGCCTCTCTTGTGGTCTGGCTACTGTACCAGATTTGCTCATAATACCCATTATTAAGAGTGGCTGTTATAGATCCTTTATCCTTTCGAAGTAAAAGCCTATGTTTGTCCAAATACTCCATTAGGAGCACTAGCTCCGTGCAGAAAGCCAGGTGGAGGTCTTTCCTGAAGGTTTTTATCCATTCTGTGGGATCCTGATCATACATGAACTGTCTAGTATATCAAAAACAGACAGGCTTGTTTCTTGATTTACACCTGAGGTCTCTGAGTAAACAGTTCAGACAGCTTTGGACTGCACTAATCTGCAGATTAGATGGAAAAGCTTGGAAAGCCAAATACATGAGTTCTGGACTGTCTGGTCCTGCGTTGTTAGAGTAACCTAAATCAATTAATGGACCCATAGGGCAATGTATTCTCCAGTTCAACGTCTCTTGAAAACTCACATTTTGCCCCCCCCCTTTTTTCATCAAAAGACTCTAAGACAATAAGGGAAATTCTACATGTATCTGCTTTTTGCTGTGACCTGCAAGACTAGAGTCAAAAGTCATGAGTTGGGCTGGAGATGTAGCTCAGTGATAGAACAGTTGCCTAGCAACCAGGTACTAACCCCAGTACCACAAGAAAAAAGTAAGAACTGTATACATGGAAAGGGAGTGTCCTCATTGCTTTTCTGCTACTGTAATTGCAAGCCCAGCACATAGAGAATAAAGGGCTTATTCTGAGCTGCAATTAAAGGCACAATCCATAAAGGCAGCAGGAGCTTGAATCCACTGGTCATCTTGCATCAGAGTCAGGAAAAGATAGCAATGAATTAACACTACTGGTTAGCTCTCTTTCTCTACTTACACAGTCCATGGTCCCAAGGAAGGAACAGAGCCATCCACCACGGGCAGATCGTCCACCTCAATTAACACAATCAAAGTTACACCCCCCCCTCACACACACACCAGGTAGGTAAGCCCAGAGGTCTGTCTCCCTGCTGAGTCAACTAGATTCTATCAAATTGGCATCACAGTGAGAGTTAACCTGCAAGTCAGCTGTGCAGTTTGTGATACACATCAGGCTTCACTGTAACGGTTAACACTTTCCAAGCCAGGATGGTGCACAGATGAGTTTTCAGTCTGACCTTAGCTTTGGGTTTCAGACCTGGTGCCTATTTAACATATCAAAGCAGACATGGCCTTGGCTTCTCACAGCATCCCTCAGTCCCTACCTGTTATGAGGCATGGCGGACATACATACCCTGCTCTCTGCCCTGAACTTTCTAGCCCAGGGGGGCTGGGCTCCCCTTCCCCAGAAGCTCCTCCCTATATTATCTAGATAATTTGGTTCCTCTCTCCTTTCTCTCTCTCTCTGTCTCTCTCTGTCTCTCTCTGTCTCTCTGTCTCTGTCTCTCTGTCTCTGTCTCTGTCTCTCTCTCTCTCTCTCTCTCTCTCTGTGTGTGTGTGTGTGTGTGTGTGTGTGTGTGCATATGCTCTTTGTTTTCTTCCTCTGCATCCTTCTCTGTCTCCCTTTCTGCATGGCAACTTCCCTGTTGCCATTCTTTGAGACCAGTGAATCCAACTGAGATCTGCCCCCCAATAAACCTGCTTTTATACTTTAATTTGGCTTAAATTGGCTCATTTCGTTAGCAGAAAATAACTATCACTGAGGCCCCACGTGCAGAGCTTTGCTCAGCTGTCTTTGCATTTTCTCACAGAAACCTCAGTTCACAAAATTAGGACACCGAGCCTTACTTAGTTGCATCCATGCCACATGCTGCCTGCCGTGACAGCTCATAGCTAGCAGGAGAGATTGATTCCTGCTCTGGGTGACACTGACCGGGGTTCATGCTATAAACCACTTCCTCCTGCACAAGCAGCATTCCTTATTTACATTACTAGGCTGATGCCTCCACAGCTGTGGCAGGTAATGCCGAATGTCAATAGGTTCTAGAATCATATTGGAGAGAAACCTCTGGGTATGTGTAGGAGGGAATGTTTGATTGGATTATTGAGGAAGACTCACCATAAATGTGGACATTGATGTCCCATGGGCCAAGGTCTTGAACCAAATGCAAAGGAGAAAGCAAGCTTACTACATGCATATCTCCCTCCACCTCACAGGAGCAAGTATGAAAGTAACTTTCTAGCCAGGTGAAGTACTTGCCAGAACCCAATCCAAACTCTGGTCTTAGAGTTCTAATCCCCAGAACCAGGGACAAGTAGATTCCTGTTTTATAAGCCACTCAGTATTTTCTTAGGCATCCTTAGATCGTATGTCAGATATATGCTGAGTAATGTGGATTCTAAGAACATCTTGTTCTAAGACTTCCCTACTGAACATTTTAAAACAATGAGGACTTGCCTGAATGCTTGATCAGATAAATCACTATCCAAAAGCAGGGGGTCATCTTTTACTCTGTGATCATTTGTAGGAGAAACAAATGGAAATACAAAGAAATAAATGGAGAGGCCAGGGTGAGATGGTCACACAAATGCCAAAAGTTAGACACAGGGAAGAGTCAGAATCAAAAATTAGATGCCAATAAGACAGGGCAGTCAAGTTAATGAAATGAGTATTGCTCTTTAGTTCAGAAAAAGTGTATTGTTCTTCTTTTAGGAGTTTACTGGTTTACCATCTGGTCTGATGACAAAAGAGTCACTTTATGAACTGAGATGTGATATGAGAACAAACCCATTCTTGTGAATTGAGGACATCACTTCATATGAAGACAATGGGGTGAGTAGTAGAATTCTTGGTTTGAGTTTTGTGGACATCTCTAAAGTCTGTACAATGATATTGTGCACATTTTGAAATTCTAATAAAAAATGAAATAGAAATGTGTATTGTTAACCTGGTGTGATGCCACACACCTGTAATCCCAGTACTCAGATAGGCAGAGGCAGGCAGATCTCTCTCAGTTCGAGGCCAGCCTGGTCTACAAAGTGAGTCCAGAACAAGCAGAGCTACACAGAGAAAGCCTGTCTCAAACAAACAAACAAAAAGCTATAAAAACTATGCATTGTTTATGACATAGAAAATGGTGTTCATATGCATTTTCACTAGTAATAGTCTTAGTTGAAGAGAACTGGTGTCCATTGAAGAGAATCTAGAGCTTTTATTAGCTTCTGAGAAGTGCTGCTTATCACATATTTAAGAACAAAGAGAACTGGAAAGTAGATTTATGATGGTGAAATTTCTAATAAGAAAATATTCCCCAGTGGAATACAGAGCAAGATTCCAACCCTGGCGAGGGGAACAGAAAAAGCAGACTTTGAGTTCCTGAATCTCCTGGGTTAGGAAATGAACAGCAATTTCAGAAGCTGGCTTTTCAGAAGCCGAGTTTGTTATTGTTAGGCCAGTATGTGAGAAAGGGTAAAGAAGTGTGGCTGAGTGGCACAAAGGGTAGGATTTGTCCCTAGCAACTGTGCACTTGGCTAAGGAGACCCTCCACAGCTCACCATCTGGATGGCTACTCAACTCCAGTCCACTCTAGGTTGAAAGGGAACATGTGAAACCACGAACGAAATTCTTGTGGGAGGCAGCGGTGAGGGATGAGCCTGAAGTAGAGACTGGGGACATGTTGAGAGAATCTGCATGCAGGAGAAAAGACCTAGACCCTGAGCATTACACATCTGCAGCTTCATCCTCTGAGCAGGCCCACCAAAAACAACATGCGCACCATTTGTTACCTCTAACTCTGACTCATTTTTGAATACTTTAGTACTTAGAACAGTAAATTCTAGCAATTATGCGGCCAATATAAGCTTGACTGATCTGCAATGGAATATTTCCACTTCAGATTGTCAAGATAATTTTAATCATATAATAACTAAGCAAGTATTTTTTCTAAATGTTAGGATAGTTTTAATCTCAAGGATTCGAAAGAGGGCATGAATACATAGTATACAGCTTATAAGATTCATTCTGCACAATGTTCAGGCTATTAATAAACTCACTTTATAGATGGTCTTTATTACCCTAGAAATAAAAGACAGTAATAAAGAAAAAAAAAGCAAACAGCTCTGCTTTGAGGGTGATCCAAAGGCTGTGAGTTGGGAATCAGTGATTTATGACTTTGAGAAACACTATAAATTGCATTTGTTTGCACAAGTTCATTTCGTGAATGTGTGAACACTGTACATTGTCGTGAGCGAAGTCTGTGCTGAGCCCTAGCAAGCCACACAACCACGTTGTCAGCTGTCTCTGCCACACCAGCCGTTTTGGTGAGTGCCCCTAAATTTGATACAGGGGCAAATAATATTTTATTGTGTTCCCAGGGGGAGAAAAAGCTTTTTTTTTAAAACAGAGAACAGACCAGTATCGTTTTCCTCCCATTCTTGCTGACATTGCCTTTTTCTTCTTTTTATATTTTCTACCCCAAAGAATTTGAGGCTATAATTCTTAAAGCTTTGCAAAAGCTTTAAAAAGCTAACCCGGTCCTTAACGCCCTACTCCAACTATCATTAAACTCTTTCTCCACTCTGCTCTACCCTGCTCCTTCTTCTAGTGTCGAACGGTAACTCATTGTATCCACAGAGCCCAGCAGGGAGACCCACTCCTATACCTTAGCCTGGCCCTCCCCACAGTGAGAAAGCAAACTTCTGCCTTCTGTGGTATCTTTGAAAATAATTTTAGATATACCATACCTCAGAGCAGCACTTCAATTTGATGAATAAGCCTTCTGAACACATGCCTTACTAAAAGTTAATAGCTAGTACAAGGGATCCTGGAAACTGTCTTGTATCTTAACTGTGAGGCACATTAATATGACTCAATAGAGATAAACATGTGTGTTCGCGCGCACACACACACACATCTACGTTAAATAGTTTAAATAATGTAATGAGGGTGAGTATCCTGGTTGCAATCTTCACTGTGGCTGTGCAAAATAATAACAGAGGGAATTAATTTTAGGTACAAAAACCTCACTATATTTCTCGGTATCACATGGGAATTTATTATCTCAAAATTTGAAGTTTGCTTTATTCAGCAAACTTTGCATTGGGAGATTTTTTAGTTCAATCACCCGAACATCGTTAATGAAACACAGAGACATCAGTGAGAACATGCGACATAGCAGATGGCGTTCTTCATGGGACTAACCCTCCCTCCTGCGTGATTATAAATTGCCACTGCTAGCAACGGGAAGCAAGCCTCCCAGTAAGACCACTAAACGCTATTTTAAATTTTATGATTTAGAAAATATCACTTAGGTGCAAGCAGATGCCTCAGGGGGTGAAACACTTACCACACACCTGTGAAGGAGAACCTGAGCTGGGATCCCCATAACCCACAAAAGTCCAGATGCAAAGCCCTTGTCTGTGATCCTAGCTCTTGAGTAGTGAGATGGGAGACAGAAATAGGAGACTCCCTGAAAGCTTGCAAAGCAGTTGCCATGGTAAACATAGAGGCAAACAATAAAAGACGCTGCCTCAGACAAGGTAGAAAGCAAGGACCAACATCCAATGTTGTTCTCTGATCACCAGACTCAGAAAATTAAAGGTGGGGGGATTGAGAACCAAAGCAGGAATGGAGGGGAGACAAGGGAAGGGGAGTGGAGGAGATAAGAGACAAATGGAGGGTAAGGAAGTGGAGAGGAGGGCTTGACTTTGACTTTGTGCCTGAGTTAGGCTGCACCAGGTTCTCTAACTGGTTGCTGTGTCTCCAAAGTTAATTTACCAATCACGCTTGTTTCATCTGCGTGTTCTCATAAGACCAAGCCACAGCCATGATGGAAGGAAAGTCCGGGTCAGCATCTCCAACTGCATGACTCAGAAAGGAACTCTCAGTCACCCTGAGTTACCCAAAGACACATCTTTTATGGGTTTCTCTTACGTTCTTTTCTAAATTAAACTTCATGACCTGTTTCATACAAACAGAAAAATACAGACAAAAACAAAAAATAAAAAAAAAAACGTCACCAAAAGTTTCTGCTGTTTCACAGCTTACTCTTGTGAAATCAAATTGTTCTAAAAAGTGTATCCTACATATTACCATTCTGCAACCAGTCTCGAAGGCCCTGAAAATTAAAAGATGCGTTCCCATTTTATCCTTAAACTTGAAAAACAAGTAAGCTGCATTAAAAGGAATCGCCCACCGCAAACCCTCATTCCTAGCAACAGCATGATTGTGCAGCTTAGACTTCCAAACTGATGTGATAAGTCTGACAATTACAAATCGGTTGAGACTTGAAAAAGATTGAAGACTATGCCTAAAGTTTTATGCCACGCATGCCAGGAATCATCAAGGAGCTACAGATTCAAAGAAAATAATCGTCATCTTTGTAACTTCAGGGGATCTCAAATGTACTGAAATGCCCATGGCCCAGACTCCTATGCAGCTCATTGCTTCCAGAGTGAGAAGAAAGAAAACTGAGGCCAGAATGCTGCTGTTTGTTACTTCACATTTCCTTTTGTGAGGTGTGTTTTCAAAGAATTGCCAGTTTTCAATGAGTGCTTGAAGTAGCCCTTCTGACTCTTCAATGAGGAAAATTAATAGTATTTTCACACCACAGCTCAGGAACCAGGCCCTGCCCACCCTAGTGATCACTTAAATGAGACTTTGGTCCACTTACCTTGAATGCGTAAAAATAACAACATCAGGAGAGCCTCAGTCACAGTAAGGGCCTACCATAAAAACAATCAGCCTAAGAGCATTAAAATCTGTAAATACAAACCAAGTGAGGGAAAGATTTATTAATGTTAGGTGGTCTTATTTGCAGTCCGCTTTAAAATACAGTACTGGATTACTTATTTGCATAAAACTCATTACTCACACTTTATCTTACGCTTCTGTGTGCACATGTGTTGTACTGTACAGATAGTATGAAAACACTCTAGTATGTATTTACTTACTCGTTTGTTTATTGTTGACATGAAGGTCTCTGGTAAGCTGGACTTCACTCTGTATCTGGGATGATCTTGCAGTTCTGCTTCTCCTGCCCCCAACTCCAGAGTCCGTTGGATTATCACACCTGGTTTTGTGTATTGCCAGGGATCAAACCCAAAGCTTTGCACATGCTAGAGAAGCAGCTACCAAGAAACAAAAAACAAAAAAACAAAACCCTGGGCACCCAGACCTGCAATCAGTTCTTAGCTACATTTTTGCAGTCCTTCTAAATTGTTTCAGTATTGTACCCAATGCCCAAGTTAACATTCCAGAATGTACATAAGCTAAAGGCATACTCTGTTCTAATAAGTGCAGAAAGTGACTTTGCAGTTACCGTAGATCAGTGCAGAGCCTTCAGTGGTGAAAGGGGAGGGCTGTTAGCAACGAATACATGGAACCATTTTGTTCATTCAAGCGGTTTTAATATTCTTGTCTGCAATTTTGTTTACACTGGTGGATCGGGAAATCTTCCTTTAATAGTGTTCTCTCTCACAATGGATGCCGGTGTACTCTCTCATTTCCCCAAGATTTTCAAGCCCTTGAATTAAAGAGAGTTTTGAGCCTAAACTGAGAACGATGCTGTTTCTCCCGATAGTACATCACCTGAGCACCAGAGGAAGCCTGTTGCTGTTGGGTGTCCTGTCTTCCTGAGTCAGCCCCTGTGTTTTTCCCTGAGCCGGGGTAGCTGTGGTGTTCTCACACTCAGGCTTCCATGAGCAAAAGCCGCCTCACCTCAGGGCTTATAAGAGATGCTTAAGGGTGGTGGTCAGCATCTGCAACAAGACAAAACAAGCCCTTTTGGAAAGGGCTAAAGGGCGGCTTTCCGTCTCCTGCCTCTGCTCCCAGCAGCCGCATCATCAGTCATGGGGAGGATATCACACACCTGCGTGGCACATGTGAGCTGCAAACACTCGGCTGACATTGAATTTGAGTCTTCCGTCCAAACCATGTCCAGATGAGTACTCTGGCTGCCAGGGATGCTTGTCGGCAAAGCTTTGAGAAAACAGTCTTACACGGTCAAACAGGTTCACGTCCATAGCTCCAGGCTGGGTGCTTCCCCTTTTGGTTGGGTACTTCTCACTGTCCCTAGAACCAAGGAGGTGGAACTGTGCAGGTAAATCTCACCTCCATCGCAGCAATTTTCTTCTTTTTTGCCTACATCAATAGTTCACCTCTCTCTGTGTGTCTTTCTTTTTCTCTTTTTTTATTTTTTCTCAAATCAGACTCAAAGATAGATTATAATTGAGACTGTGCAATAAGCTACGTGTGTCTTCTGGCTACCATTCCACCAGTCCAGCTTGGGTTTACTACAGGGTTAGACTAATGACAACTGTAGGAGAATGTTTTCCTGTCGGACAAAGGAATGCCATTGTCATTGAAATCTAGGCTCGGGGCTGGAGAGATGGCTCAGAGGTTTAGAGCATTGGCTGCTCTTCCAGAGGTCATGAGTTCAATTCCCAGCAACCACATGGTGGCTCACAACCATCTAAAATGAAATCTGGTACCCTCTTCTGGTGTGCAGGTATATATGCAAACACACATTGTATACATAATAAATCTTAAAAAAAAAAAAGAAAAGAAATCTTGGCTCTTCAAGGCCCAGCTGATTTCAATGACAATGGCATTCCTTCTAGAATCTCTGGGCAGCAGTAGCCTCTAGCCACAGCTTTCCACAAGTTATCTGATACCTTTTTAGTTTCACCTCCTGAGTTCTCACTAGAGACAGGAAATAAAGACAGCACTAACTCTACCCTGGCCACCACACTTCTCCACGTGTAGTCACCTGAGAGCTCCGTGCCCATTCTCAAAGCAAACAACTCCCCTCCCAGGTTGAAAGTCTATTTACCGAGGGACCTGTCAGACCTCTGAAGTGGCCTCTGGCCAAGAATAATGAGGCAGAAATTTCATGGGGCTGGTTTCAGTGTTCCATAGTCCTGGGGCAGGAAATTGGGAGCTAGATAGAGGAGGGCCTCATGAGCTTACACTTGTAAGTGAGCAGTCAACACCAATGAGACCCTCACTGCTCATTACGCATTTCCTTTTCACTCTGCTTTGGCAAAGCTCTATTTGGAGGGAAAATAATGACACAAGCCAAGTGTTTCTTTGTATTTAAGCTTGTCTTCCCCAAGCCTATCGCAATAATTACATAGAAAAAATAGAAGACTGGTCTGTGTATAAGCGAATACTCTCATGTCTATATAGGTCCAAAGAAAACCAATAGTGGTTCAACTTTATATTCTTAAACTTTTAAAATGGCATCATAGAAATCTCTTAAAATAAATTACCCAAATCTATTAATGAGGACTTGCCTTTCGATCCAGCACATGGGAGGCAGAGGCAGGCAGATCTCTATGAGTTTGTGGCCAGCTGGTCTACAAAGCAAGTTTCAGGACAGCCAAAACTACACAAAGAAACCCTGTCTCAAAAAGAATCAATCAATCAACAAAAATATATCTATTTTACTTTATGTGCATGTATGTGTGCCTAAAATATCCTGGAAATGGAGGTGCAGTTACACAAAGCATAGCACCATTTGCAACTATGAACAGCACGCAATACTTGGTAATGATCATCTGTTTCACATTTATTTCTTTACTGTGCTATGCTTCTTTTTACTGTAACTTAGACCTATTCTCCTTCTTATATCTAAAATCAGGGCTCCTTATAAAATGATAAGCTTTGGCACAGCACCAGCATCATATCCCTCTTGTGTTTCCTACATCTAGGGCCACCACAAGTGGTGAACCTTCACTACCTGGCTTCTCAGATACACTGTGATGACACAGTGACATCACCTGACATGTATTTCTCATTCCCATTATAAGGAAGCACACAGCTATATACATCTTGGATATATCAATGAATATAATGTATAATGAATATAATCAATGTAATCCAATATGAATTAGATTTATACTGTAATTTTTATCATTAAAATGTGATTTTTTTTTATCATCCTAAGCATCCTTGAGTAATTCTCTTCATTTTCTAGACATTTGTCCTTTTGTCTGCATGTCTGCCTAAAAGAACAACCAATCTTCATGATCTCAAAATCACTTGTTTTCTTGGGTTCTTCAGTGAGTACACCTAGGCTCCTCGGCACCTTAATTAGCCGAAAGTATGTTGGGACCATTTACAATCAAATATCAAACTGATCAAAACTTTAATCAGATCAAATAGGACCTGAAAATTACCAAAGTAATTTTTTTATTGGACGACACTGTCTTTATGGAGGATCATTTTTGAGAATCAAAAGTCAGAAGGGTCCTTCTGCTCTTAATTTTCCAGAATTTGAGATGTCTAGCTACTTCATAAAGCTGAAATCTGGCTCCACCACCATCAATATCCAAGACCTTCCTAGAGGCTAGTGGAGAGAATCACACAGGCACACACAGACACACAAACATAGACACACATACACCACACACACACACACCACACACCACACACACACACAGAGTCACATAAACACATACATAAACACATATACACACACAAACATATACACACAGACAGATGTACACACACAAAATCACAAACACTGGCAGACATGCAACCCCCACACACACACACTCACAGCCTCCTCCCTTGTTTGTAAAATATACAAAACATTTTATTCTATTTTTACTTTTTTGTAATATCCTGCTTTCCAGAACATAGCACGACAAATCATACGTCAAGATCACTCCTGACAATGTGTATTCTGAACACAGCCCAAGTCATGTGTTCAGATAAAGGGCATTTCACAAATTCCCCAAGTTGAATAATCTCCTTTTTGGCTTTTCTACTGCAGTTACTATTTCTAATTCTTCTCAGTCCACAGATTTGCAAGAGTGCAACACAAAAACCACAAAAATGTTGAAAACAAGTGTTGGAAATAAGTACTGTAAAGTCCCAAGAGCATGCATGGAGGGGGGAGAGAAACATGTGCAAAAAATTGTTTTCCAAGCATTTAAAATATATTTACCCTCAATGTGTAATATTTGGGCTCCCCAGGGGAAAGACTGTGAATTAGAATGATACATAAGATACAGAGCAAAACTGAGTCACTTTTGGCTCTGACTGTCATCTATGGCAAAGTGGGTTGGTTTTCTTTTAATTTAACTTAATTTGAATCTAAAAATAGCTTTAAGAAAAGCAGAGGACAGCAGTGGTCCCCTGACTCCTTAACCAGGGTTTGGACACCCAGCTTCATTTAAGACTACACAACTGAAAATTTATACTTTCAGTTCTTATATGTGGAGAGCCTATAAGTATCTAAATCTCTAAAACTATACACTGAGAAGTCAAATTTATATTAACAGGCAGTTAAGAGAAAGATGTGTCTGGTATTTTGTATTTTTTGCTACATTCTTGTAGAATAAAATTAACCCTGACCCCTCTAAAATTTTACAATTTATGCATTACTCCATTTTCATCTCATGCCCAGATTAATCTCATTTAATTCTCCCAGCAATAGCGCAAAGCAAATATTGTTACACCTGGCTTATAATTGGAAAATTCAACTACATCTGAGAGGTAAAGGAAGTTAATTGACATATTTAAATTCTTCCTCCTGGTATGTGGCAGAATTAATAACCAAACATGTGACTCCAACATCCATAGAAACGACCACAAAAATTGAGTCACCCGAAAACTCCCACTACCAGCGAACACCTCTGGCTGCAAGAACATAAAAGCCTTATCCATTCAGAAAAATATCTAGTACCAATCCATAGGACGTATCACTAAGTTTCCTCTAATAAGCTTTGGGCTAAAACCAAAACCAAGTAAGCATCCCAGCCCATCAGTAGAGAAGTCTGTGCTGCATCTCAGGTTCTACAGGTTTTTACCCATAAACGTGTTTTATTCAACGTTTTTAGTGCTGCTTATTACTTGACATTCACAATCAACCAATTACTTCCAAAACCTTAAATTTCATTCAATCTAAAGATTAGAAGTAATACTCTAGACTTTTCTTGTTACCTTTGTTCCATCTTGACTTTTTGTCTTATTTTTCAATTATTTCTTGAGAATTTTCTCTTGATCTCCTCTACTCCCCAACTCCTCCGCATCGTGAGGATCATTATCATTGTCAGGTACGAACAGCAATGAATCCTGACAGACACAATAAGGGTCTGGCAAGATATGGATATGAGCACAATAGTTGCACAGTTGATATGGGTATAACCAACCAGTTTCTGATTGGATTTAAGACTCATTCCTCAAAAGGAAATCTACTGCTGAACTGACTAAGATGTCATGGCTGGGGAACTTGTAGGCCCTATGAAATTCTTGCTATTTTTTTTTTTTACATGAACATAGGCTCAAAGTACCTTATAAATTCTTCTTATCTTTGTTGACATTTTATCGGTCACACTCAGTGCCATTCAAAGTCTCTAAAGTTATGAACATTTTTACATAATTTTGCTATGACATAATACGGTGTTTTAATGTTGTACTATATACCGAGTGTAAGGAAATCGAAGAGTAAGCTTCACAGTTACTAAGTATATTGGCAGAAGCTTCTACAAACAGTATTATTAGTTGTTAATTGTTAGAGACCACTGTGTGCCAGGTACTGTGTGGATTGCTTTGTGTATCTACTGAGGTTTTATTAGGAATAACCTTGTGAATTATATCACAAATAATTTACAGGAAATGAATCTGTTCCCAGATTGGTTAAATAAATTTACACAAGTAGCAGATGACCTAAATCTCTTGACTTTTGGATATTACTTAGGTAGCCCTCTATGGTCCAATACACCTATGTTTAAATCCCAGTTCTGTAGCATAAAACAGTGCTTGAAGTGTGAGGAAAAGCAACAAATTAGCTCAAAGGACGGAACATAGCCCACTGGTGCACTATGGGATAAAAGAGACTACTAGTCCACGAGTTTTTTGTTGTACGGTACTTGTCTATCTTCCAAAGGAATTGGTTTGAGAGAAAAAGAGCTGAATAGTTTATAATGTTAGAAATTATACACAGCAAATCACCATTTGACGTAGCAAGTATATAATGGTGAAAAAGACAATTAAGATGCTCTAGATTGTGCAAACTGTCCTAGTAAAGAATTTCTGAAAAATAGACTGTTTCTTTAAATGGAGCAAGAATGGATCACTTTCAGAATAAAACCCTCACCCAGCACCCTCTGGAGAGTTATTGTCTTATCGGGGAATCGAGAAAACTATCCTTCCTCAGGTGAAAATGGATATTGCCTGCCCCAAAGTCCTCAAACTCTAACAAATTTGATCTATATGTGAAAATATGTCTTGGTCATTAAAGGTCAGTGGAAGACCACGCTGACCTTTCACAAAAGCAGACTTAGTAATACATCTTGAGTTGGGTCATTTTGGAAAGTACCCCAGCCAAGCAATGATTCATCTGGTATACAATCTCAGAGTGCTTACAGTTTCTTATTTTTGGGGAGGTTGTATGTTTCCATTTTTTTCTTTATTTATCATTAGCAAATTAGCATGGTAGCTGGTTCTCTCTCTGTGTTCTGCCTCTGTGAATGTGTGTGTGCCTGTACGTGCGTGCGTGCGTGCGTGTGTGTGTGTGTGTGTGTGTACATATAGATGCCTTTCCCCAAAGACCTAGCCTAGCTCTTGGGCTCTTGGGCAATACTTTCTCAGGGAAGGCCTGGGGGTGGGGCTTTGTGGTCATTAGTGTCATCACTGCCTCACTGGCAGAGACAGATGGAACAGCTCACGGAGCGGCTTCTCAGATAGTGATTCAGACCCATTCTTGGTCTCTAACTTTCCAAGAACTATAAATAGATTTTATTTTTCCTTTTCTGACTTCCTGGGGAATTTTTCATCTTACATATGAATGGTATTTTCAAACTGACAAGCATCTGTTTATATAAATCATTGTGTTAGTATTTCTCCATTTTTAATCCAGCCCTATATACTTTATCCCAATACCTAATTCCCATCCTGAGAACTGTCTTGAAACTCCTGACCACATGAGAACTGAATTCTTAGCAAATTCTAAGAGTGGCTTAAGCGGTTTTTTAGAGTAAGTTTTATTCTTGAAGGATCCAAATGCTCCTCTTACAAAGAATTCCAGCTCAGTCTTGTTATTTTATCACAGAAAAACCCACAGTGAAAGAAACAATGTTGTACTAGAAGAGCCGCCATGTCAAAGCTATCCTTCTAAGTCCATGTGAATAAAACTGCACGTTTGTGAAATTCATGTTGTGACACAGGTAAAACCATAGACAGATCAAGATTCAACCCAAGATAGAAAACTCCCTGAAAGAGGCCTCCATATGCATTTCCAGCTATACACCTTCCTCCTGCTGCTTCCGGCCGTGCTTTTCGTCACCACAGTTTCCCTGGATGCTTCCCTAAAGATGTGTGTCTTCATTTCCCCAATTACTATGAAAGAGGAACATGGCTGGAAAGTACCAGGTAGCACAAGATGGCTGCCAACATAAATGCTCAAAGAATATTCCAGGGTTTGATCTGAGGATGTTCCTGGAGACTTCAGTATGGCAAGGGCAGAGGCAGCTGGCTGACTACACCAGTGCGTCAAGTTTTTTAGGTCCTTTCACACCTATCAGCAAGTTTGACAGCCTCACCAGAATAGGGTCCCAAACACTGCATGCTGTGTGAAATGGTCCCTATGGCCTAACCTAGAAGAACTTTGTGATTCAGGGGGAAATATTCCCTAGTCAAAAAGAAAGCCACGGTAACAGGTTTTAGATTTTCTCCTGCCCATCTTAGAGTCTCTCAGCAGATCTTAGGGAGGGGTTCAAAATGTGAACAGGAATAGACCCTTGTGAGACTTGTCTCTCATGAAAAAATAAATAAAAATCACAGATTTGGAGGCAGAAGCACCTTTTGTATTTACAAGGAAGTTGCAGAGCCAAATCACTAATACCAGCTGTTTACAGCCTCTGGCAAGGGGTATTAGGGGACTCAAGCCTAACACTGGAATGCTCAACACAGAAAGCATTCTTCTATATCAGACTCTAGATCCTTCTACTGGGTTCCACGAATGGTTTTTATACAAGCATACAAAGCTTAACTATTAGTTGAGTGGGGAATGGATTTTTAAAATTTACTATTTATTACAATTTGTTCACTTTGCATCCTGGCTGTGGCCCCCTCCCTCATCTCCTCCCAATCCTTTCCTCCCTCCCTCTTCTCTTCCTATGCCTCTTCCCTAGTCACCTCCCCCTGAGGGAAAGGGTTTTTGTACTGCAGAGAGGACATGCTGATTTTGTGTTGCAAATGGCTTCACGGATTAAGTAAAGCAAAAGTAGGGTAGGAATTTACTGTTCCTCCTGAACCAGTGAAACTTTATTATTTGTTGTGCTTTTATTTTAAGGGTCTTCTTTAAAGCAATTTTGAAGTTTGCATGACAATTATAAGACGTTTGTCCATTACACTACCATCTGTCCCAGAACCACTGGCTAAAGATTTTATCACTCATCAACAGCCCTTAGTACAGTAAAATTCATGATGCTACACCTGCATAGCTAATCAGTGTTGGCTGTGATACATCTCCATATCTCAGGAGTCATTCCACGGCTTTGAGAAGTCTTACTCAACATCCAAGCAACCCACAAAAAATAATGTTGTTTTCCCCTTTCTTCTTTCAAGACAGGGTTTCTCTGTGTAGCCTTGGATGTCCTGGACTCACTTTATACACCAGGTTGGCCTGGAACTCTCAGAGATCCGCCTGCCTCTGCCTCCCCGAGCGCTGGGGTCAAAGGTGTATCATGCCTGGCCCAAAATAGTTTTCTAAGGAGGGTAATTTTTTACATTTCTCTTTCCCACCTATCTATTTCTACCTTCCTTTTAGTCATCAACAAAGAAAGTAAGTCATTTTGGTGACAGTTAAACTGATGAAGATAAAAATGGAAATCAAATTTCATAAATAAGGAAAACACTCATTTATCTCTATGGAGCATTCTCATTTCACATTTTCTCAGATGTTCCCTTTGGTTATTCATTTGTCATTGGTAGAATAGGGAATAGAACAGCATGCTTAAGATCTCAGGTTTTAGGAGAGTGGGACTGGGAGGAGATGAGGGAGGGGTTATAGTCAAGATATAAAGTGAATAAATTATAAAAAGATTTAAAAAAATAAATTGAAAAGTAGAGCTCAGGTTTGAAAGTTACTGGCTTTGAAGCTCAAATATTCTCCTTACTATGTGATCTTGGGAATGGTCTTTACCTCTCGAAATCTCAGTTTTGTCATCTCAAATCTCACCAGTACATACATAATAGTTTATTGGGAAAATAACAGAAGAATATTGATGTTAAGTAGCAGTTTTGTGTATAGGAATGTTTAACAATAAATAGATAATTATCTTTTTAATATTAAAACACCATGCTTGTTAGAAATGTTGAACCTGTGGAAGGATGGCTATCACTAAGAAAAGTCAGGCCTAAGAGACAGCATGGGCTCTGTATAAACACACAGTTCAAACTACCATGCAAGAGGAAACAGCTGGAGGAGAGGAAGGTATTAGGCATCATGGAGTGGGCAGAGGTCCAGGACAAGGAGAGTGGGGCCCCTTTATTTTGGGAGTTATAGCCTCAGCAAGTCAGAAGTGGGATATACCATCCATCCAGACCACAATGGGGGCAGCACAGACTCTCCAGTCGCTAACACATTGAAAGACTTTACTCCGGAAAACAAGACACAATGAATGTCAGATCCTGTCAAGCAAAAGGGTTAGCTTGAGGCTAGATGACTAGTTACTAGACTCGGACTCTCCTGGCCAAAGTTGGCTAAGAAAGCGGAGATAAGATTGGACCTGCAGGTAGGTGTTAAGTGGTCCCAGCTGCCAGAGGAAAAAGCCAAGGAGATCATTATTCCATAAACATTTACAGTTGGATCTCCACTGCCAAAAAGGAACACCAGTAAAATATCTACAACCCGCCTCGGGGCTTTTCCACCAGCCTCCCTTCCCGGCCAGATCTGGCTCCTGACATCTAGCCGCACTGGAGAGTGTGTTCAAGCAGTGTTTGCTCTGCCTCTATTTCTCCAGCTTTTGTTTTATGGATTGTTTCTTGCTGGCCTCCATCAGCTGATATGGTCATTGGATGCAGACTCATCTGGACGACACCAATCCCTTGGAACTGCCCACTCACATATTAGCCTTAAGTTTCAGGACCTCAACTCTGGGCATGAGGCCCAGACTCTAATTCATATTAGAAAAGAGGTTAAAAGGCATCTGGGCACAGGCATTGCACTTGGGGGCAGAAAAATTGGACTTGAGTCCAAGGTATGCATGCAATGTTAGTACAGCTTTGTGCAATAACAGCTAATTGAACTCTTAATAACTAATATTGAATCTTCACGGAGCCCTGAAATTAATGATGTGCTTACCATTAAACAGTTAAGGAAAATGAGGCACAGAAAAGTAAACTACTCAAGGTCAGTGTCCAGCGACTGAGTGAATGCCTGACTGCTTCCTGTCACTTTGCTTAGGGAATAGGATAGTAGAAAGGCCAGTCTTCAGGGGGCTCTGGAGTCTAGAGAACCAGGAAGCATTAAGCAGAAACAAGAGATGGGGTCTCCATGTGATACACAAAGTACAGGGCATTTCTTCTTATTCCTGGTTACTCTTACCGATTTTAAGTTTGTTTGGGGTTTTGTTTTTGGTTTTGTTTCGGTGTTTTTGGTACCCAGAATGCATTATACATTATCTCTGTATCTTTCTTAAAGAAACAAGCTCATATCTGGACACTTGCTTGTGCTTCCAGTGCCTGAGAGCTTGAAGCTGTGTAGGAGACTCAACTGTGCTCAGGAATTCAGAATTTGCCTGGTACCTATACCAAAATGATGTCTCACAGAATGTGATAGCAAGAAAGATGAGTGTGTGTGTGTGTGTGGGGGGGGTGCGTTCAGGCTCCGACATTGAGATAGTAGAGAGGGGGAAATGATTCCCACAAGTTGTCTTCTGACTCCACAGAGGAGCCCCAATTCACACCCCAACAAACACACAATACATCAACTAAATGGCTACTAAGAAGGGTCCTGTGTAATCTAAGATTCTTAGAACAGCTATTGACCAGAAGAGATCAGATGGCCCAGGTATGGATTATCTGTACTGCTGAAGGGAACAACCTAAAAGCCTCACAAGGGCCAAGGTCCTTGTTGCATCCTTCAGGGACGCAACCTGGACTGCTAGGCATGTAACCTTTACTACTGACAACAGAAAGAGAAGTGAGGCCCAAAGACGGAATCCCCTGCTCTTCTTTTTACACTGGTGCACCCCCGTAGTGGAGGAACTGGCCCAAGCTCAGGGTCTCAACCCTCATCCCCAGGACAGCACCCCAGCCATTCTTAACATTCTAACCTTGTTTTTGTTTTTTAATTAATTTTTTATTTTTTTAATATTAGCTACAATTTATTAACTTTGTATCCCAGCTATATCCCGCTCCCTCATTCCCTCCCGATCCCACCCTCCCTCATCTTCTCCCTAGCCCTTTCCAATTCCACTGATAAGGGAGGACCTCCTTCCCTTTCATGTGACTCTAGTTTATCAGGTCTCTTCAGGCCTGGCTGCAAAGTCCTCCTCTGTGGCCTAGCAGTGCTGCTCCTCTAGCCTTGTTTTTAATATCACCCTGGCTTTTCTTTCCCCAGGTACCTAGAAACTTTTCATTGACAGTTACTATACATTGTATTTTTGTTCTATTGCTGTGACAGATGTCATGCCCAAACCAACTCAGGGGAGGAAAGAGTTTGTCTTACAAGGCACAGTCTATATTGACAGAAGTCAGTGGGGGAGCTCAAGCAGGAACTTAAGTAGGACACATGGTGGAATGTTGCTTGCTGGCTTGCTAAATAGTTCATGCTTAACTTTCTTTCCATATAACCTGTGTAGGGAGATTACCACCCACAGTGGGCTGGACCCTCCTACATCGATGATTTCGCAGACATAAATGACCAACTTCTCTCTTATTAGGACATCATCCCTGTCATTTTAATTCTTTCATCCCATCCATAGTCACAGGAAATTGTCAGAGTAATTTGGTTATTCATGAAAGCCTTTTAGAATCAAAACATGATTGATTCTAAAAATTTGTAAAAACTAAAAATACAAATTATCGCATAATGACTTCACCCAGGACATGCCTCACCAGGTCGAGAAAAATAATTTCCCAAAAGCCTAGAAACCCCACTTCTCTTTATTTACTGCTTTGCTTTCCCCTCAAAAGTAAATCACCACCGCTTCTATGAGCATAGGCAGTAAAGAACATTACTGAATTCTCTTATATCTTGTGGCATTCACCTCATTCATACACATTTTGTTTTTAAGATGTGTGCATGTTGATACAAGCATATTGCTCACTCTTAATTCTGTCTGCTTTCCCACTGTGTCACCATGTACTTAGCCAATCTAGAAAAATCTTGCATTAGTCTTTTGCTGGAGACATATACTTGGGGAATGTGGGGGATCACACAAACACAAGGAAATTCCCAGGCCATGAGAAAGTGCAGTTTTAATACATATTTCCAAACACGTTCCCTAAAAAGGTGGCATTACACCTGCCATCAATGACTAAGAGTCCTTCTAACGCCCCACCATCCCATCCCCATTCTTGGAATCCAGTTATTGATGAGTTTGTGTTTGTTGGTTTCCATTCTGGCAGATGTTACAGGAGTCTCGTTATTGTTTTAAGTTGCATTTTCCTGTTTTATAACAGAAACCAGCATCCGTTTATGGTTTTGAGAGTTGAGTTAGAGTTTATTAAGAAAATGTTTAAATATGTCTATATAATCAAGCCTTTGAGTATGAATGTTAAAAAAGGAACAGAGAGCTATATACGGGGCACCAGCTTTGCAAAACAGAGTTTGGCCTGGGTCTGAGCAGTCATTGAAATATTCTTTAAATAAGTTGGATGTCTCCCTAAAGTTGCCTTTTCTTGTGCACATTTTTCTGGTCAATTATTAAATTGCCTTCACTGGGTAATGGAGGGTTTTATGTTATTTTTATGTAAATAATAAAAATACATACAAATACCTAACCCTCTGTCAGTCTTTCTGCATAAGCAGTCTTGTCAAATGTATAAAAAAACGTGGGTTTTTTGTTTTTTTTTTCTGCTTGGGTTTTTTGTTTTGTTCTGCTTTGGCTTGGTTTTTGTTTTTCTGGTTTTTGCTCTTTTGTTTTTGTTGTTGTTTTGTTTATGCTTTGTCATCTTCCAATGAACAAGCACACGTACTCTAATTAGTCTGCATGAGCACTCTGTTTCTTTAGTATTTTTGTGTCCTGTGTAAGAAAACGGTTACTCAGTGTAAGATCATGAAATTACCTCCTTCATCCTCTCCTGAAAGCTTATTGTTTTACCTCTTAATTTCAGATACAAATACATGTAGAACTGATTATATATATGTATGTATACATCTATATAAATTAATGCAGAGGTCACCTTGATTTTCTCCTGTATTTGTATCATATTATTCTAACCTTGCTTAATAAATGTCCCGGGCTGGATGGCATCCTCTGAACACCATAGTCTTTCAGTCTTTTCCCTATGCTCAGCATTGCCAGCTTCATTGGACACCAATCTGGTCTAATTCTAGCCTCTCTTAGTTGCTCCATGGTTTATCACTGCCTCCAAGAACCATCACCAGATCCTTATAACCACCTGGAAGATTTAGTTCAAACATTTATATTTTTCTGAGACTTTTCAACTTTTCTTAGCCTTTTGCATTACTGTGCGCATTTTGAAATTAGATTGTCAGTGTGTGACCAGTGGTGTCAGAACTGATTTTAGCTATTCAGGAGATTTTTGTGATTTCGTTAGCAGAGCCGGCACACCATCTCTTCATGCCGTGCCTGAGCATAAGCCTTGTCTTGCGCACAGCAGTGTGGTGCATTCAGCCCCATCTCCTGTGCCACAGTTCCCGGAGCTTCCCCTAAGGCTCTCTCCAGGTCCCTGGAGAAGCCAGGCAATGGGTCCTGACACCATTGCCCTCAAACTTCTAGTCCTTTCTTTCTAAATATGCAACTGGTAAAGAGGCTCCTGGATTCCTTTTGTGAGTTATTTCACCCTACTTCAAGCTGTCAATGAAAACAGCAGCCAAAATATTGTTGACTTTAGACAAACCTCAAAAGTCTTTCTGAACTCAGAAGCAACAACTTAGAGCCAGGCTGTTCGCCTTTCTTTGACCTTGAACTCAGAAGCCGACTGTTTCATCGCTTTTATCTTCGGCCTTTGATTGAAACCTCAACATAAAACCATATTCCTCCTCCAAGGAATGGGAGGAAACCATGGGCTTTGGGGTCAGGTTCAAATCCAGCTTTGACATTTATTAGCTGTGCCTGGGGCGAATGGTCTGATGAGGAGGTTACACGGAATACCATACTTCCAGCCTCCAGCACGGAGCCTAATGCTGAAGAAAGTTTTGCTCAGTCCTCTCAGTGCTCCTTCTCAAACACGCTTATGTTAGAAACTACCGAATTTGTCTTTATATTCCATAATCAGCTGTCTTCATTCTTAATCCCACTATGACCCTCCCCCTTCCTGTGGGCCCAGTATAAAATGTCCATAAATAATGCTTTAGTGGTTATCTTTTCTGAGACAGGATCTTGCTGTGGGGTACTGGCTGGTCTAGAACTCACTATGTATACCAGGCCAAGCTCAGTTTCACAGTAATCTGTTTCGACCTCCCTGGTGCTGGGATTGACAGGCATGTGCCACTTGAGAGGCTTCGCTGCTACTTAAAAACTATACTCTCACATCTACAGTTGTAATTGTAGAATACATTTTGACATTTTACCTCTCTTTAATATTTGTTTAGTTTAGTGGGGCAGTGTCAGTGCATGCCTTTGATCCCAGCGCCTCAGAGACAGAGGCAGGCAGCTCTCTGAGTTTGAGACCAGCCTGGTTTAGAGTGAGTTCCAGGATGGTCAGGGCTGCACAAAGAAACCCTGACTACAAACAAACAAACAAAAAACCAACAAGGGTGTGGGGACACGCATGTGAGTCTTTGTGCCTGTAGAATATAGACAGGCAGTTAAAAGCTGACCCGCCCGAGTACTGAGAACAAAACTGGAGTCCTTTGTGTGGTATGTCCCTGAACCTCTCAACCCTCTCTCCAGCCTTTTCCTTTGTTTTTCTGTTTGTGGCTCTGTTCATTGTTTTCTTTCTGCAGCTGAATACCTCCGTTCTTGGATTTGAAGCACTTTCTATGTCTGGTGTCCTGGAGATGGCTACTGGCCTCTGACCATGGTGACACTGCTAAGTCAGTCGCCTGGACTGACCCTCCTGGCCCAGGGTTCTTCCTTGGCCACCGGCACCACAACAGTGCCTCCCCAGCTGTTTTGTGCTGCAGTGTGGCAGTACCCTCATGCTACAGGGCTTCGGTAGACGGGAACCAGGCTGTTTGAAGGCAACTCAGAGAGAATGGGCTTTCTGCCACTCATGCACCCCACGGAATGTTTTAGTAACAATGTTATGTATGCCGTTTATGTCATACATAAAGCCGTTTGTGTGTTTGTTCTGCACTCAGGAACACATCCCTGAATCATGTACCATGAAAAACATGAAAGAAATCTGTCCCTTCCAACATGGATACTGAGCCTGAGTAGCTTGCTGGGAGCACTCTTCTCTCAGGCCAGGGGCTTTCCAGAAAGAATCTTAAATTCTTGCTACAAAGGTGCACCTGGCAGACAAATCCACCCAGATCCCAGAGGCTCAAATGTCTAAATTAGCTGTGGTCAAGCATGAGCCCTACAGAGGACCCCATAACACTGTCAAGTGTATCAAAGAGAAAAGTCCTTCCACGTTATACTTACACACCCAGAATGGAGGAATGTGGCTTTGTGTTTTTTTCCCCTTAGACACAGCTGGAATTCCCTCCCATTTGACCCTCCTAATGTATGAAGAGCATGGCTTGGCCTTCCATCATTTTCCTTCCATAGTTGCTTTACATTCGTACCCATACACTTATCCGATCTTCAGACTTCACCAGAATATAAATCTTCCAAACATGATTGTATTTTTAAGACAGTCATTCCAGGGTTTAAGTAAAGAAACTTCCTCTCCCAAAAGAATTCCCCTCTTACTGATCAGCAAAATAGCTGCAAACCCAGGCCTGCTGTGCACAGCTCCCTTCCGGTGCTCAGCCTGGTCCCCTGAACTGAGGCACAAGTCCAGGTGTCTCATCTCAAACCTATCAAGTCTCTGAAAGGTCCCTGTGTTCTAAAACCCAGAACCACAGTGTGTGGTGACCTCACCTCTGCAGGGGACTGAAGAGATCAGGATGTTAAAACACTTCAGAGTTCATATTTAAAAGTGGAGACATAGCACAGGACTTGCCTGAGGTGATACTGGGGTATGGAGGGGGTGGGGGACCACCAGTAGCCCCATTTAATCCCCTTCATTTCTTCTTGCATTTGCAGGAGTGATGTTTTATCCTTAGGTAAGTTGCCACTATCATCATAATGAGGATGAGATTGTTTACAAAAGTGTTCTAGAGCATACACCCCTGCAATCATTAGGGTTTTCCTTAAGATATGGTCAGAATGAACACATTTGTAAGGAGAATTTAGGATGACTAATGAGGAAAAACACTGCAAAGCCAGGGATGAAGGAGTCTTCAGGAACTCTGGGGAAAACACCTGAATGCTTCTCTCACTTGGCTTAGAATGGTAATGCAAGGCAATCTTACACTTCTGTTCTGCTAGGACCTAGAATGTGCTTCCTCCTTCCTTGTCACTTAAGCATAGCACTGAAACACACAATCTCCAATTCTACAATTCGCTCACCATACAAATAGATCCATAGAGTTAAAACATAAAATAAAATAAAACCCTAAGTAGAATTCTCCATGGTCCTACTTCCCTTCTTTCTTCACATAGCCATAATCCTCACAAGATTTAATCTTTTGATGATGCTTGGAGTTTGTCAAAATAGGTTGTTACATTATAATTTGTTTATTGTTCTCATTTTATATAAAGTGAGAAAACTAGGGAAAGCATAGTGGTTATACCATACTGATGGTGATGCTAATGGCAAAACCACAGGCCTTAATTCACACCTGCATTGCTTACATTAGTTGTCTCTGAGTCCCAAAACCTGGCATAGACAGCACAAAGAAGGAAGAATTTCTCTCAGTGCATGGTTTCAGAGCCATCACTCTGTTACCACAGAACAGTGTAGTTTACATCATGAACAGGAAGTAGAAAGATGATACAGAAAGCAGCCCTGAAGGATAGACCTACTTCTTTCTACTGCACCCCACCAGCTCCTTTCACTGTCCCCCAACAACGCATTAATATTATGAGTAAATCAAGGCAGTAACCCACTTCTGAAGCCGGAGCTCTCACGACATCATTGACTCTAGAAAGTCATCTTAGAAATACCTTAAGGCACTGTAACAATCCCCTAGTTGGTTCTTAAGTTGGTGGCATCGACAATCGATATCCTAATGCCTGTTTCATAAAAGCAACTGGTTTTCTTTGTCTAGTTATTACAAGCTTTTAATAGTCAGTCTGTTTTTTTCAAGAGTTCCTGAAAGTTCCCGCTGGCTAACAAGACTGACGTACACTTTTCCAAACAGGACTTGTGGAACTTCTGAATTAAGAGTCATACCATGCCAACTCTGACTTGATATAGTAATTATATTACTCTTACTATTATATATTCCAAATACGAGCTCACTCTTAGTCGACAGAGAATAGAATAATGTAACATCTTCAGTGTAAGCCATGAAATGATATGATCACGAAAGGAACAAATAAATAAAAATGAATAAAAGTTCCAGCCTCAAGAGAGGGGCTTGTTCAAAGCCAGACCTCAGATAGAGACCAAAGAAGTCCAACGTGAGGTTTATTTCAGCAGAATAAGGAAAGAAGGAAACACTTTCCATTAAGAGCCACTGAGATCTCGGTCCATCATATCAGTGAGCTATAGTCACATACCATTTAGTCACATGTCTCCAAAACCACCTACAGGCTGATGAAGGAAGGCTCATTCATCATAAAAGGTATAGCTGTATCCATGTTGTTTAAGTGAATAAATGAAGTGTTAAGGTTACATGTGATAAGACACACAGAGAAAGCCACACTTAATAACCCAGTTGTAAATCCAATTTTTAAATGGAACTTTTAAAAAAAGTATTCAAACCTTCTTAAAACTAGACATGACTCAATGCAAGAAAAACGCTCAAGTGTCACTATCATGTCAGGCAATTACTAGGTCAGAATGTAGCAGAATATAATATGATGAACCAAAAGGTTTACCTTTTAAAACTATCTCTGTTGTAATTAACTGGTCATTATGAACAATTTACTTCACCTCACAAATTGGCAGAGCACTCTGAAATTAAATGGTACTACATAATAATCGGAAACCTGATTATTTCCATTGATCAATGGGATCAATGAAAATGGAGACATAAGATCATTTGGGAAATGCAAACATAAAAAGTCCTACAGAATCCAAGAGCTGGAAGACAAAGCCAGCACACATCAACCCTTCAAAGGTGAGTTCTCTACATTTCTTTAAACTTTGGTGTTTTTCAAGTTGTTTGTAGCTAAAGAATATCAAATATTTCAGGCCCAGGTTGCTCAACTAGTAAAAATTTATCAAACACTTAAAGAAAAAAAATAACATTAAATCTACATAGATTCTTCTAGGAAAGATTAAAACAGGCAAGGCTTTTCAACTCATTTGAAAAGGCAACATTATCCTGAGCAAAACCCAACAAAGACATTTAAATAAAATTAGTGACAATTATACATCATGATAATGGCATACACAAGATAAAAATCTGCACAAAATGCTAGGATTCCACAGTAGGCAGCACATGAAAAGCATAATACATCATGATCAAGTAGAATTGATCCTTGGAATGCAAGTTTCATTCAATACATAAGAATCAATTTAAACATCTATTTATATAGATATATTTATATTTATATATATGCTCACAATAAACCAATTGAAATTGTAATTTTTGAAAGTACAACTTGCAATAACAAATGCAAAACATAACATAAAATAAATAATAAATAGATATAAGTAAATCACCATGGATGAAAAAGTGTAGTGATAAAACCAACAGACTAATGAGATAACAAAGTTGCAAACACACACAATGTGAAATGTATGGACTGTGCCTCCAGAGGAGCTGGCATTGCTGCCTACATGGAGTGTGCTCAAATCCTGGAAATATCAAACGTGAGCTTTAAAATCTCATCCTAGAGCTAAAGGTGGGGGACAATACCTGCCTCGGGAGCACGTAACACAACCCCCAGGGAGCTCCAGGTGGTCAGTCTCATGAGCTTGTCACGTGTTACCTTTCCCCACGCAAACAGAACGTTGCCAGCATCCTAAGCCAACGAGACCCGGTCATTCTCAAAACCCCTCCACACTGCCCAAGGTTGGTAAGTCCCTGTTTCATATGAAATAACGCAGCAAGCACCATCTACTTGACTGAAGGGTGTCTGAGACTGGCCGTTTATTCTGAGCTGTAACACTCGGGTAAGAAGGGCCTCTTTTCTCCCCGAAGAATTCATCGCTGGACCCCTGGACAGCCAGGCAGTCGCTGCGGAACCCCTGTGGTCACTGCTCGTGCTCCCTGGCCGCTGCGAGCTTTTGCTGTTTATTGGAGAGCCATCGAAGATAGCAGCTGCTGCTGTCTTTTGCGCTCTTCTGACTGCCACAGTGCCCATCTGAGGGGGCAAGCTGCTGGCTGTTCCCAAAGCAACCGGTTCATTCGCCCCAGTCAGGTAGGGCGATTCCATTCACCCAATTAAGGTAGGGCCTCTGTCACTGTCTGTCTGTTTCGGGGCCCTGAGCTCCCTGCTGCCAACTTGTGCCAGCAGCCCAGCTAAAAGGGCGGTGACATTTAGTGTAGACAATATCTTTTCCCACACCCCACATAGATCAAAGATCTTGTGGCACAAATTTCGCCTTAGGCTGATTTGAGGCCCCATGCATAGAGACCAAGGCACTTGAATCTTCTGGTAGAAAAGTACACACTTCCGGCCAGGTGGCTCTGGCTTTCCCATGAGACATGGAACCACAATACTTCTCATTTTTAAGGCTAATTATAAGTCTGTAATGATCAAAGGAGTATAATCTTTGCAAATAAATACCAAGATTGACTAAAGTATACAGACCAAAAATGGCCCATCCAAATAAAGACAAGTGATTTTTTAAAAATCTGTGTCCACCAGCTCAATTAGAAAAAAAATAAGCTCAGTCCCCTACACAAGCCATTTCCCAGGCCCCAGCTCTACCTGAAATCCCAGAAATCAGCAGCCATCAGAGACAACCAGATGACACTCCTCCCCCAGCTGCTTGCTCACCAGTGCTTCCAGGCAACCCCTGCAGTGAGGTCTTCCAAGTGTCCTCTGAGCACTATTTTCCAGGCCCCAGCCCTACCTGAAATCCCAGAGACTGGCAACCACCAGGGACTACTGGAGGCTGTCAGCCATCAGGAATCGCCAGAGGCCTGCAGATGTCAGGGCCTACTAGCTCTACCTGTAGTTCCAGAGGCCTACTGCCATCAGGGACCACCAGGCGTAACAATATCAGAGACAACCAGATGGTTAAAGGCCAGTGTGAAAAGACACTCAACAAAACCCAAGGCAATATGGCACCTCAAGAACCTAGCTATTCTACTACAGCAAGCCCTGAATATCCTAACACCCCTGAAGGGCAAGGAATGACCTTACAACTAATCTTAAGAAGATGATAGAGGCTTTTAAAGAGGAAATGAATAAATCTCTCAAAAACATACAAGAAAATACAGTTGAGCAGGTGAAGGAAGTGTATAAATACCTTAGAGATATACAGGAGGGGGAGGATCCAAGATGGCTGCCACAGGAGGACACTGTGACTGAGGAGTAGGACAGCAGTATCCGCACAGCGACCAGGAGACTGAACTCTGGGAACTAAAACACCAGCGTTTGCGATTGTCAGGTGAGCAGAATTCCTACGGTGAGGAAATTAAGTGGAAAAATCCTAGGGACACCCAGTTATTCCCTGGAAAAACTCCGGATGACCGGCTGCACACAGCCCGGATCAGAAAGCGTGCACAGCCACACTGGGCACCACCGCCAGCCGCCACTCCTAACTGGGTCACACATTATTCTGGCCAGACTGAGAACCCCCCAGATACCATGGTCTGCACTGGGCAGGTGCACACCCCTCGGCACCGCCAGGCACCACTCCTGACTGGGTCACACAGTATTGGGGTCAGACTGAGAACTCCCCAGATACTGCTCCAGACCTGGCTGGAGCTGCTTTGGGCAGGACCACACCCCTTGGCGCCGCCAGCCGCCACCCTGGATTGGGTCACACAGTTTCTGGGCCAAACTGAGAAGCCCCCAGATACCATCTCAGACCGTGGTGCACAGCCCCTGCCCCAGAAGAAGGATGCACCAAGTCTCCAGACCAGAGGGGAGCTCTTAGCAGCAAGCTCAGGTCTGAGCATGGAGCCTCCAGATGAGAGCAGCGCCCCCCAGCTGCCATCTTAAACTGGGACACTCAGCCTCTGATACAGAGTGAGGAGCCAAGCCTCCAGACTAGAGTGGCGATGAACCTGTGGTGCGCACAGCTTCTAGCACAGAGCACGGAGCCAGGCACACTGATCCCAAAACAGAGCTAAACTGAGACAACAACACACACTCTCAAAGCACTGGAACTCCCTGATCTTCTTGAGAATATTCCAGACACCAGAGATTGACAGTTCCAGTCTGAAGTTCAGCCTCAAAGCACAAACAGCTCCCTGACTATGTATAAACAAATGGCCAAAGGTCGACGTAAGAACTCACCTAACAAAAATCAGGACACGATGGCCCCACCAGAAACACCCAAAAGCAATGGAGATTTTAATTCAGCGGAGACACAGGAAAATTATGTTAAAGCTATGATTATGCAGATATTAGAGGAACAAAAAGAGGAACAAAAAGAGGAAATGAACAAGGCCCTCAAAGAAATTCAGAAGAATATAACTGCCCATGTAGAGGAACAATTAAAGACATATAGAGAGGAAACAAACAAAAAAATAGGAGTCACATTCAATCAGATGATGGAAATGATA
>CM053766.1:36290335-36330692 GCA_028658305.1 Pachyuromys duprasi | reverse complement strand
CCCTACTTTTCATAATGTCCACAAAAATATAAGTGACATTAGGAACATCCATTACCATATTTTCACATACCTTATTCGATGTGTTTTCAAAATTTAAGAATCAGCATGAACACTGCAGTGTGGGAGCAGGAACGCTTTACAAAAACCATGAAGACTGTGCAGCCATGTTTTCATTCCTGTGGTCATTACAGGCTCTTTAATTTGGTCACAGTTCAGAGCTGTAAATACATTTGCCCTTGTGACATACTCGTAAATTCTATTTATTAATGCTCTCTTAAATAAAACGTAGCCTGAAGAAAATCTTTCAAACTGACACCATATAGTATTGGAATTAAAAAAAGAGAAACTTTTCTGGTGAAATACATGAAAATTAACAGGCATTTAGTGATACGTGTGCACATGCTTGAACTACAGTCTAAGCCTCTTTTATATGAAGCTTGGGTCTGCAATTACTGGTGTCAAGTCATGTGTTCAACTTCAGATTGTTGCCATATTTATTACAGTGGTTAAATGTTGACTTCAGCATGGGACACGTTCTTCTTACAATACTACATGGTTCTGATCTGAAATGAAGCATTCTGTTTTCTCTCTGAAAGACCCTTGTGAATGAGAAGAAATAAAATTTATGGATAGTTTAGGGGTGGGTGTATTTTGGGAAGGAAACTTCACTACTGATTACCCCTAAAATTAACACAAGAACACATGGTCTAAATGCGATTTTAAATCCGCAGAAGCTAATTAAAGAGGGAAAATGTGGCTAACGCTGTAAAATTTAATACTACCTCATTCCAAATTGCTGGACATACCCACCACCCCACACAATGACCCCAACCAGAAACAGAAGAAAAGAAGGCAGTTGAGTGGAGTTCTGTTTTCTTGTCATCATTGTTTGGTTTAACTGTCCATTTAAGCATGGGATTTCTCATGCAGCAGTCAATAAATATCAGGAATCCGTGTTCAACACAAGCTGCACTTGCTAGGTGTCTGTCTTTTGATTTAGCCCCTGCCTCTCAAACAAAACCTGGGTGGTGAGGTTACTCTCCAGGGAGGGGGGACCATCAGCATCGCCCTGAATAACCTCAGCCTTCATCCCTTCAGAAGAAGAGGAGGCTCCGGCACCACCAAAGACCCACATATGCCTTTTAAAGAGGAAAACACAAACGGGGCATTTCTGAAAGTATTACTTCTAAAGATAAGCCTAAATCTGTTTCCATCCTAAGCAAGGGGTGAAAAGTAAGTCAGCGCCCTGCATCCTCACTTTCTACCCCACTTGGGTAAAACATTTTAAAAAAACAAAACAAACTTGGGAAGGTATCAACCACCAGTCCATCAAGTTGGACACTCCTGGATGGTTCTGTAGGCAGGAATTCTTACATCATACAATAAGATCCTAAGTTTTCAGTCTGGCATGGAGCTGATTGACCAGCAAATACAACTTACTTTGCCTTGAGCCTAGCCGGCTCCATGCAGCCAGGTCCCTAGGCCTTGCCATCTCACTGCACTCTGAGTTTTCACTCATTTGGAAAATATATCCACATTCTAGCTACAAATCAGAAGAAAAGGCATGGTCAGGACAGAATCAGGAGGTGTGGCTTCTACTCAAAGCTTTTTAAAAAGTTAAGCAATGCACGATATCTCTCAGGACCTATCAGACCATCATTCAACATTGCTGGTCAGTAAGCGGTCTCTAAGAGCCAGGTTTTAAATCAAGTCTTGTGCTGAATCTTGAGTCTTGAGCAGTGTGGCCTAATCTTTTCAGACGTCATGTTCTCTGTTTAACAGCACAACTCTAACTACTGTTGCAGGCCAAACTGTACTCTGAGAGGCTGTCCAGTAGCAGCAGGACCAAGTGACAAGGGGTAGTTGTTACTAAATAAGAAAAGTAAGATTTTTTTAGGTCCTAATTTTGTTCTCAATGGCATAAAGAGTTACCTCTACTTTAGTTCTCTAGTATAAATGTTTTTGTTGTTGTTGTTTTGTTTTGTGTATGTGTTGTTATTTTTTTTAACCAGAATTTCACAAAACAGGTTTATGGCACTTTTCTAAGCAATAAGGACTTATGTAGTCCTTGAAATCTTCAAGAAGGAGTTGTGGACTGACTCAGGTCTTATACAACTCAGGTCTTATACAACTCCTAAGTTCTTTTGTTTTTTTAATTAATCATTAAGGTCAACATACTGTCTACAGCTATAGCACTCATTCTTGTCTGATTTCAGGAGGTTAGCGTATAAGGTAATGGGTTTTATTACAGCTTCTTTATACACATGGCATAAACCTGTGTTCCAACACGTTCCCCATGACCCCTACCCTTCCCCATGTTCCCTGCTCTCCTCTGACTTGTTCCTTTTCACAGCTAAGCTCTTTTTTCACGAAAAGTAGCAGTCACTGAAGAAACAACGCGTTACCTCTCTCCCACACCTTCACTCAGTCTCACAAACGCTCAGCTCAGATTTCACCCCACACTGAGCCTTCATTCTGCAGGTGCAAACAGTACTTCCAGCTGCTGTGTATACCTGATGAGGCTGCAGCTCTGTCTCTCCCAGTGTCCCTATACGAAAGGTCAGCTCAGCCACCTATGGCCAAATGCTTCATGTCACCTACTGAAAAACCAAAGCATGGACCTCTGTGTTGAAATATAAGACAATCACATTAGAGCACTGAGTCAAACACAGACACTCCCCACCATCGGGCACCAGATTTTGTATGATGTAGAGACTAGGCTGCTCCTATATGGTCAGTCATTCAGGAGACATTCTTCTAAAGCAACTACTGATGAGAGAACTGGCTTGAGCCTTGGATTCCATCCCCCATAAAACCCTAACCTTGCTGGGCTGCTCTACCGTATTTAGATAAGTATGAGGACCTTCTCTAAATGTAATATCCAACCCAGAGAAGTATCTCTATTTTGTTATTTTTTTCATGTCAGTGGATATTTTGGCTGCATGTATGTAGCACATGGACATACATGCCTGGTGCTGGCTGAGGCCAGAAGAAGGTATTGGATCTTCTGGAACTGGAGTTTCAGATGGTTGTGTATCACCTTTGTGGGTGTTCGGAAAGAGCAGTAAGTGTTCTTAACAACTGATCCATCTTTCTTTAAACATACCACAGACAGTCTCTATTTAAAAGTCACCATTCAGTGGGTGAGATACTACTGTCCAGGGAGCTACCCATTTCTGCTACTGTAGGTTCTAATAAAGTCATCTGTAGTACAAATATCAGAAGTCCTTAAAATAGCTATCTAGATTGTCAAGTTCATTAGATCTGGAATCAAGAGAAAAAGAAGCCTTGGAGAGAGTCTATGAAGACATCTCTAGGAAGGATAAAAATGGGAGAAAGACCTTCACTAGGGCATTTAGAAGTTAGATATATGATAGATGATTCAGAGAGAAATAAATACATGTAGATGAAAGGTAGATAGATGATGTTGATAGATAGATAGATGAGAAATGGATAAATAGATGATTGATAGACAAATACATTATAGATAAATACATTGATAGATAAATACATATGTAGGTGGAGAGAGAAACATACATGGATACATAGATATTGATAGAGATATTGATGATAGATAGGTGATTGATGATAGATAAGTGATATATACATACATACATAGTTAGATACATAACAGACACAGAGACTTAGGTTAGGATACAGATGAATACACAGATAACTCTAAGTTGCTCTGAAGCTTAAATGAACCTTCTCCTTTCTCAGCAGACAGCACAGCACAGAGACCAGATCAGCACCATTGGGTGTAGGTATGTGGAATCAATCAGCAGTCAAGGCCAATGTCTTTCCATGACACTACACCAGGACACCTCACCAGAAACACAATTTCCGTGCCTGCCCATTCTAAGTTTATGACATTGAGGTTTTTATGTAACACTCAATCCTTCTTCCTGAAACTCTAAGAAACATTTTACAGTTCTGTAGCATGCAGGTAAATCTTCCATATCTGATAGAAGTAGACAAAACTTAGCCATGCAGCAAGGACAAAGAAAGCCATCTGTGCTTCCCAGGAATGTAGGAAAGAACAAGACAGAAGGGCACCAGAGACCACGGGGTGGTTCTGTGTCCCCACAGTCACCCTCAGCAAGCACGGTGAGCCAGAAACTCAACACTGAACCACCACTTTCACAGCATTAAACAGACAGTCAGAACAGGAAAGTATAACAAATGTGTTTTAGGAAAGAAACAACTACAAATTAGCAGAGGAAACCTGAAAAGCAATTATCTAAATGAGGTTTACATCCAAGTGGATAATGAGAATGGGAGCAGAAGTGGCTGTCCACAGACGAAAAAAAAAAAAAAACAGAGAAGGGAACGCCATGTCTCCAGCTGACCACTGTGACCCAGCATGCACAGGGCTGCAAGGAGAGGAATTGCTTGGTGCCGAGCAGATATCAAACAGTCCTGTACTTGATGCCTGGGACAATGCCACAGCGTCCCACTTTCCTGCCCTGGGATCCCTGGAAGTGTAAATGCTCTCTGAGTCAGCTTTGCCTGGGCTGACACCGCAGGAGCCATTCTGGCTTGTTTTATTTATTTATTTTTTTGAAACCATGCATGTGTTTCCACATTTTTTTGAAGTTCCTCATAACCTGTCTGTTTCATGGTAGGAAAGGAACAAATGTTTCTGCTTTGAAAATTTTCCATTTAGTTCATTGAAATCTCCGTAAATCATGACTCTTTAAAAATCGGTAGATTTCACAGACTTTATATTTGTATGTCAATAAAACACATATGGAGTTGGCCCTGTCACACAGAACCTGGGGTTATTTAAAGGAGGTAACACACAGATACTGCATCATTATATAGGAGGAACTTAGACAGCTACAGACCTAATAGCTGAGGGAGAAGTCAGCCATCAGTCTCCATGGATATCAGGGACAACCATAGCCATTTTCTACAGAAGTCAAGGCATTCGTCCTGAGCAGTAAAAATTCTGGATTAAGTTGGTGTCAAAACTAAAAGAGGATAATTATTGATCATTTCTGTGTCCATAAGTCTTTAGAAGACAGAAAATATATTACTTAATTGTCAAACTCACTCAATGACACACATGCTAACACTCTTATGTTGACACAATTTCAAGACTTATTCTATGGTAGTTGGTTTTTTGAAAACCTGGTATTTGTTTAAATGTTGGTCTTCCACATTTCTGATAACTTGTGTGCTTTATTTTGATTTTACAGGCTTACTATACTAGAATTACACATTGACAGAAGCACTAAGCTATCTGCAAAGGACTGACAGTAGGTGCCATGGGTTTGTGTTCTCTGTCATCTGTGTCACCTCTGACCTGAGCTGCTGCAGTGGGCAAGCAATGTGTGAGCATTGCTATGCTTCCTAATAAACTCTGTTTCCTCTCTAAATTTTTCACAAACCAGCAATACAAAGTAGACACATTTGAGTGGCTTCAAGGCAGGGTCTCTTTACATAAACCTGGCTGTCCTGGAACTCCAATTCACAGAGATCCTCCTGCCTCTGCCTCCCAAGTGCTGAGATTAAAAGCATGCACCACCAATGTCTGGCTGGGAGACCCAATTTTATACCTTAATTTTGTAACTTAAAATTATAGCATTAGCAATGTCCAGATTATAACACCACGAAAGCAATAAAGATCATCTACAAATAAGGGATGGAAGCATAGTTCAATGGTAAAACATTTACCTAACATGCATGAGGCCTTGATTTAAATTTCCAGAACTCTATACACCCACAAAAGAGATTATATACAAAAATATCCATGACTGTGTTCCAATAAAGTATATCTCAACACAAATTTAAATTATATATTTCACCTGTCATAAAGTATTCTTTAATTTTTCCAACTATATAAAACTGTAAAATTGATTCTCCATTTATTTTTCTCCTATGGTAAAGATAAAATATTCAAGTCCCTGAGACTCAGAAGTCCACTTTTGACCACAGCAAAGCATGTATCTGTGTGTTGGGGTGCACTATCCTGACGTTTTTCCCAATCAATGGGAAAAAAATCTGTGGGTGTTGATTGAGTGGCAATTACACAAGACAAGGCACATGACTTTCTAGGCTGACATGCAAGCTGCTCTGAGACTTAGGGCCTATGATACAGTTAGCTCAGTGCTCCTTAAAGTTCTTAGCCAATAAGAATGCACCAGAGGTTTCAGCAGTCTTTTCTATAAAAATCCCGAAACAATTCTACTGAGTTTCACTCAGTGATCTGCTCTCCTTGGGAGGTAACTTTAGTTTTGAAGGGTGTGTATGTGTGTGTTTGTGTGCATATGTGTGGTACATGTATCAGTTTGTGCATGCATTTGTGAGGTTTATGTGTACAGTGTGTGATATAAGTGTGTGGTGCATGCATGTGTGCACATATGGTGAGGGCTATGGCTTGCCCATTTGTGCACAGTCAGAGGATGACTGCCTCTCTCACGCTCTGCTTTATTCCTGTGAAGCAGGTTCTCTCACCGAACCTCAAACAAGGCCAGCAGCTAGCAAGCCTCAGTCATCCTCCTTCATCCTCTACTGCTGTGTGTGTGTATATGTATGTGTATAGCAGGGATCAGAACCCAGATTTTATGTTTACACAGAGATTCTCCGAGCCACAGAGCCATCTCTCCAGTCCAAACCCTTCTCTTAACAAATTTCAAACTTGCTTCTTCATCAAGAAGAAGAAAAGAAAAATAAGAAAAAGAAGAAGTACGAGAAGGAGAAGAAAAAGAAAGAAAGAAAAAGATGAAAAGAAAAAGTCATGTTACCAGGGGACCTAAAAGCCCATTGAGCGCTGGGTGTTGTCAAAACCATGACGGCATGAATTCGAACGTGCACCACAGCATTCCCTGTCAGCTAAAACAGTTATTCCAAGCCAGCCAGGAGCAGGTGCTGGAGCACACGTTAGCTGCCTGAGCAAGAGATCCAGGTGGCTTTGGGGGTTCTTGCTGCATTCGCCCCTCTGCTAACCCTCAACCAGCATATAAATCTTCACAAGGAGTTCCCATGACTAGCTGACTAAGGAAGAAAAAGGAAGCAGCGAGGTTTAAAGAGAGCTCTACATGAGACACTGGTTCGAACAAGCCAACCCTAAACTCCCTCTGAACTATCCTCAAGGAAATGGTGAAGTGATATGTGATGACTTCGGCCATAAGGGATTCCTCTATCCTGGATGGAGGTTGACAGCTCTTGCTGAGTGTCCAGGCCTTTAAAGATACAAAGTCCCATGGCACTCTACATCCCACCCTGCGGTGATTTACATTTCCTGTTTGCGACGCCTGACTGCCCATAACTTCCACCGCCGTCTCTGTCTCAATAGCTCTAACTAAGGTTCACGTTGTAGACAGAGAAAACGGTCAGAGTGCCCTGAGCGCCCTGTCAGTCATGCTCATCTTACAGAGCAAGTCCACACGTGCAGCACCGCTGTGATTTTTCTGCTTAGGTACATTTGATTTTTTCTAATCAGCATACTAAGTCATAGGTTTTCTTACATTGCCACGCACACTTAATGTTGATGGCTCTTGTTCTGTCTTTTCTCCTGAGTCTCCTTGGCCCCATTTTTGTATCCCAGCATTCATCTATTCAGTTTCACATCACATGTGTTCTGGCCTCCCCCCATCCCCCGCCACATCCTCCCTTAGGGATCTCTTTTCCCCATCTCATGGGCTTCTTCCTGATTTCCTGGCCCTTCCTCACACTCGCTCCCACGTAAATACATACATATAACAATTGGAAGCTGGAATCTGCATCTGGGAGAGGACATTCAATATTCATCTTCATGGAGGTTTTTGTCACTGAATAATACAGAAGCAGTGAAAGATGAGGACACCTGTTTCATACTATCTGTGCTCCCTAGTTGTTCAATTTCAGCCTAATCCACTCATCAAAGAGTCATCTCCAGACCAGAATAAACTTGGCTAATTTTCAAATCGATGATTGAGGTGAGTGTGGTGGTGCATGCCAAGTCAGAGGCCAAGACAGAAAAACTGAAATGTTGCGGCCAATTGAGGCTGTAAAGTGAGATACTTTAAAAACAAATACCAATTTTATTGCTTACAGAGGAAACAAAGCCATATTCGCTAAAGGACAGGTTAGCCCAGAAGTGATGGCTAAATCTCAGTATCAAAGACTCAATAGTTTGTCTACAAGAGCCTGTTCTGGAGGCTGAGACACCCGGAGACGGGATGGGAGGACGTGGTGGAGGCACAATGGGACTCTAGACACTACGAGGAGGAGTCATGCCAGGGAGGTGGCAGAAAAGAACAGCAGCAACTGAGTATTTACAGCCACTTAAGGTGAGATCGGTATCTCAGAGTAAATATATTAGCGACTCTTACCAGTCGTAGTAGTTCTGGTGATAAAGCATTTGAGAAAAGCAACTTAAAGAAGACCAGCTTTATTTATTGGCTCATGCAGGGTATACTATCCATTGGAGGAACGTGAGGTCACAGTGCCTCTTGTGTAGTCAAACCAAGAATAGGTGAGTGTGGGCCAGAGTCAGACTTAGAAATATTTTTCAAGTGCCACACCCAGATGCCCACTCCTGCTAGCAAAGCTGCAAGTCCCAAAGGTTGAACATCTCTCTGTACACAGTGCCACCAAGAGAACCAAGTGCCAAATACGCGACCCTCTCATTAGACCATCATATAAAATTGGACTGTCAATATGATTTGATTCCCAAAATGGGTGCTATGCAAAAGAATTCTTCAGGGTCAGCTGGGATAACCTACTTCCCTGGATTTCACGAGTGGGATCCTGCAATCGTTACAAGGCTGCTCTGTTCCACCCAGTGACCAGGTTCTCGGCAGTTTCCCTTCCAGAAGGAAGGCAATTCTCTGAACCAAAACACGGGCTGTTTCCTTGGCACTTCGGACACACTATTTTAAAGCGGTAATTCAGAGTTGTTGTCTGTGACTCAGTAATACCAAGTAGTATATTAGGAGGCATGCTTGCTTATTGGTAGGTCAGAAAGAGAGGGGGGAGGAAGAAAAGAAGAGAGAGGGAAGGGGAAAGAGAGAGAGAGAATAGAAAAGTAATTCCATAAAACTGTGTAGGTCAAGTGATAAGAAACACCTTTCTGGAATATCCTGTAAACCAGCTAATATACAACCGAGCTGATGCATGTGCTAAAATCTGGGCTTACTTGGCAAAGGGACTCAACACAGCATGGAGGAATCACAAGGATTAACCATACTGCAAATTAAAAACTTCTCTTAAAACTTGCTAAAGAAATATTTTGAAAGCCTCGCTTTCTGGAATGAGTGCTTGGACACTGAATACTTAGAAATGTGATATGCCAGTGTTTCTACAAAATAGACCAGACTTAGGGGTCCAGTCATGGTCTTTCAGAATGACGGTGTCTGATAATTAATTCCACATGCTGTTCTGTGGTCTTTTCATATGAATGAAAGCAAAAGACAGTGAAAAAGTGAGAAAGGAACCAGGGTTCAGATTTTTTCTCACAGCCAGTCTGGACTAGTTGCAGGAAGCCTGGCTATTTTGTGAGTTCCTCAGGACAGAGATGCACCGATCCAAAATGTACCTCTTCTTGATTATGCAGGAGATAAAGCTCATAATATCATTTTACCTAACAGAAAGGAAGAAAAAAATGTCTGACTTCCAATATTCACAGTAGTTCACACTTAGCAACTTTCAAGAAATCAACAAACAAAGCTGACTTGGGTGCATGGTTTTCAAGTTTCCATTTCCCCCCAGCTAGCCTGTCCTCCAACCGACTTCTCTAGTTTCCTCACTGACCAAATGACCTCTTGGTTCTACTGTCTGTTGCCAATGCTCTCATCACTTCTCTGTCTCCTGCATCTGGCAACATTGCACACCAACCATCTCTTCGGTGAACATTAGTCTTCAAGTTGCATTCAGTGCAGTCCTCCACATAGAAGTGTTCAACATGCTGTCTAGTATTTTTTACTCAGCAGCTACCATTTTTCACAATGATATAATTATTTTCTAGTGTATGTTTTGAATTTCTCGTAAAGCTTTTTGCTACTTCGAGTTGTTTTCTCTGTCTAGTCTCTAATGACTGTTATTTCTAAAAAAACTGTTTCTCTTCCTCCCTCTTCCCTCCTCTAATCTCTCTCTCCTCTCCTTTCTCCCTCTGTCTTTTCTCCCATCTCTTTCTTTCTGTCTCCACAATTCTGTATTTCTTACTGCCCGTTCATCAAATTCTATTGATCCATCATTTCATACCTAAAACACCTCTTTTAGCTACTACCTTTGATAGCTATTCTCAGTTGTCAACTTGATAAATTCTAGATTCAGTTTTGAGATAAGCCTTCTGGGCGCGGGAAGACCTGCCCACTGTGGGTGTACTATTCCCTAGGCTGGGATCTTGGACTGTATAAAAGAAATAAGATGATGAGTTGGACACAAGTATTTATGAACCTCTGCTTTCTGACTGTGGATGAAATGTGATCAGTTGCCTCAAGCTCTTGCCTCCTTAATTTCCCTGTAAGGATTGATTGTAACCTGCAACTGAGAGTCAAATAAGCCCCTTTTTCTGTTGAGTTTTGCATTTGTCAGTGCTTTATCAAAACAACAAGTAATGAAAGAAAGATACCACCTTGCTTCTTCCTTGCCTCTTGTTGCCTCTTGTCTAACTCTTTCCAAACTCCTTCAATTCTTCATGATACTTCTAGGCCAACAACTTCCAAATTGGCAAAGCTGATGGCTTTCTGTTTTCTACTAAACTGACTTAAAGCCCTTAACACTGAAAACTTCGGTTGCTCAATATCTACCTATCAAGCCATGCATATAAATCACTAAATAACCTAAATATCTCTGGTGTCTGAACAACAAAAAAAGAATTGTTGTAAAGAATTTCCTTCTAGGTTTCTTTCTTCTGTTCTCAGCTTTAACCTACCTTGGTATGTCTTGAGATTAGACATTGTGGGCCTTCTAGATTTGTTCTTTTGTTATTGTTTTCAAGATTGTTTTGGTTATTCAGTCTTTTGTAACCCTAAATGAATTGTAATAATTGAGTCTCTTTTTTATTTATTTTATTTTACATTCACAAGGCAAGACACCATGACAGATAAGTGCTCACTATGTATAACACAGGCTAGCCTTGTACTCACAGTGATCTTCTTCCCTCTGTCTCCCAAGAGGTAGAATTACTAATTACTAACTTGTACCACCATGTTCAGTTTAATTATTCACAATTGAAAACCCTTCAGTGTAGAAAGTGCAATCCTGGGTGCAGGTGACACTCTGCATCTATAGTATATAGTATATAGTATATAGTATACAGCATTCAGGATCTTTCAACTCACTCCTTAACCTGTTTCATGGTGCAACTGACTATTTGATGCCTTGAAATTTTGAGAAATTACAACTCTTTTCTTCTTCAATGATGCCTCTGTAGAGTAAGCATTCTCTTCTGCCCCTAGGCAGTATATGATGGTCTAGACAGTCAGGGTTACCTATGTTGGGCAGACTGAATCTGCCCAATCCTGGGATTAGGAACAGGAAACACATTTGTGCTACATCCATGTCACCTTTTCCCAAAGGAAAAGAAAAAGAAAAGAAAAGAAAAGATTTGTGTTCTGTTGCTGTCACTGTAAGACCTTATCTTGGCTCAAGATGGAAAAGAACAGGAGTCCTATTGCAGCCTCCCTTGTGTTTCTTACACCATCCTGCTGATATTCATCACCCTTCCTACTGGATATACATGCTACCCCACTTCCCTTCTAAGCATGGCTTCCAGGTAGCATTGACTCCTCTTACCACTGTGTAGCCTTCCCAAAGTCTTGCCCTCCCCTGTAAATCTCCAAGAAGAGTATTAGATGATTTGGAAGTTTATTACATTTGAAAAAATATCTTTAACTTTTTCTGGGAAATAAATCTAATTTTGGCCCAGGTAAGTCCTACTGAAAAGCCCACAGTCTTAAAAAAGTGCATGTGCCCACTATTTTTTCACGTGCTATAACCATAGAACAAATTCCAGTTTCCCTGAACGGGTATGATCTAAAAATCACTTCTCTTCACATCATCTGGATTCAAAATACTTATACATTGCCCCCCCTCAAAAAAAAAACCAATTGAAAAGCCTAACATTTCAAACAAAGAACTAATATTTGAAACTGGTATTTCAGTCAAAAACTTAGAAATATATGACTATAACTCAAGAGCACACTGGTCATTTGCTGTAACATTCCTAAGCAATGCAGACCACCATTGATTCTGGTACAGGGGAAGAAACAACCATTAGAAGCATACTTTCTTAAGATGATAAGGGTGTTGGTAGCTGAAGCAAAATGGGAGTTCAATATAGATCTAGAATTTGCCATCAAGAGAGTCTAAACCAGAACCTCAGGGTTTGTTTATCTCTAGCCAACTACGTACAAGAAGAGACAGAGAAAAGAAAATCCCATAAGAGTGGAAGGAAAGCTATGGCAAGACACCCCTGAGATGCCAGCCACATATTTTGAAACTACATAAGATCACCCAGTCACTGAGAGGGATGGGGAAACAGAGTCAGAACTGAGCTCCAAGGAGTACCACCTGAGAATGAAAGTACAAAGAAAAAATAAGATAGCAGAATGCATAAGAGAGAAAAGGATACTTTAAGGAGTACATTGGCTATTATCTGAATTCTTCCATTGGGTCAAGTAAGGCTGAGAAGTTACCATTGTGTGTAGCGATCTGGAGACCATTGATGACTTTATTCGTGTAGACAAAAGAAGCTTAATCTTGTCACTGTCAAGCTAAGCTATCTTTGATCTTTTATCTCCTTAAAATTTCAGCCTGTAGGTAATAATAATAATGATTCCTAATTCAATAGATACTAAGAGAAACAGTAATGCCAAACGCTACATAGAGGGCCTGTCGCCTTACAGTTATCAGCTGTTGTTTTTATGAAAGGACATACAGGAGCCATCATTAACCCAGTCCCCTTGCTCTTCATTCTCATAGGAGCACCTCATAGGATGGCCAGTGACAGCCACACCAAACTTCTGTTCTCTTTTCCTCCCCCAATCCGAAACGTCACCCTACTCCACACCGTTACACGTTTACAAAATAAAATCCTGCCGCATTTCCATGAGACAAACCCTGTAAGGCCTCCTGGCGGCTCCAGTTGCTCAGTTTAAGAGAGGAAGAAGTCAGGCTTCTCCTTCTCAGCTCACACTCACACCCTGAGACCCCGACAACCTCCCAAGCTCTCTGTGAGTTCTGAATACATATACGCCTTAAATAGGCCCGTGAATGTGGAGTGTTTGGCTTCTAAATTTACAGCACCTAACAAAAGGATTGCTGCAAAATATTCCTATACGCCTACAACATGTCTGTAGGAGAACTCTGGCGACCAATAAAAATCTTCGATTCCCACTTTGACAGCACACAGGGTAGTAATCCCTGTGCTGACAGGTGGCTAGTAACTCCACAAGTAATTGTGGAGATACTGTCTGCAGATGTTTGGGAATGTACTACAAATTCTCGCAAATGGGTGCCATAGGAATATGTGGAAAATGATGGCTGATATAACTTTTATTGTGAAGAGACACATCCTCTCAAGAAAACATCTGGAAGGCCTTGTGTGTGAAAGAATTAGAGGTGGGTAATGGGGTCCATGCTGAGAATATTGGCATCTTATACTCGCGCGCAGCTTCAGGATGTCAGCCAAACACTGAACTGGTGTGAGAATTCTAAGCTTTTACCCAACATCAGCCCCCTCACTTCAGGATGGGAGCCGGGTGAACAATTCTTCCCTTTTCTCTTTCAACAAAAACAACAAACTAGGTCGATATATCAAATGTTTAACTGCTAACAAAAGGTGGTGTGTGTATGGATAGAGTTCCTCTTTCCAAATGCTATTGAAGTGAGGTGTTCTGAGTGCAGCCAAGATGCAAATCTCTGTGGCTCTGCATCCCAGATGGTGACAGTTTCCAAAAGAGAGTCTCAGGACCCATATTCTGCTGAACACATTAAAATAAGGCATATAGTACATTTCTAAAAGTGCTTTCCTGCACTTTCCTGCTGGTATGAAGTCTTAAGAAGTAAAATTTATTAATCAAATAATCCCTGTTTTATTAAGAATGTCATAATTAGGGATCCAGATATGTAGAACAATGTGTTTTCTGGGGAAACTATTCCCAGACTGCCTCTTATTAATATCTATAGGTATTTAGTTTGGTAAGGCATATGAGCTTTATTTACAGAAATGCCCTGTAGTCCATAGCTGGGAATAATATGGCTAAAGCAAGATATTTAAATATGTATCGTTTGGATTATAGAAACACATATACTCTACTCAAATAGCTGTGTTCCTGGCTAACAATGTAATTCAAAATTTCAATTTACAAATTAATTACTCTAATAGGCCAACCATTAGGCATTGAAAACTCTTCTTTAGATAAAGCAAATGCTTTAAATTACATTTTTAGGTCATTTAGCAAAGCATCTTTTACACCTTTCATTATTCAAGTTCCATTACAATCAAGTGACACAGGAAGGATCTGTTGAACACACACACACAATGAGAGAAAATGAACTGATATTCTCTGGGATTTAGATGCTTGCTTTAGACTACTCATGTATCTTCTACTGGACAAAAATAAGTTACCTTCTGAAAGATAGACATTACACTCAAAGCATCCAATTAATTGCTACAGTTCTTCATGTTGTTATTGTGTATTTAAAAAGTAACTTTTCCCAAAGAAAGATAGGACTTTTATCCTATCTTTTATCCTGAGAATTCCCAGCCTGGAGAAGTATGTGTTCCAACTCAGGGCCTTGACTAATGAACAGCCTAACAGTGCAGGGTATGACAGGTACTTTGAGTCACATGGTGATGAGATGGAGTGATAAATGTCAGACATACTAATCAGGGCATTGTGGCTCTTCTTAAAGTTTGAGGTCAGCTAGCAGTAATTGTCCTTGTGTATTGCCACACATAGAGCAGCATTGCTAAATATAACCTCACAGGAGGACAATAAACACTCCAAGCCAGTCCTGCCCTGGACTCCTCCCTCTGTGGTCTTCCCTTGGTTGATTTTGCTCTGAGTCCTTTAATTTTAATAAACCATGGCTGTGAGCATGTGAAAGAGTATTCCATGCTTTCTATGAAGCTTTCTGGAAAATCACTGACCAGACGAAGGTTCCAAGAGCCTGTGGACTCTCAGACAGGTTGTCAGAAGTAAGTGCAATTTAGTAACACATACTCTCTAATATTGGCTCTGGCTGATGAGCTCATGCAACATTACAGATGGCTGAAATGTGTCTCCATATTTATCATTGGTTAGCCCTGAAAAAGAAAAATCACTTCTTTGGTTTTTATCAAGAAAACAGCAGTTCATGCCTTGAATTCCTGCACTTGGGATATTTGCATCACCTCTTCCCAGCACCATTCTCTCCTCTTCATCGGCATGGTGGCACATCACTTGGAGTGCATGAGATCAGTCTTTTAAAAAAGCTTTGAGCAGCGCAAGCCAAGCAACCAAATTCCTAAAAGCATACTCTGCAGTAAAATCCACAAAAACTGCAAGCAAACAAAGAAACTGATACTCACACACATGAACACATCCCGCTTGGAAAGTGTGTAAGTTAGTTCATAAAACGTCACATATGCCTGGAGCAGCAAACTCTGAGACCTACATGGGACACAGCTCACCGGACTGCTCTTTTTCCAATAAGAAGAGTGGAATATGATCCCTACCCCAGGAAAAGCCAAGGTGTACTCGAAACATCTGGGTAAGTAGGGTTTCCTCTTACAGCCACTATTGAATATCATTTTAAGATTTAGGGTGTGCCAAAATGTAAGCTTTTCTGTTTAAAAAAATATAAAAGGATTCAAGAAAGTTGGAGAGAAATGTAAATCTCCTGGAAGGGACCAGGAAGGGACAGGAGCATTCTAACATTTTCTCAGTGAGATTTTAGATTAAAGAAAAAAAATAATTAAACATATGGATTTATCCCAATGTTCCAAAATAATTACAATATCAGAGTGTCTTAGATTGTCAGCCTCAAACATTAACGAAAGATATAGCACATTCAATTTACTATATATGTCATTATCTAAACAATGTGACTCTTTACATGTTGTGTGTCCCCAAAGAGTGTTCTGTCGTTTTAGTATATAGACATACTATAATCTGTATCTTTAATATTTTTGTTTTCTTCAAAAGGTGCTGAGTTGATTATATTAATTAATAAACTATAAAATTCTATTTAATTAAGAGACATCAACTAAAAAATAAAACCTAACCCTCATATAAAGATTATTTCTTCCTAGATGAATAATTTTCCACTTTGTGGTCACAACACATTGTCATTGTCTGATCACCTGCTTCTCGGCATCTAGTTTTTTCCTCCTTTCTCCCGATCATGACTGGAACAGCAGTAACATGGATGGACAAACATGTATGGGAGAGGAGATGGAGTTTCTTAGGGACATGCTTAGGACTGATAACTCTGCTACATATAGTAGTTCTATTTTAGTACTGCTGTGTTGTTATTGTTGTTGTTTAAAATGTTCAAACTGATTTCCACATGGCTGCCACAGTTTACACTCTGATCACACATGTCCCCTTTCCCCACAGCCTTGTCAGCATTTTTTGCCTTTGGTTTTCTTGGTCACAGGAATTCTGACTAGGGTGACACAAAACTCAGGTTAGTTTTAATATGCATTCCCCTGATGGCTAAGACTGTTGAATACTTTTGTTGTTGTTGTTTTGGGGTTTGGATTTGGGGTTTAGGGGGGGTTGTTGGTTTTTGGTGTTTATTTGATGTTTGTTTGCTTTGTTAACTTTTTTTAAAATATTTTTATCAATTACACTTTATTCACTTTGTATCCCCCCTGTAGCTCCCTCCCTCCTCCCCTCCCAATCCCTTCCTTCTTCCCCCTTCTCCACGAATGCCCCTACCCAAGTCCACTGATAGGGGAGGTCTTCTTTTCCTTCCTTCTGATTCTAGTCTATTAGGTCTCATCAGGGGTGGCTGCATTGTCTTCCTCTGTGGCCTGGTAAGGCTGCTCCCCCCATCAGGGTGAGGTGATCAAAGAGCAGGCCAATCAGTTTATGTCAGAGACAGTCCCTGTTCTTATTACTATGGAACCAACTTGGATACTGAACTGCCATGGGCTGCATCTGTGCAGGGGTTCTAGGTTATCTCCATGGATGGTACTTGGCTGGAGTATCAATCTCAGGGAAGACTCCTGTGCTCAGATTTTTTGGTTCTGTTACTCTCCTTGTGAAGCTCCTGTCCTCTCCAGATCTTACTATTTCCCACTTCTTTCATATGATTCCCTGCACGCTGCCCAAAGAATAGCCATAAGTCTCAGCATCTGCTCTAATAACCTGCAGGGCAGAGCCTTTAAGAGATCCTCTGTGACAGGTTTCTAACTTGTTCCCTGTTTTCTCCTTCTTCTAATGTCCATCCTCTTTGACTTTCTGGATACGGATTGAGCATTTTAGCCAGAGTCCTCCCTCTTGATTAGTTTCTTTAGGTGTACTGATTTTAGTAGGTTTATCCTATATTGTATGTCTATATGAATGAGTATATGCCATATGTGTCTTCTGCTTCTGGGATTACTCACTCAAGGTGATCTTCTTCAGTTCTCACCATTTACCTGCAAATTTCATGATTTCCTTGTTTTTTATTGCTAAGTAGTATTCCATTGTGTAGATGTGCCACAATTTCTGTATCCATTTCTCAGTTGAGGGGCATCTGGGTTGTTTCCAGCTTCTGGCTATTACAAATAAAGCAGCTACAAACATGGTTGAGCAAATGTCCTTGTTGTGTACTTGAGCGTCTTTTGAATGTATGCCTAGGAGTGGTATAGCTGGATCTTGAAGAAGCACAATTCCTAATTGTCTGGGAAAGTGCCAGATTGATTTCCAGAGTGGTTGTACAAGTTAACATTCCCACCAGCAGTGGAGAAGGGTTCCCCTTTCTCCATAGCCTCTCCCGCATGTACTGTCACTTGAGTTTTTGATCTTAGCCATTCTGATGGGTGTAAGGTGAAATCTCAAGGTCGTTTTGATTTGCATTTCCCTGATGACAAAGGATGTTGAACATTTCTTTAAGTGTTTCTCTGCCACTCGATATTCCTCCATCAAGAATTCTCTATTTAGCTCTGTTCCCCATTTTTTAATTGGATTACTTGATTTGTTGCTGTTTAACTTCTTGAGTTCTTTATATATACTGGATATTAGTTCTCTGTCAGATACAGGGTTGGTGAAGATCCTTTCCCAGTCTGTAGGCTGCCCTTTTGTTCTGATGACAGTGTCCTTTGCTTTACAGAAGCTTTTCAATTTCATGAGGTCCCATTTATTGATTGTTGCTCTTAGAGACTGTGCTGTTGGTGTTCTGCTCAGGAAGCTCCCTCCTGTGCCAATGAGTTTCAAGCTCTTCCCCACTTTTTATTCTAACAGGTTTAGTGTGTCTGGTTTTATATTGAGGTCTTTGATATATTTGGACTTTAGTTTTGTGCAGGGTGATAAGTATGGATCTATTTGCTACATGTAGATATCCAGTTAGACCAGTACCATTTGTTGAAGATGCTGTCTGTTATCTGTTGTATGGTTTTGGCATCTTTGTCGTTATCAGGTGTCCATAAGTGTATGGGTTTATTTCAGGGTCTTCTATTCGATTCCATTGATCCACCAGTTGGGTTCTATGCCAGTACCATGCAGTTTTTAGTATTGTTGCTCTATATTACAGCTTGAGATCAGGAATGGAGATACCTCCAGAAGATCTTTTATTTTAGAGGATTGTTTTAGCAATTCTGGGTTTCTTGTTATTCCATATGCAGTTGAAAATTTTTCCTCAAAGTCTGTAAAGAATTGTGTTGGTATTTGGATGTGAATTGCATTGAATCTATAGATTGCTTTGGGTAAAATGGCCATTTTTACTATGGTAATCCTGCCAAGCCATGAGCATGGGAGATCTTTCCACTTCTTCTAATTCTTTCTTCAGAGACTTGAAATTTTTTTTTCATACAGGTCTTTGACTTGCTTGGTTAGGGTCACACCAAGGTACTTTATGTCCTTTGTGGCTATTGTGAAGGGTGTTGTTTCCCTAATTTCTTTCTCAGCCCTTTTGTCTTTTGTATACAGGAGGGCTACTGATTTTTTTTTTAGTTAATTTTGTATCCAGCCACTTTGCTGAAGGTTTTTATCAGCTGTGGGAGTTCCCTTGTAGAATTTTTGGGGTCACTAAGGTATACTCTCATATTATCTGCAAATAGTGATATTTTTATATCTTCCTTTCCAATTTGTTTCCCCTTGATCTTCTTTAATTATCTTATTGCTCTAGCAAGGACTTCAAGAACTATGTTGAAGAGATATGGAGAGAGTGGGCAGCCTTGCCTCGTGCCTGATTTCAGTGGAATTGCTTAAGTTTCTCTCCATTTAGTTTGATGTTAGCTGTAGGCTTGCTGTGTATTGCCTTTACTATGTTCAGGTATGTGCCTTGTATCCCTGATTTCTCCAATACTTTAAACATGAATGGATGTTGGATTTTGTCAAATGCTTTTTCAGCATCTAAGGAGATGATCATGTGATTTTTTCTTTCTGTTTGTTTATATGGTGGATCACAGTGATGGATTTCTGTATATTGAACCACCCTTGCATGCCTGGGATGAAGCCTACTTGGTCATAGTGGATGATACCTTTAATGTGTTCTTGGATTTGGTTTGCAACTATTTTGTTGAGTATTTTTGCATTGATGTTCATAAGAAAGAGTTGCCTGAAATTCTCTTTCTTTACTGGGTCTTTGTGAAGTTTAGGTACCAAGGTGACTGTGGCTTCATAGAATGAGTTTGGTAGTGTTCCTTCTGTTTCGATTTTGTGGAATAGTTTGAAGTGTATTGGTGTTAGGTCTTCTTTGAAGGTCTGGTAGAATTCTGTACTGAAACCATCTGGCTCTGGTTTTTTGTTTTGTTTTGTTTTGTTGCATGGGAGACTTTTAATGACCACTTCTATTTGCTGTTGTTTTGGGGTTTGGATTTGGGGTTGGGGGGGAGGTTGTTTATTTGTTCTCTTTGGTTTTTGTTGTTATTTGATGTTTGTTTGCTTTGTTAACTTTTTTAAAAATAGATTTTTCTCTCATATAATACATTCTGACCAGTTTTTCCTCCCTCCACTTCTTCTGGCTCTAATACCACATCCCTTCTCCCCCTGATCCACTCCCCCCCCATTTCATCTTCAGAAAAAAGCAGGTCTCCAAGAGACAAGAAAGGACAGCCAACAAAACAAAGCAAGATGCAAAAAAGACTAAAGGTGAAAGCCCTCATATTAAGGTTGGACAAGGCAATAGGAAGAAAATGGTCCCAAGAGTAGGCATAAGAGGCAGAGATGCACCTTCTCCCAACACACTAAAACCCATAGCATATACATAGAAAAACTGCAGCAGACTCATGCAGGCCCTGTGCTTGGTGGTTTCGTCTCTGTGAGCCCATAGGAGCCCTGCTGAATTGACTCAGTGAGCCATGTTTTCTTAGTATCCTCCACCCAGTGTGACTCTTATAGTCTTTCCTCCCACTCTTCCACAGAGTTATCCTATCGACATGGGGAGAGATCTAACGGAAACCTCAAATTTAGACTTTTTCTCTGCATAATTTCTGGCTGTGGGTCTCTGCATCTGCTGCTAGAGGAAGTATCTCTAATGGCAACTGGACAAGGCAATGATCTATGGATATAGCAGAATATCATTAGGAATCATTTCATTGTTTTGGGTTTGTTTTTTGTTTTTTGTTTTTATTTTGGTTTGGCTTGGTTTTTGGATTTTTTTTTTTTGAGACAGGGTTTCTCTGTGTAGCACTGGCTATCCTGAACTCACTTTGTATACCAGGCTGGCCTCGAACTTACAGAGACTCACCTGCCTCTGCCTCCCTGAGTGCTGGAATTACAGGCATGTGCCATTGAGCTTGACTGTTTTCATTGATTTTTCCCCCTGTCCTATTTGGTTTTACCCCAGAGCTCTGGACTACTAATTCTGCAGTTCCTAGCCATCCAGGCAGTGTAGGGCATGTGCACCCTTTCCTGGGTTGGACCTCAAGTTAAGTCAAACATTGGATGACCACTCCAACCTATGTTGAACACTTTTTAAAATAATTATTTGTTGTTTGTATTTCTCCTTTTAAGAACTACCTGTTTAGATAATTGGCACATTTATTAACTGGCAAGTTTTTTGTGTTATTTAGTTTTGTCAGTTTATATATATAATATATATATATATATTCTAGATATTAAACTTCTGTCTGATGGATAGCCTTTCAAATATAAGTTGTCCAAATGGTCTTTTCTATTCTTATGCTAACTGAATAGAATCTATTCTTCCCAAATTACTTATGTGTTTTATATCACTTGGAACAAACAAAACAGGACCAAAGGTAACTCCATGCAGAGAGCTATGCTGAGAGTATTTACACTTCCCTATTGCATTGAGGATCAGCTACTATAATCACAGCCACCTGTACAGAACTTTAGATTCATGAGCACAAATGTTTCCCTTTACAGGCCTTTTGTTTTACAAGCTTGTGAATCTGTGAGAAACAGCAGACTTTATGAGGACTTTCCATGGGAAATGTTAGTGAATGGAGGTCCTGTCTGGGTACCACTGTCTCAGCATCACCTTTTCACCAGCGCTCACTGAATCTCATTGTTATGAGGCCAAAGCTACTTGGTGGCTTCCAAGAGATAAGCACACAAAGGGTCTCTGATCAGAACATAATTCTCCCAAATTCCTCCTTCTCTTTCCAAGTAGCAACCCCTTGCTTTGTGTAGGACTAAGGTTAAAATGTCAAATCCTCTCTGAATTATTATCTGGCAAACTCTGCCTTCCCTTTAATACTTGGCCCCTGGCTCTGTTGCCCTCTGCTGTTCCCTGATGCACTTCTTTCCTGAGCCCTCTATCAAAGCACCCTCTTCCTCCCTCACATTTGCAGGAGAAATTTAGGTCACAGGGATTCCATGTTTACGAATACAGGCTCCCACTCTTCTGCTGAAGCAAGAAATTGGAACACTTCCATGATTCCATTTTAGAACGTCTCCGAAGCTACTTTCTTTTGAAAGTAAACTTTATTGTTTATATTGAAAGTGCACAACATGGTGTTGTAAAATACAAAGAGGCATTAAGAGAGTGGTGTAGATGTGATGGTTTGTGTTGTCAACAACAGCTAGAATCTAGAAAGAGTCATGATGAAGGACTGTTTAGGCCAAATTTGCCCATGGACATAGCTGTAGGAGACTGTCTTGATTATCTCAATTGAAGTGGGAACCCTAGTGTTGTGGTGTCACCATTTTGACACAAAGCATCCTGGACTGTATAATTGAGAAAGTGAGCTGAGCACAGGCGCACAGGCTTTCACTCTGCCTCTTCTTGGCCGTGGATCTGACTGGCTGCTTTGAGTTCCCGCGGCCTTGACTGCCACACACTGCTGGACAAGCTGTAATGGGAAATCGTGAGCTAGAATAGACGCTTTTTAAAAATATCTCACTCTTGTTGGGAAGTTTATCAGAGCAACACTGAATCAAATTAACATATTCAGCTTTTTTTCACTTACTTGTTTTGGAGACAGCAGGGACAAGAGGAGCTAAAATCTATGTATTTAGCAAAATCTCAAATAAATTATATTGTTTTTATGTCCTTATGTTGCACATCAGCTCTCTAGATTTCTCAGTAAATATCATTCTGAGTGTGTGTGTACAGGCACATATACATAGGTGCTTGTATGGGCCAAAAATAAATAAATATAACAAAAAACCTGGATATGATTCTTTGGGAGATACCTACCATTTTTTGTGTGTAATAGTATATCTCATCAAATGAGCTAGGCTGACTAACCAAGAGGCCCTAGGAATTGTTTATCTCTACATATCACATCCATGTATTTGCATTGTTTAATGGATTTGTTGTTACTTGTAGATTCTGGGGCTAAAAGGCAGGTCTCTATGATTGCAAAGCAAGACTCTATTGCCTGATCCATCTCCATAGACCTATAATATGTTTTTTGGCTTCCATTTTCCAATGTCTCCTTGACTTTGCTCTCTTAACTACCACTTTGCTCTCTGTTTCTGTATATTTGATTATTTTTAGGGCTCACATGTAAATAAAATCATGGACTATTTCTCTTTGTTACTAAATTGAACTGAGGTATAAGGAAAGGACCACGGTGCATGTTGGTTAGCCATCACTCGCTTTCTCTACTCACATACACACTGTGCAGTGCTCAAAGCAGGCTGAGCAGGTTCTGCTAATCCTAATGATTATTAGTACCAGAAGTTGGTTGCTTTTCAGCACTTCCATTATTACTATATTCAGACACTGGTCCTCAACTTTACCTGCATCTAGAAATCACTTAAAATTCCCTCACAGTGCTTCTCCATGGTATAGTTTCATTAAATTGCTCATGCTGTACCACTGAAGGTGTGCTTCCATCCAACCACTCACACTTGGGCCTCACACTCACATTTCATTCAGCTGTTCTAAGGGCAGCATTGGTAAAATCTTAAAAAAAAAAAAAAAAAGTTCAGGTTGCTCCACACTGACCCCGCACCAAACCACCATCTCCTCAACCAACAGTCTTTACTTCAACAGCTTCATGTCACATTTGAGTACCTCTGTTTCTCTCCTCCTGAGCCTGTCCCTTTCTGTGAACTGCAGAAATGCTCTGCTTGATAAATCACACAGTCCAACAGCTTCCCTTCATCATGGAAAACACAGCTCCTGAGCACAGCCCTCTGGTCTTTCTTGTTTAGCCTCATTAACCATTTCCCACTCTTGCCCCCTCTCACCAATAACCCACACCAATCTTCTCCAGTACTCAGCCGTGGCTCAATCACTCTCTAGCCTCAAAGGTTTCCAGTCTTTCCAGGTCTCCACATGACTCTTATTTCTTTCAGGTATCCATTTTTTAATCTGTCACTTTCCCCCCCCAGAGGATCTTTGTGATGGTTTAATGAGAATGGCCCCCACGGTCTCCTATATTTGAATGCATAGTCATCAGTCATTCAGGAGTGCCACCATTTGAGAAGGATGAGGATTATGAGATGTGACCTTGTTGGAGGAATTATGTCTTTGGGGGAGGACTTTGAGGTTTCAAGGGCCCAGACCAAGCCAGAATCTCCTTCTCAGCCAGCAGATTAGCATGTAACTCTTAGCTACTGCTCCAATGCCATGAAGGCCACCATTTCCATGCCTTGATGATAATGTACTAAACCTATAAATATGTCCCATTTAAAAGTTTTTCTTTATAAGAGTTGCCTTGGTCATGGTGCACAGTGCCTGAGACAGGTTGTTCTATGAGCAACTTGTGAAGATGACCACTTAATCTGCCACTCACTATACTCCACTTCTGCCCCTCTCCTCAGCTGCATGTACGCGTGCCTCCTTCAATAGCACATAGGTGAAGAAAGGGGATTGTGTTGGTTGTGTCTCTCCAGAGCCTGAAACAGGACCCAACACTAATGGATTCTCAATAACACCTAACGTGTGAAGGAAGGAACAAAGGGGAAGAAACTCTGCCTCCATCAACCTTATTGTCAGACAAACGGACTAATGCTGCAGTCAACATTCTTTTTCCTCCTTATTTTAAAAGCCGTGCTCACAGCATCTTTGCTAACACTAAAAATGTGTCTACAAAAATGAAGTTCCTACTACATATGCATGAGCCCAAGGTAAGAGAGAGCATGAACACTGCTGTCTTCAACCCTAGAATGGTGTAGTTTCTATAGAACTGTAGAGTTTCATTTTCTAGATACCAGACTTAAAGAAAACTTTCTTTGTTTCTTCACTGTTTCTAGAGCAACCTCTTGCACCCTAGAAGGCCTCTGACATAAGGCATGAGAACTAGCTACCTTTTGGATGATCAGTGGACTCTACAAACATAACTTGCTGAGGGGAAGAATGAGCTGGACCTCTTCCATCCAAACATTTCCATATGGTGTGACTTGAGACAAACTCCAGACCCTGGTGAGGCTTCACCTCCCTTACCAAAGAAGGGAATGAGCAAAGAGAACATTCCCAAGTGTGTTCCCATCTCAAAGACCATGTAATTTCAAGAAAGATGAACTCACTTTCTGCCTACAATTCCAGTTATCCATTCCACACTTACTTTTTACATGAGTAAAAACTGGGAATTCTCTTCATTGGCTCCAGATTTGTGTTTTGATCAAGCCACATTTTTATAGATGGTTATTTATCTTTGAATGCAAATATTTAGAACATGAAGGATTTGCAAAAAAGAAAAAAAAATCAACTTTGGACCCAGAAATATTCTGAGCATTCTCCCACCAAATGGCAAAAGCAGGTTATTAATTAAAACAAAACAAACAAACAAACAAAAAAACAAACAAGCAAAAACTATTGCCATCCCTGGGGTACACAGCATAAGATTCTGCAGAGAAAATACATGACCAGGGTTGTTGCCTTCTGCACAGTCATGTTGAGCCAGAAAACAGCAGAGAGGAGTTGTGAGTAGCTGTAACTGTTCGCTCCTGCTCAGTTTCTAGAGAGGGCCACAATTGAAAGAACGCTGGCCTGTGGATCCTATGGAGCAGCCTATGGAGAGCCAGAGAGAAGCTCAGCTCTACAGAGCCATGATCACCCACAGACCTCATGTTTCCAAGCATGCCAACCAGGAAGAATTATGGCTTTATGTGTGCATATTTACATACATGTTTCCTTATTCTCCATCTTTTTCATTTTTAGCTTATGCCTTTTGCTACTGCCTTCTGTGCTTTTTCTTTAAATTTGTTTTTTTTTCTCCAATTAATAGTTTTCCTTTATCCCTTTCTTTTTTCCCTTTTTTTCCCCATATTTTCCTGGTTTCTGTTCTGTTTTGCTTTCTTTGTTTACTTGTTTCTGGTTTTTAATACAAGGTTGCTTTGTGTAGCCTTGGCTGTTCTGGACTCACTTTGTAGACCAGGTTGGCTTCAAACTCACATAGATCCACCTGCCTCTGTCACTCTGAGTGCTGTGATTACAGGCATGCACCATGGTGCCTGGCTACATTCCCTGCCCCCTTTTTTTCCCAGTGCTCATTGCAGACTATCTCCAGCACACACACACTTCCAGACTGGACTGACTAAGAATGTGAGCGGTCATTCCTTGTAAACGCACCTTTAAAGCAACAGCGGAGAGAAAGCACAGTGGTATACTTGGGTCCTTCTCATCAGGCACAGCCACAGGTTGTTAACACTCCTTCAAAATCAAGATAATAAAACTTCTAAATAAACTAGCATAAAGTGATCATACCCAAACATAATAAAGGTTGTGTATAAATAAACTTATAATCACCATCAAACTGAATACGGGAAGTTAAAAAAAACATTTCTTCTAAGGTCAAGAGTAAAATAAAGGGTGCCCATTTTGATCACTCATATCCATTAAGGTACTAGAAATCTTAACTAGAGCAATAGCAAGAAGAAAAGAAACAGCACAAAAATTAGAGAGGAAGAAATTCTATCATCCCCTTCTGCAGATTATGTGATTCTATGTGCAAAATAATCCATGTCTCCAACAAAATATGGCTATGACAATCAATATCCAGAAATTAGTAGCTCCTCTGAACCCCCATAATGCACCTTCTAATAAACGAATCTGGTAAATAGTCTGTTCTCAAACACGCACACACACAGAGACAGACACATAGAGAGAACTAGTCATAGACCTAAAAACATAAAGGGCATTTAAAATGGAAATTATCAAGGACTGAAGAAAGAATGAGACACAAGAAGATGGAAAGATCTCCTTGAGTGCTGGATGGACAGAATTAATATCAAGAAAATGTGTATGAGTGATCTATAGACTCAGTGTAATTCCCACCAAAATACTAGCGTCATTATTCACAGAACTAAGAAAAGAACACAGAAAGTCATTTAAAAGCACAAAATATCTTAAACAGCCAAAAAAAAAAAAACCAGCATAAAAGCAAAGCTAGAGGTACACAATACTGGTTTCAAAACATACATAACCAATTACAAAAACAGAATGCACTGGGGTAAAAACAAACATCCCAAGCAGTTGTAGGGAGTGAATTCCTGAGCGTATGTATACTGTGTACCATGGGGTTATGTTCTCAACCTCAGTGGCTCAAACCATAGGAACCCATAACAAATCCTTATCCAGATGAGGCTCTGAGGGATAGCACAGCTGTCTTCTAGTCTGTGTATAGATGTTGATAACATAGAAAGTGTCCACTCCAGCTTTCTCCCCCTAGGTGTTTACAGTCTGAATGCTGCTCCTGACAAGATTAACTAAGCGTGCCTCCTGCTCAGCTGAATATAATAACCCTACACTTTTTTCTCTGCATGTAATAAACCCACCTTCTTGCCCAGCTATTTGCAATAATCTTGATACCATGTCTTCAGTTTATTCTTTTTTAACATTATTATTTTATATTAATCACAGGTTATGTACTTTGTACCCCAGTCATAGCCCCCTCCTGCATTCCCTCCATATCTCCCCATCCCTCCCTCATCTCCTCCCTGCCCCTTTCTAAGTCCACTGATGGTCCTCCCCTTCCATCTAACTCTAGCTTATCAGGTCTCTTCAGGAATGGCTGCAATGTCCTCTTCAGTGGCCTAGCAAGGCTGTTCCTCCCTCAGGGGGTGGGGGTGGGGAGGGCCGAAGAGCCAGCCATTGAGTTCATGTCCGAAATAGTCCCTGTTCCCCTTACTAGGGTATCCACTTGGATATTGAGCTACCATTTGCTACATTCAAGGAGGGTTTCTAGGTTATATCCATACACGGTCCTTGGTTGGAGAAACAGTCTCATAAAAGACCCCTGTGCCCTGATATATTCGGTTCTTGCGGAGCTCCTGTCCTCTCCAGGTCATACTAACTCCCCCCTCTTTCATATGATTCCCTGCACTCTGCCAAAGGGTTGGTTATGTTTCTTAATATTTGCTTTGATACACTGCTAGGTAGAGTCTTTCTGAGGACCTCTGTGGTAGGCTATTGTCCTGCTACTTGTTTTCTCCTACATCCAATGTCCATCCCATTTGACTTTCTAAGTGAGGATTAATCCTCTTACCCCAGGTCCTCTTTCTTGTTTATTTTCTTTTATAAGGGTGGCAAAAGCATGTTGGAAAGTAGTGTCATCATCATCAAATAGTTCTGGAAAAACTGAGTGTCCCCGTGGGCACAATGAACAAAAAATCAAATCAAAATGGATCAAAAATCTTAATGCAAGTCCCCAAACTCTGAAATTGCTAGGGGGAAACAGAGAAAAATCTTGTCCAAATATTTGTGCCTGCACCAGTCTCCTGGATAAATGTTATGAGCACAGCACAGGCAACAAAAGCAAGACCTGACTGATAGCATCATATCAACTTAAAACCAAAGGGGAAAGTCAGCAGAGTAAAAGATGCCTACAGAGATGGAGAAAAGCCTTTTTGATATTCAGAATCAATAGAGAACTAAAAATTAAAAAGTGACACTTACCTCAAGTAACCAAATTTCATAATGGGAAAATGATCTAAATAGATACTACACACACACACACACACACACACACACACAGAGAGAGAGAGAGAGAGAGAGAGAGAGAGAGAGAGAGAGAGAGAGAGAGAGAGAAATTCAAGTGGCCAAGGGATGCACACAAAAGTGTTTAGTGTCTTTAACCACCAGGCAAATGCAACTAATGCTTATATTGGTCTCTAAAAGACAACACGGGCACTCAGGACTGCTGTTTTTCTGGAGAGATAAGAAATTACCAATGGGATGATACAAATACATGTTTCAAGGTTTTATTTCATTTTTAAAACCTATTGTGGTTCCATCTCACAACAGTCAGGGTGACTACCTTAACGAAAACAAAACCAATCAGTAACAGTGAAATTGCGGTGTGTGGGGAGACCTCACACACTGCCAAAGAGAGCGCAAATTAGAAAACAGTTCAAAAGTTCCTTTAATAGATGCTAAAAGCAGAACTTGTGTGACACATCCACTCCACTCCTAAGAATATACTCAATGGAATCAGAGGCAGATTGCAGCAGACTGCCGCATATGTGTTGTAAGCCCTTTTCATGACAGCCAAGTTATAAGCTCAACCTCGGTGTCTGAGATGATACACTGCTATTAAAATATCTCTTACCACCTAGGAGACTGGAACTGTTAGGGAACCTCACAACCGGAGCTAGGAATACACTTTGAGGTCATAAAAGACTTAAGACTGCCATCTTACCGTGTACTTAGCCTGTTTGTTTAAACTGCCTTTAACAGAACGTTACAATCAACTTTATCTTCTTTGGATGTCCCAAGCAATCCACTTTTAAACATAAGCTAATATACAGCTGTACCCTTAAGTTATTTCCTCTTCCATGCCTCTGCTGAAGAGAGCAATGTATGTGTGTTTGTATATATGCTTTCATAGTCATTTGTTTAAAATGAAAGCAACCTCAATAAAAGTGAATATCTGTCATAAGTGTTGAAGACAACATACATGTATTGTTTAATAGCATTTGTTTGTTTTTTGGGTCAGGGGGTTCAAAATTGAAGTCAATGATGTAATCCCTTGCAGAAGTCTGTTAAAGATTTCCATAAAGTATAGCTCATTCCTTCCCCACATGGGGTTTTCTGCCCTGTTAATAAAAAGAGATTGAAGCCTTAGTTATGGATACACACACGATATAGACATATAGTCACAGGAAAAGACAGAGTGACAGGACAGCTTTCAGGCTGGCACAGATTCCTACTCAAACAGCAGAAAGATGATAGACAAGAAATGACAGGAGACACAGGGAGAAAGAAGCGTAAAATTCAGATCTGGGCTTGCTTTTGATAGAACTACTCCAAAGGGAAGTGCTTTTATTTCTCTGCCTTAGTGTGGTACTGAGACATCTTGGGTACTCTGGATTTATTACTTATGTATTTTAGTAGATCCATCAACAGATTAATTAAACACACACACAGACACACAGAGACACACATATACACAGACACACACACACAAACACAGACACATGCATACATACACACAGATACACACATACACAGTGAGAGAGACACATACTCACACAACACTGGGGTACTATTTTTATCATAAAGAACATAATATTGAAGGAAAGTGGATGAAACTCATAAACATTATGGTAAACAAAGCAAGATAAGCATAAAGGGCTACTCATTGCACTTCTTCGCCTGCATGTGTGGAAACACCTTGGTGAACCCCATTATTTTGAACACTCTTCATATGTGTTTACTTGCAACCCTGTTATCACTAGAATACAAGTAATAAAGTAGAACCTAAGTTATATGTCTATTATTAAATGGATTACAGTTTCATTTTGTTTTGTTTTATTGTAATAAGGCTTGGGCTTGAGAGATGCCTTAGAGTGAGGCACCAGCCCCTAAGCCTGACAGCGTGAGTTCAATCCCAGAACTCACACTGCAAAAAGACAGAACCCAGTCCTGTGAGCAATCCTCTCCCCACCACGTGTGTGCTGTGAGCATGTGTACACACATAAGTAAATAAACAGGTAAATGTAGAACCTTCAATAAAAATCCAGCAATAAAACTCAAAGCCCACCATTCAGTGACTCTGCATTTTGAGACATAGGTATGTGCTCCAGATGACATTTATATTCCATGACAACATGCAGAGTCAGCCTTTCTGGGAGTCTTTACAGGAGAAAAATAGGTAATTGCTACAAACCCAGGCTTCTTTGTTCTGGGGATCCCATTGCTAAAACCTGTATGTCCCCCAGTTCAATATGAATGTGCTGTGTTAGAGTTGGATATTAAGAAGCCACAAGAAGCTACAGTAAGACTGAGGACTGAGCCTGGAGTCTTCCCCAATCTCGTAGCACTTTTTCTTAAAACTAAAACATGTGAGCTGAGCTATAGCCCAGTGGTAGAACAACACCTGCCTAACATGCTCAAGCCTCTGGGTTTAACACCCGGAGCCACAGAAATGAGTCTCAGAGACAAAGCACTAACCTTTGTATGACAGAAGGTTTTCCTTCATCTGCTGAGCCAATGACCTTCACTGTGGGACCATGATACAAAGATGCACAACTATATAAAATTCACTGGTGCTTTAACCAATCAAGATATTTTAAATCGCCTACACATTATTTCTTCTTAGCGATTGCAAAAAAAGAAGACAACTTTAGAATCCACAAAATCTTTAGAGTATGAATTTAAATTCTATATGCCAAGACTCTAGACCACAGAAATACAATGTTTTTCTCAATAAAGTCGCATAGATGACAAATATTTGGGGACTTACAGTCCATGCAGTCTCAATTGTAATTAAAATGTAAACGAATGTGGCTACAATCCATTCAAGGTTTGTTTACAGCTTGTTTCCAGTTTCTGGCTATTATGAATAAGCTGCTATGTTGAGCAAATGTCCTTGTTGTATGGTTGAGCATCTTTCGGGTATATGCCCAGCAGTGGTATAGCTGGGTCTTGAGGCAGAACTATTCCCAGTTGTCTAAGAAAGTGCCAGACTTATTTCCAAAGTTGTTGTACAAATTTGCACTCTCACCAGCAATGGAGAAGTGTTCCCCTTTCTCCATATCCTTGCCAACATGTGCTGACACTTGAGTTTTTGATCTTAGCCATTCTGATGGCTTTTAGATCTGGAAACAACCTAGATGTCCCTCAACCAAAGAATGAATACAGAAATTGTGTTACATTTACACAATGGAATGATATTCAGCTATTAAAACCAAGAAAATTATGAAATTTGGAGACAAATGGATGAAACTAGAAAATAAAAATCATTCTGAGTGAGGTAACCCAGGACCAGAAAGACACGAATGTTATATACTCACTTCTAAGAGGATATTAGCTGTACAGGACAACCATACTACAATCCACAGACCTAAAGAAGCTGAATAACAAGGAGGACCTTCGGGAGAATTCTTAATTCTCATTCAGAAGGGCAAATAGAATAGACACAAGAGTAGTGAATGAAGAGAGGGACTAGGATGGGAGTCTACCATAGATATCCTCTGAAAGACTCCACCCAGGAGGGGAACAAAGCGGATGCTGACTCACAGCCAAACTTTGGGCAGAGTGCCGGGAACCTTATGGAAGAAGAGGGAATAGAAGGACCTGGAGGGGACACAAGCTCCATAAGAAGACCAACAGAGCAAACAAATCTGGGCCCATAGGGGCCTGCAGAGAGTGATGTACCAACCAAGGACCATGAACAGAGAGGACCTAGACCCCCTGCTCAGATGTAACTCACAGGCAGCTCTGTTTTCATGTGGGTTCCCTAGTAAGGGGAGCAAGGGCTATCTCTGACATGGATTCTGTTTCCCACTCTTTAATCACTTTCCCCTGGTGGGGTGGCCTTGCCAGGCTACAGAGGAAGATGATGCAGGCAGTCCTGATGAGACTTGATAGGCTGGGTCAGATGGTAGGGGAAGAGGGCCTCCCCTTTCTAAGGAATAGGGGAGGGGAAGGGAAGTAAGGTGGAGAGAGGGTTGGGTTGCGGAGGGAGGAGAGAGGAGGCTACAATCAGGATGTAAAGTAAATAAATTATTAAAAATAAATTTAAATTAAAAAGAAAGTTTATTTATGAAAAGACAGCAGGCCAGTTTTAGTTTGCTGACCTCTGTCTTGGGCAACTGCCTGTAACTTTAGTTCCAGAGGATCCAGTGCCCTCTCTGCCCACTTTGAATGCTGCATTCACATGCATATACTCACATGCAGACACACAGATGTACATATTATTAAAAGAAAACACATACATGCTGAGTGTGGCTGCAGAGGCAGAAGCAGCCGATCCCTGGAGCCTGCTGCTCCACTGAACTAGCCTAATCAGTGGGTTCCAGGTCACTGAGAGACGCTGCCTCAAAAAACAAACAAAATAAACAAATTAAAACGATAGAAAGTGCATGAGGAATAACATGTGAGATTGTCCTCTGGCCTCCATAGGGATTCAACCATACACGTGTACACACAGAGATTCATTCTCTTTCTCGTTCACTCACTCTCTCTCAGTCTCTCTAGCACACATACACACACACACACACACACACACAGAAATAAGACCTCAGGTGTCTTTCTTCCTAAGGACACCAGCGCCATCAGATTGGAGCCCTACCCTCATGACCCCCATCAACTTTGGTCATCTCCTCACAAACCTTTATCTTCAAACAAAGTTTCTGGGAGTCTCAGGCTTCCAGGTAAGAACTAGGCCTATAATTAGAGTATTTGCTCAAAGAACTTCATCATTTCCACAAACTTCTTCCTGGGCTTTATCACATGCTATGCAGTAATTATTTGGACTTTTGTCATAAAAAGATAAAGGCCATCTAGAGAGTTATAACAAAGACATGTCTCTTGTCCCTTTGCTTTTGCATACTAGCGCTATGGGAGAGAAGCAGTGAGCCACTGGTGAATCACTTTCTCTATCTGTCCTATGCAACTGGTGCATTATAGTGTCATAAACTTGTCAAAGGAAAGCCTAACACATCGTAGCAAACACATTCTCTGTTGACAGAGAGCTAATGTTTAGCTCCATAGCTCTTGCAATCATTTGGTACTCCTGATGTTAAATGCAGTTCCAGGGATTTCAGGCATTCTCTTCATCAGCGTAAAACTGGATGGGATGTTTATTCCTTTCCATTCTGTTTTCTTTTCTTTTTTCTTTCTGGAGTTTCATTGTAAGAAACTTAACAATTGCATGGCTTTAATCAAACAGATTGCTTAGAAAGGTTTTTCATATGGGATTTTCTTCGTGCTATTTCAAGACGATCGCCAGCTGGAATCTATTGATGGTTTCTGTGTCTCTAAGACAGGGTAGGAACAAAGTGGGCTGGGAGGAGAGCTGGGGTATCAGAACCCCAGCCTCCACGCACATTTCGCCAAATGTCATTTTATTCTGAAGAGGCAGTTACAAATAAATAAAAACTTCTCACAGTGCCTGGCGAGATGGCTCAACAGGTTAGGTGGTGTGTTCTCTTACAGAATTTGCTTCCCGAATGAAAGTGGGGCAGCTCACAGCCCTGAGGAAGCTCACAGCCCTGAGGAAGCTCACAGCCCTCCATAAGTAACTCAAGCTCCAGAGGAAGCCAACAATCTCCCCAGGCATCTTTGGACACTGCGTACAAATGCACAAGCACACACACACACATACGCACACATACACACACATACACACACACACACACATACACACGTGATTTTTAAAAAATAAATTAAAATTTGAAATAAAATTTAAAAAGCTAAGGTCCACAACCGCTTTTAAAAGCTTCTCACAAAGCAGAAGAAGTTGGAGAAAGCGTCATGGCTCTCATTTTCAGCGGCACCAATGGTGAGTTAGAACCCCTTCTGACTTGATGCCCAATTGGCTCTCGTAACAGAGTATTTTTACTTGTCACCTTGGAAAATACAACACTCAGTGCCAGTGTCATCGGCATTGAAAACTGGTGTCATATCATGGAAGCACCAACAATATTCTCATCTCAAATACCTTATCGTATCTGAGAGTTCTGAAACATAAACTGATTTTTACTCTCTCGCTGCAGGACATTTATGTGTCCAGGGTGTGTTTTGTCTTGGACCATCGCAATGATTTTTGGATATTATGGTCACATGATAACAACAAGGCTTGCTGACACATTTTCATCAGGCTTGATGGAAAGAAGGGGAGTGCCAGACAGGCGTGTTTTAGGGTGACCTCAGAGAAGCTAGTCGGAAGTCAGAACAAAGGGTCAGTGGGAGATGGCTTATTGGGTAAAGTTCTTGATGCCAAGCCTAGCCATGTAAATTCAATCCCCAGGACCAACATGGTAGAGGGAGAGAACCAACTCACCCAACTTGTTCACTGAGCCCCATACTCATGGCCTGGCATGAATGTGTTTACACACACAAAGACACACACACACATGAATTCATTTAAAAAAAAAGCAGAGCCAGAGTTCCTTGCCATACATCAGTCGAGTCTTTGCATCTAAAAGCAAGTTTAAAATGAACAACAATCTCTTCTGAGAATTTCATAGAGGATGTCCATCTTAGTAACCATTTCTCTCTCTTCCACTTTAGTGATAGTTCCTGATGTCTCCCCGTATTGATGCCTTTACCCCATCACTACTTCCTCATTTTCCCAGGTCATCTACACTGTTGAGGTCTTCAAATGGTACTTCTCTTTCTTAGCTTTGTCTGTGTGGGATCATGAACTCTCCAATCTCATTTTACCTCAATCCCATCCTCCAGCCCCAGTTCCTTAGATAACCTTTCCTGGACAATGACTTCGTCCCTCATTTCCTCAATGTATCTTTTGGTGTCAGATGTATACATACATAAACATACACACATAAATGTGTATGCAGAAACATGTATACAGAAATACATGCACACAAAAGTACAAACACATGTACACATACACTCAGTTTTTTTCTAATTCTAAACAATTCTGATTATTATATCTACAAAATACTTAATAATATTTGCCAAGTCCTCTATGAATATATGACAGCTTTTAGCTTAGTATTTTTATGAGACTCTTGACTATGAGAATGAATGGGTCTCTGACTTGTAACTCTTTTCCTCTTGCCGTATGCAACTTCAATATGATTGTTTTTTGCTTCACCTTATTATACTTTATTTTGAAAAAAATTAATAAACTCATTTAAAAGGACACTGTAATTTTTTTCTCCAGTTCTCCTTTTTCTGTCCAATATTGTCAATCCACTTCACATAAATTCCTATGCAATAGATCAAAAGTTGTCACAAAAGTGCATTGTTTAATTGGGTTTTGCACTCTCAAGAACCACCTGTGATATAATTCTGCAGTTACTCTGTAGCTCTGCTACATCTGTTCTCCATTCATTGGGTCCTTTGAAGGAAAAGTTCATTAATTACAAATTAGTCTTTATATGTTCATTACTCTTGTGACATGTGCAATTATCATATCTTCAAGACAACAGTCCAGGGAACAAAAACATAGATACCTTAGGTCTTTGTTGGAGATAGTTTATGCTCAGATAAAATTTTACAAATTTGTGATGTCTGTCATAATTACAGTGTTTTCTTTATTGTTTATGTTTTAACAAGAAAGGAAGCTTTATTTACTTATCTTTTTTCATTTATATGTGGGTGGGTGTGTCTGTATATGTATGTGCAAGTCTGTGCTCAGTCCTGGAGAATAATGGAAAAAGGATCTCTTAGAGTTTGAGTTACAATCATTTGGGAGGCCCATAACATGGGGAAGTATGTCATTGGGGGCAGGCTTTGAGTGCGTAAAGCCTTGCCCTAGTTCCAGTTGTTTGTGTGTATGTGCATATGTGTGTATGTGTGTTTTTTTGTTTGTTTGTTTGTTTGTTTTTGTCTCTGCTTCTTGCTTACCGTTAGAACTATGAACTCTCAGCTTTCTGCCACCACACCTGCTGCTTGCTGCTATGATGCCCATCCATGACAGACCCTTACCCATCTGAAACTGTAAGCTCAGATGGCCTTTCTTATGTAATTTACTTTGGTCATGTGCTTATCACCACAACAGAAAAACATATAACACATTTCTGCTACTTGTCCAGAGCTTGCACTCATTTAGTATGGTACAGCTTTGGGATACTGGAGGTCAAAGACCCAAGGTCATGACAGAACTGCCTCAGGGATACTGTTATGGTTTCTCTCCTGGTAAAGACAAAGAGACTTGAGGGTACCCAGGAGCCACATAGGATGGTGCCAGTGTGTTCAGACATGGTTATGTTATATGTGAATAAGCATTTCCATTTCATTATAGAGCGATTGTTCGAACATGAAAACATTTGTTTTAACATGGTTTATTCAGTGCTAACCTTACCCATAAATGAAAAGCACCTCTTTTTCTCCCTGTGGTTTTTCAGAGTATCAGTCTGTTCAGAAGCAAATGCAGTGTTAACCTGCCTCTGTGCTGCCCAGCAAAGGCCTCTGGGTGCCAGCTGCTTCCAGCCGAGGCCTCTTCTCAGCAAACTGCATCACTGACTCTCACTGAGCTGACACCAGGATACCAGAACCAAACCACATCAGCTGTGCCCTGGGCTAGTGACGCAGAAAGGTGCAGAACCCAAATGTTGCCAAATGACACTAAGGACCCAATGGTGGCTTCTGTTCCAAGACAGAGCAATGCTTCATGAGGTCTACTTCTAGTTTCCAGGCCACTGAAGTGCACAGAGCACGTCTCTACAATGAAAAGATCTTGAAGAAGGGACAGATTTTGTAGCAGCAGTAGTAGTATTTTAACCAATCAAAATCACAAGGGAAGTGGTTTGTCTCTTTCTTCTCAATTGACATACATTCAATCAACTCCATAGCATCTTGAGGCTGAGTACCCAGCTGTGACCTCTACTGGCCTAAGTTTCTCTTTGTTTTTCTCTTTGGCTCATGGACTTCTGGACAACACACTGCTCATTAGGAACCCCTCTCAAAGCGGGTCAGGAAAAAAAATCAGCTGGAACAGACAAGCATCTATTCTGCTCCTTGTTAAGTCTGCAGAGCAAGGGCTATGTAAACCATTCATTATATTGAAGCTCTTGCGCTGAGAAGAGACGTCAATTACCCGTGCATCCCTGGCTCCCAATGCCGTGGGTAACAGAGAGCTGGACTCACTACTGAATATTCCTGCTGCCACAGTCTGCTTACCTTGTGTTTACATTTACCTCTGCTCTTTCCGCCCCCTGAGAATATATAACACAGCCTTCTCATTTCCACATTTTGTGAATATAAAGACAGAAAACGCCTTAACAATTGTTTCAAACTAGGTAGTCTAAGCAACTCTGGCATGTGCTCTATACTTGCCAGGCTGGTTGAAAAAAATAATAATAAACAAATCTGAGTAGTGCATTTAGGGTGGGTTCTATCAAGTAACAGTCTGAGGAGGAGAAAAAAATTAGGCCTGTTAGATCTTATAAATTTAATAAGCATTAACTACTCAGATTGGGATGTGATATTTTGAGACTATTAAATTGGAATCTTTTTTCTTCTTTGTTATATATGAGATATATTGAGTTTTAATTTTAATTTCAAACACAAGGAATTCAAAGTCAGTGGGATGAAACCGAAACCTTATCTGGAGAGAAGACTGGTGTTTTCTACGTACAAATATTAGACCATTATGCTCCTTCATGATGTTTTAATTAAGGAGAATAAAAGAGATTTGAAAGGAATCTAGAGTGGTTTATAAAGAGAGCAAAAGTTCACTCAGGGAAAGGAAAAATGTGTTTCTATGAACATAAAAGACATAGATCTGAAAGTCCACAGTTGCTGAGCGGAGGATAGTGAGCTCGCATTAGAAGAGGCTGGAGAGTAGCGAGCTGACATTGCAAGATGGCTGTGAGCCTGGCCAGGCCTGTGTGCTGTCATCCCTCACAACACTGCAGAAAGGATACAATAGTAATAATAATAATAATAATAATATAATTAAGAACTGAAATAAAATGCAAAGTTAACATGTTCATCCATTCAACAATTGGGAACTTAAAAATCTAAACATGGAGACTCAAAACACAACATCCTCCATGTTTGCAAAAAGATTCAGAGAAATAATAGCAAAATAAAGTGTTTCACATTGAATCACAAACTCAAATACCAACAACTCTTGAATCATTAGGTGTTGGGGGGTTGTCACTGAAACTAATTAACCTTTCTGCGAAAGATTTCTACTATTCCTTCCGAGGATCATAGTTGAAATCTTAAAGTAATAACTGTTGTTAACTGACAAAACATGTAAGAAAACAAGTTTCTTTTAAATCTCCATGGTTTCACTACAACCATGATAGATATCAAAAACTACCAGTAGGGATGATTGACAGTAAGGACACTAAATTCTTTTCAACAATGCTCTAAGCAGCTGCATATAGCAGGTAAATTCTTCAATTAAAGTATTCTTTCATAGCCCTATATTCTTAAAGACCCCAGTTGTGAGATCTATGGGTTAGGAATTGAGGTATAGCAAAAAAATGCTATAATTTGATATCCAATTTATTTTGAGCTGAAGGTAATTAAAAAAGATACATGCACAAGAAAAGCCTCTGCTCTCTGTCATTCACCTAAAAGCAAGGCAATAAATCTGTGCATGTGACTCTCCTGCATCTCTAAGGGAATCACGGAAGCTAATCCTGGTAAACAACTCTAGACTCCTCAACCAAAGAAGGTACCAGGGGAATCTGTATAACATCAGTCTTATCTTCATTAGTTTCCCCCTAATTTTTACCTTTCCAAAATTTGTCACCTGTGATAATTGTCTTTCTCATCATTGTGACAAAGTTCCTGGCAGAAGCAACTTGGATGGGAGAGATGTCAGAGAATTTCAGTCCATCACAGCAGGGAAGAGTGGCTGGGGCCATGAAGGTAGAAATGGGTGCTAGTGGGTTTCTTATGTGACAGTCCAGGAAGAGAGAACATCAGGTCAAAATCAGAGCATTGAAGTTCAAATTAAATGTTCCCATATTTGTGGGCATTTGAACACTTGGTCTGCAGAGTGTAGCACTCTATGGGGAGGCTTGGGAGGTACAGCCTTGCTAGAAGAATTATGTCACTGGAAACTCCTGCCATCATGTCTGTCACTTGCTTCCATGGTTTCCTGCTGTCTTACTTAGGGTTTCTATTCTTTCAGAGAAACACCATAACCCAAACCAAGTTGGGATAAAAGGGTTTATTGGCTTTCAGTTCCACATTGTAGCCCATCATCAAAGGAAGTCAGGACAGGAACTCAAAACAGGGCAGGAACCTGGAGGCAGGAGCTGATGCAGAGGCCATGGAGGGTACTGCTCACTGGCTTGCTCAGCTTGCTTTCTTACAGAACCCAGAACCACCAACCTAAGGATAGCACCATTCACAATGGGCTGCTCCGTCCCCTATCAATCACTAATTAAGAAAATACCCTATCTTATAGATGCATATTCTCATTCAAGGTTCCCTCCTTTTAGATAACTTTAGCTTGTGTCAAATTGACATGAAACTATGCAGCAAACCTGCAATGATGGACTTGTCCTTCTGAAACCATAAGCCCAAATAAGCTCTTTCTTACATAAGTTGTCTTGGTCATGGTGTTTTATCACACAAAAATATAATAAAATAGATTAGCTAAAATCTTCCAAGGACCACTGTTAGTGACTTCTTCCACCAGAAAGACCCACCGCTAAACTCTATGGCCTTATCCATAAGCTGAGAAGCAAGAACTCAATAAATGAGCCAATACAAAACATTGTATGTGGAAGCCATGCCAGTGTCTATAAAAGCTAAAGGTCTTTTTTCCATTGTCTTGTCATTTATGTGCACATTTCGGTGCTCTTTGTTAAGATTCCACATAAGCCAAAGATCTAACCGCTTCGTTTCAAATTACTAATCGCTAAGCACTCCCATGTGTTTACTCGGTGCTCACGCTAACAAACTTGTTTGTTTTTCACCATTTTATAGGCCCCAGGCCTGCAGTAAAACTCCCACAGAAAGCTTACAAGCCTGTGGCAAAGTTAAAGCA
>CM053766.1:36266905-36289835 GCA_028658305.1 Pachyuromys duprasi | reverse complement strand
AATGTGTCTGGTTTTATGTTGAGGTCTTTGATCCCTTTGGACTTTAGTTTTGTGCAGGGTGATAAGTATGGATCTATTTGCATTTTTCTACATGTAGACATCCAGTTAGATCAGCACTATTTGTTGAAGATGCTATCTTTTTTTCCATTGTATGGTTTTGGCATCAAAAATCCGGTGCCCATAAGTATGTGCGTTTATTTCTGGGTCTTCTATTCAGTTCCATTGATCCACCATTCTGTTTCTATGCCTGTACCATGCAGTTTTTATTACTGTTGCTCTATAGTACAGCTTGAGATCAGGGATGGAGATACCTCCAGAAAATCTTTTATTGTAAAGGATTGTTTTAGTAATTCTGGATTTCTCGTTATTCCATATGAAGTTGAGAATTTTTCTTTCAAGGTTTGTAAAGAATTGTGTTGGTAATTTGATGGGAATTGCATTGAATTTGTAGATTGCTTTGGGTAAGATGGCCATTTTTCCTATGTTAATTTTGTCAAGCCATGAGCATGGGAGATCTTTCCATCTTCTGATATCTTCTTCTAATTCTTTCTTCAGAGACTGGAAATTTTTTTCATACAAGTCTCTGACTTTCTTGGTTAGGGTCACACCAAGGTACTTTATGTCCTTTGTGACTATTGTGAAGGGTTTCCCTAATTTCTTTCACAGTCCTTTTGAATTTTGTATACAGGAGGGCTACTGATTATTTTTCAGTTAATTTCATATCCAGCCAATTTGCTGAAGGTGTTTATTAGCTGTAGGAGTTCCCTGGTAGAATTTTTGGGGTCACTAAGGTATACTATCAAATCACCTTTGACTTCTTTCTTTCCAATTTGTATCCCTTTGATCTCCTTTAATTGTCTTATTGCTCTAGCAAGGACTTTAAGAACTATGTTGAAGAGATATGGAGAAAGTGGGCAGCCTTACCTTTTCCCTGATTTCAGTGGATTGCTTTAAGTTTTTCTCCGTTTACTTTGATGTTGGCTATAGGCTTGCTGTATATTGTTCTTTACTATGTTTAAGTATGTGCCTTGTATCCCTGATCTCTCCAAGACTTTAAACATGAATGGATGTTAGATTTTGTCAAATGCTTTTTCAGCATCTAAGGAGATGATCATGTGGATTTTTTCTTTCAGTTTGTTTAGATGGTGGATCACATTGATGGATTTTCGCATACTAAACCATCCCTGTATACCTGGGATGAAGCCTACTTGGTCATAGTGGATGATACCTTTGATGTGTTCTTGTATTTGGTTTGCAAGTATTTTGTTGAGTATTTTTGCATCAATGTTCATAAGGGAGACTGGCCTGAAATTCTCTTTCTTTGTTGGGTCTTTGTGAGGTTTAGGTACAAAGGTGACTGTGGCTTCATAGAATGAGTTTAGTAGTGTTCTTCTGTTTCTATTTTGTGGAATAGTTTGAAGAGAACTGGAGTTAGCTCTTCTTTGAAGGTCTGGTAGAATTCTGCACTGAATCCATCTGGTTCTGGGCTTTGTTTGAATGGGAGAATTTTGATGACTGCTTCTATTTTCATAGGAGATATAGGACTATTTAATTGATTTACCTGGTCTTGATTCAGCTTTGATAAGTGGAATTTATCGAGAAAATTATCCATTTCACTAAGATTTTCAAATTTTGTGGCATATAGACTTTTGAAGTAAGTCCTAATGATTGTTTGGATTTCCTCAGGGTCTGTTGTTATGTCCCCCTTTTCATTTCGGATTTTGTTACTTTGGATAATGTCTCTCTGCCTTTTAGTTAGTTTGGCTAAGGGTTTGTCTATCTTGTTGATTTTCTCAAAGAATCAGCTCTTGGTTTCATTGATTCTTTGAATTATTTTATTTATTTCTAATTTATTGATTTCAGCCCCAAGTTTCATTATTTCCAGCCATCTACTCCTTTTTGGTGTGTCTGCTTCTTTTTTTTCCTACGGCTTTTAGGTGAGCCATTAAGTTGCTTGAATGAGATGTTTCAAATTTCTTCTTGAAGGCACTTAGTGCTATGAACTTTCTCTTAACACTGCTTTCATTATGTCCCATAAGTATGGGTATGTTGTGCCTTCATTTTCATTGAATTCTAGGAAGACTTTAATTTCTTTCTTTATTTCTTCCAGACCCAGCTGTCAGTTAGTAGCAAGTTGTTCAGTTTCTATGTGTGTAGGCTTTTTGCTATTTCTATTGTTGTTGAGGTCCAGCTTTAGTCCATGGTGATCAGATAGGATACAAGAGATTATTTCAATCTTCTTGTATCTGTTGAGGCTCGCTTTGTGACCATCCATATGGTCCATTTTGGAGAAGGTTCCATGAGGTACTGAGAAGAAGGTAAGTTATTTTGTGTTTGGGTATAAGGTTCTGTAGATGTCTGTTAGGTCCATTTGATTCATGACCTCTGTTAGAGACATTGCTTCTTTGTTTAATCTCTGTTTCGTTGACCAGTCCTTTGTTGAGATTGGGGTGTTGAAGTCTCCCACTATTAATGTGTGGGGATCTATGTGTGGTTTAAGTTTTATTAATGTCTCTTTTACAAATGTGGGTGCCTTTGTATTAGGGCCAGGATTGTGATGACTTCCTGGTGGAATTTTCTCTTAATGAGTGTGTAGTGTCCTTCCCAATCTCTTTTTATTAATTTTGGTTGAAAGTCTATTCTATCAGATATTATAATGGCTACTCCTCCTTGCTTCTTGGGTCCATTTGCTTGGAAAACCATCTCCCAGCCCTTTACCCTCAGGTAATGTCTATCTTTGTGATCTAGGTGTGTTTCTTGTATGCAACAGATTTTTGGGTCTTGCTTATGCATCCATTCTGTTAGTCTGTATCTTTTTATTGGAGAATTGATTCCACTGATGTTGAAGGAGATCAATGCCCAGTGGCTGTTAGATCCTTTGCTTTTGATGTTGGCTGTGGTAGTAAGTTTGTGTGCTTGGTTACTTTTTGTTTTGCTGCTGTGAGGTTAATTATTTCCTCTGTTTTCTTGAAATAAGTTAGTTTTCTTGCATTGTATTTTTCCTTCTAGTGTCTTCTGTAATGCTGGATTTGTGTGTATGTATTGTTGAAATTTGTACTTCTCATTGAATATCTTGTTTTTGCCATCTGTGAGAACTGAAAGTTTTGCTGGGTATAGTAGCCTGAGCTGACATCTGTGTTCTCATAGGGTCTGAATGATATCCATCCAGGCCCTTCTGTTTTACATAGTTTCTGCTGAGAAGTCAGGTGGATTCTGATGAGTTTGCCAGTATATGTTACTTGGCCTTTTTCCCTTGCAAGTTTTAGTATTTTTTCTTTGTTCTGTATACTCAGTGTTTTGATTATTATATGTAGGAGGATTTTCTTTTCTGGTCTAATTTATTGGGTGTTCTGTAGGCCTCTTGTATTCTTATAGGCCTTTCCTTTAAGTTGGAGAAATTTTCTTCAATGATTTTGTTGAAAATATTTTCTGTGCCTTGGAGGAGGGAATCTTCTTTTTCCTCTATGCCTATTATTCTTAGGTTTTGTCTTTTCATGTTGTCTTGGATTTCTTGGATGGTCTGTATCAGGAATTTTTTAGATTTAACATTTTTTCTTTGACGGATACATCAATTTCTTCCATTGCATCTTCCACACCTGAGATTCTTTTTTCCATCTCTTGTAGTCTATTGGTTATGCTTACCTCTGTAGTTTCTGTAAGTTCCTTAAGTTCTTTCTCTCCACAATTTCCTCCATTTGTGTTTTCTTTAATTTTTCTATCTTCAGATCTTGAGCCATTTTGTTTATTTCCTTCACCTGTCTGACTGTATTTTCCTGTTTTTCCTTCAGTTCCTTCAGCTGTTTGTTTGAACAGTCCTCTGTTTCTTTTATTTCTTTCAGTGATTTAAGTATTTCCTCTCTAAAGGCCAAACTGTTTGGCTGCAACTTCCTGTGTTTCTCTATGGATGGCCATAATCTGTTTGTCTTTATCTTCCTCTAGTTCTTTACGCATTTTATTTGTTTCCTCTATAATCCTCTTCATAAGCATAGATGTTAGGTCATCTTCTTGAATTTCAATTATGCTGGGGTGTCCAGGGCTGCTTGCTCCTGGATAACTGGATTCTGGAGATGCCATATTGCCCTGTCTTTTGCTGGTTGAGCTTTTACACTGGGCTCTACCCATTGGGCTATTGGGTATTGGGTGTTAGTTTCTGGGGGTTCCTGGAATCCTGAGGTGGAGAGAATCCCCTTAGCAGGAAGATTATTTTTCCTGAAGGAAGTCTCCTCAGCTTTTTTGGTATGGTCACTGAATGGCCGGTGTTTTCCAGGAATTGCTACAGCTCACCTCAGGCGTACAGACCTGAGTGGTAACTGTGATCCTTGTTAGTCAATAGGGCTCTCCTCTCACCCGGAGAAGACCTGGAGACAGCTACCCTGCTTCTGGGTTTCTTTCTGTAAATTTAGTGAGCTACTGCTATAACCTGGGTGCCCCGTGGTTTGGCCAGTTTAATTAGGGATAACTGGTTTCCCCTTGGAGCAGTATCTGGGGGTTGATCTTGGGGATCCCAGGCTTCTGTAGGTCTGAGGTTGGGGCTTTGTGCCCCAGAACCCAAGCGGTAGTCAGTTGCAGGTGAACTCTGCTCTCATGCTTGCAGCTGGAGGCTAGAGTCAGGAGCCTGTGGATAGTCAGAAACTTTTCTAGAGCTAGCTGTCCTGAGGTAGGGCCAGATGTTTCCCCCACCGTGGGGTTTTCACCCAACAGGAAGGCCCAGTCTGTGGTGTTTGGGGTGGCATGTAGAGCACACAGGGGCTGGCGGGTGGTGGCTCCAAGCTGGTGACTGGGCAGGAACTTGAGACCTTTTCCAGAGAACTTTCTTGTATGTGTGTGTGTGTGTGTATGTGTGTGTGTGTGTGTGTGTGTTGGGGGGTGGGAGGAGAGTCATCTGAGTGCTCTAAGCTGTCTCCCACCCTATGGAGTTTTCTCCCAAACCCAGTCTCTGGTGTCCTGGGACACACAGTTCTCTCTGTGATGGAGACCTGGGCTCGCAGCAAGTCTCTGGGCCGATGGCTGTGTGCCCGTTGGTCTGAGGGACCTTTTCCAAGGAAAGACTGGGTGACCTGAAGTCAGTCTCCATTTGCTTCCTTCCAGGTGGGGTTTTCTCCAGGTGGGAAACCCAGTCTCTGATGCCCTGGGGCACACAGTTTTGTCTGTGATGGACAGTCAGGCTCTCAGCAGGTCTCTGTGCTCACGTCTGGAGCCCCGCTCAGGGCTGGCAGCCTGCGCCCACTGGTCTGCGGAACCTTTTCCAGGGATAGACTGGGGGACCTGAGGTCAGTTCCATTTCCTATCTTCCCTGTAGGGTGTTCTCGCAACTGGGATTCCCAGTCTCTGGTGTTTTGGGGCCCACCGTTCAGCCTGGGAAGGTGATCAGGACACGCAGGCATGTGTCTCTGGTCTAGTGACTGAGTGCCTGTGAGACCCAGTATATCTTCCGGGTTCTGGCTGGGTGACCTGAGAGTAGACCCGATTGACTCCCGCATTGTGGAGTTTCCTCTCACCTGGGAAACACGATCGCTGTTGTTTTAGGGCCCAGAGTTCAGTCTCTTGGTCACTGTACTGACTTTCCTGTCCTGCTCCTCAGACACAGTGTCCTCCTGGCGCCACCATCTTGGATCCCCCCTTTTAGTTACTTTTAAAAGTGATAATTCTTCTATCCCAGTATATATTTGTTGAAGAACCCAAACAGGCTGGAGAGATGGTTCAGAGGTTAAGGGCACTGTCTGTTCTTCCAGAAGTCCTGAGTTCAATTCACAGCAAACACATGGTGGCTCACAACCATCTATAATGATATCTGTACCTCCTTTTGGTGTATATCTGAATATACAGACAGGACACTATACATAATAAATAAATATTTTTTTAAAAGAGAGAGAATACCCTATCCCACGCAAGGCCGTAAAAGAAACAAAACAAGAACCCAAACAATTAGCATTTTGACAATTCTGTTCAGATATGCTGAGGAAACACATGACATGTTCAACTACCTGGCCCAATATTAGATACAATGGGCGCTGTAATTCAGTGTTTCACACCACACTCTGAACTTGCTTTAAATTCTATTTCTCTAGGTTCTGCTCAAAACTCAGGCTTCCAAAGCACTGGTCCAATGCCTTATGTAATCCCTGAGTAAATAGTCAACATGAACCTACTTAACAGCAGCGAGAAGTCTCACTTTGGATCCCTGGCCAGGGTTTGAAAGGCCTAAACTGGAAGTTACTCTAGCTGTTTTGATAAGACATATGCATGCTAGATGGTAGAGAATACATGCTACAATAATACGTGGGCACACAATACCAATGAAGCATCTAGACAGATCTTGATCTTGGCCATGGCAGTGTTTGTTGTCTAAATTGAGGAAAACTGTTATAGGGGCTAGAAAAATTGTTCAGCACTTAGGAATGTAGTACTGTTCTTGCCAAAGAGTCAGTGGTATACAACTGACTGTAACTTCTATTCTAAAGGATCCAATACCCTTTTCTGGCTCTGAGGACAATTGCAGTCACATATACAAACTCCACACAGAAGCACATGCACCTGCTTCGTCTGTGGCCTGGCAAGGCTGATGTAGCCAGTCTTGATGACACCTGATAGGCTAGGGTCAGATGGAAGGGAAGGAGGACCTCCCCTAGCAGTAGACTGGGGGAGGGGCATAGGAAGAGAAGAGGGAGGATGAGATTGGGAAAAGATAAAGGAGGAGCCACACCTGGGGATACATAGTGAATAAACAATAATACATAAAAAAGCACATGCATACAAAAACTTAAAATATTTTTAAATAAAGAGAATTTATTGTACCTTGTAATCTCCACACTAAGTAAGAAGTCCACAGGCAGGGAATAAGTTGGAGGAAGGAGAAAGACACAATCAAAATATGTTGTATGAAAATTTGTTTCCAGTAAAAACATAACAAGAACAACAAAAGAAATTCTTGCCTAGAGACCAGATTCATAGGGCATATGTTCCTCCAACTTATTCCAGATCCGCCCTCTCATCTCCCTAGTCTATCAAAAGAGTGGGGAAGGAGAAATATGTGCCTCTAAACAGAAAGAGGAAAAGAATAGAGAGAGAGGCAGAGAACCAGGAAGAGACAGCGAAGAAGAGGAAGATGGACGGAGGAAAGGAGACTGACTTCAGGCCCAGAGGTATTAGGTAAAATTAAGTCATAATATTTCCTAGCCCAGACACTCACAAGGCTCTACACATTCCACATTAAGTGTCCTTTCGTAAGTGCAGTCATGCTTACAGCCCTCTTAATTCATATCTTCACAATTTATAGTTCAGTCTTGGCTCTGTTTCTCAGCATAAATGTTTTCTTGCTTCTAGAGAAATGAATGTCTTTAAAGGGCACACTGGAGAACTTGTGACTTTCTTAATCATGTCTGAAGATAATATTTGGATGCCCTGAGCCTTTGAGTCCCTTCCTTCGGGACTTACAAGGACACCGATACACAACACTATTAGCAGTGGCCACACAGAGTTCAAGTAGACAGTGATGAATCATCTGGAGCTATTCCTTCTGCTGTGTGCCTCTTCCAGGTCTACCTCAGACATCAGTGTCAGACTCGGGACATCACCCAGTATCAAACATTGCTACTATCTGTCATCTTCATGCCACTTGTTTGCCTCTGACTGGAAGGTCAGAGACCTTGGGTAGGTTCCACTGCCAGGTTTTTACGGCTCAACAACCGTGTAACACTTGGTTTGTCCAAGAACTAAGCCTGGTTTCAGAACTGGAATACAAGCAATTTGTGTGACAGATGTTCTTAGAGTTGATTTCTAAATGAACTCCGTATTCCGTAGGGTGAGTATACACTGAGTCTCCATGTGTTGGACTGTATCTAAATTATTACTATATGTGTGTTATATGTTATATAATGTATTATTTTATTGTTATTATATGCATATTTGTTAACCTGACTCCAATTGATAATTGCTGAATTGTTCAGAAAGGCAGTTATATATGTGATTACAACATCAGCAAAGTAGAAGAAAATGAAAATATAGTTCATCCTCCATATTCTATCCAGAAATTTTCCTCTTAATAATAACATGACTAGCAGACAGAGTCAGGTCTGCTTTTCTATCTCAAGTGCGGGGAACATCACCTCCTCCAGTCCTCTGCAAACATCTTATCATAGATCTCCTTCAAGACACAAAGTCTGCTGGTTCACTGAAGATAACAAGGAGCTTCTCCTTTACCCTGTTAGATACCTCCTCAGTCGTATCACCAACAATTCTAACAGCAACTTTAAGTCACTTCGTAGGCCCAATGTTAAATAAAATCTCCTCTGAATGTTATAGCAGTTTTCCAAATAACCAAGAAAACCCATCTAGTGGTCCAATGTTTTTTACTTGAAAAGACTATATCCTTTCATCTGATCCAAACAAGAAATTGCCACATCTATTATTCTCTCTATCTGGAGTAGGCAGCAATAATTCTTTGTATAGACTTACTGTACAAAGGCTCAGAATTCCTTTACCCTTCCTTCTGCTGATTTAAAATAACATGCAGACTTCATCTTCCTATGAGTCACTTCCAGACAGTCTTTTACACTAATAACTACTTGAACTACATGGCTCTTAAGTGTGTTCTGTTGTGGAGGACCTGATACATGAGCTGTACTAACTTCACAATAGAGATCCTCTCAGTTATTACCATAAACCCATCTCCCCACCTTAGCGATGAGGAGATGTCAAGTTAAGTGACTAGAACTTAAAGTTGCTGGGCATTTTTGTTTTTAATCATGGTGCTGAATTTCAGAGAAAATATTAAAACGTCTTTGCTAAGCTGAGTAGAATGTGGAAGGAAAGACATAGGTCAAGCCAGGGCACAAAACTAGGGAAGCCCCATGGAGCAGTTTGGACTCAGTCCAGTCTCCATTTGGAAAAAACCAATTGCAGCTTCCCAAAGAAATGCAGCTGGACTGAGACTTGCTACTCCAGTGTCAAGCTTGGCCTCTAAAGTTCAACCTGCTTACAAGGCATATGTAATGAAAAAGAAGAAGAAGAAGAAGAAGAAGAAGAAGAAGAAGAAGAAGAAGAAGAAGAAGAAGAAGAAGGAAAAGAAGAAGAAGTGCACTTATAGCCAACCTTTGGGCAGGGTTCAGGGAATCTTATGAAAGATGGGGGAGATAGTAAGACTTGGAGAGGACAGAAGCTCCACAAAGAGAGCAACAGAACTAAAAAATCTGGGCACAGGGGTCTTTTCTGAGACTGATACTTCAACCAAGGACCATTCATGGTGATAACCTAGAACCACTGCTCAGATGTAGCCCATGGCAGTTCAGTGTCCAAGTGAGTTCCATAGTAATGGAAACAGGGACTGTCTCTGACATGAACTGATTGGCCTGCTCTTCATTCACCTCCCTCTGAGGGGGGAGCAGCCTTACCAGGCCACAGAGGAAGACAATGCAGCCACTCCTGATGAGACCTGACAGACTAAGATCAGAAGAAAGTAGAGGGTGGAGTTGGGAAGGGAGGAGGGAGGAAGCTACAGGGGGGATACAAAGTGAATAAATTGTAATTAATAAAAAATTTTAAAAGATATTATCTGCAGCCTGGCTAGATCCCAGGGGAAGACATTGCAGCCAGCCCTGAGGAGACAAGATGAGCTGGGGTTGGATGGAAGGGGAGGAGGTCCTCCCCTGTTGGTGGACTTGGAGGGGGCAGGGAGGAGATGAGGGAGGGTTGGGAAGGGTGGGAGGGGATGAGGGAGGGGGCTACGCATGGGATGCAAAAAACCTAACCTGTGATTGATATAAAAATAAATAAATTAAAAATAATAATAAAAGGGAAAAAGATATTATCTGAGAAAAAAAGAAGTGCACACCGCACGCTCATCAAAAATTCCATTTGCATAATTAGGCAAAAACAGACAGAGTCTAAGACAATGCAGAATCCATCCTTTCGCCCATCTGCCAATTTCTCTGCTTGTTCCCAGTTTGGAGACAAGACACCTTCAGGCCTTACCTCTCAATCCGACATCCCTGCCTCACAGACTAAACACACTGATTGCCAATCAAAACAAACATCTTTACTGACAACCAAGTCCTGCCTGCCTAATTCTCTCCTGTAAAAAATAATAAAGTACAAAGCCCACTCTGTCCCCAAAAGAATTTGTTCACCACCACCCCCATCTCCTTCTAGTGAAAGAGAGAAGGGATCCTACAGAAAATCAGCTGGCTGCACTCCTGACTGGCTAATTTCACAGGGGCATCTGCATGGCCTAAATTTAGGACAAAGAAAAACTTTGAGCTAAGAACCAAAAATCAAAGCTGAAAGCCCACTTCAGCTCCACATTGATCTGTCTTTCAAAGACTTGCTGGAGAGCACACATTCCTGCAGCCATCCCCTCTCGCCATGTGGATCTGAAATTACTAACAGATACGTAAGTCCAGGTTTGATCTCATGTCTTGTGCAGCCCTGCTCTTAACTGCATGCGTATTCCACACTGAGCTGCCTCTGCAGCTGTAAAAGGCTCCCTCCAGAGTCAAGTCTTTAGGCTCCCAGCTGCCTGCCTTAGCGAGAAGCACGGGCTTCAAATCACAGCCTCGGAAGAATGATTTTCTTCCTGTAATGGGTTTCCAGAACAAACCGCCTCTGGAGTTTAATATCTCTGCAGAAATTAATCTAGGAGGAGATATTGGAGGGTCTTGGCAAAAGGAGAGAAAGGTGCCTAAGTTCAGGCTGGTGTTGGCATTTGCTGGTACTGAACATCGAGGGAGATGCCTGATTCTGGCTGTGTTAAAAAACAATCACGGGTGTCATTCCAGAGATGTGAGTGTGAGCCTTGCTCACCTGGACAAAGCCGAGCTGCCGTCTCTAGCCTTAGATCCCTGGTGCAACACGAAACCCAGGAGTGATGTTCATCTTTAGGGCCAACTGGATGGGATTTGGAATCACCTAGGAGACACACCCAGGAGAGTACTTCCAGAGAGGTTTAACTCAGGAGAGAAGAAAGCCCCACTCAGAAAGTGGGCAGCACCAGCTTTCTAACTGGGATAGTGGTGTCAATAAAAAAAGCAAAGGGCAACTGAGCACCAGGATTCTTCAGACCCTGTGTCCTGACTGTGAATGAAAGGAGACCAACAGCCTCAAACTCCAGCCACCATGCTTTTCTCACCATGATGGGTTGTATCTCCTCAAACCTAGAGCTGAAATCAGCTCTTCATTGCTCTAGTGTCTTGTCATCCACAAGAAGCTAAAACAGTTTGTGACTAGTTTAAGCCCAGGGATGAAGGTGTCGGAAGATAGTGGGTTTTCTGCTTAATAAAAAATTGGTAGAAAATTCCTTCTATTTCTTTTGTATTATTTGTTTTTCTTTTTTGTTATTTTTTAATTTAGCACACTCCATTACAACTCCTTCCAGATCTAGCCCCAGCCACCTTTCATGTTGTTCTGTTTTAGAAGAGACTATTGCATAGCAGCCTTCTTCCTCCTCTGGCCCTTACAGTCTTTAGGCCCCCTCTTCTGTGATGCCCCCTGAATTTTAAGTGAAGGGGTTGGTTGCAAAAGCTCTAGGTCAGTGGGTCTCAACCTGTGGGTAACAACTCCTTTGGGCGGTTGAACAACCTTTTCATAAGGGTCACCTAAGACCAGCACAAACACAACTATTTATATGACAAATCGTAACAATAGCAAAACTACAGTTATGAAGTAGCGACAAAAATAATTTTATGGCTGGGGGTCACCACAACGTGGAAAGCCGTATTAAAGGGTCACAGCGTTAGTGTCAGGAAGACTGAGAATCACTGCTCTAGTTGTTTCTGCTTTGTTCTCAGAAGGAAGTTTGCGTACTCAAATTCTTCTGAACTCTGCAACCCCAGAGGAGGAAAGATAAACATGGGCCCTGAGACAAAAACAAAACAAAACAAAACAACAAAACCCCCACGCCCCCTACTCAAGGTGGCTTTGAGCACAGAAAGGCCTTGTGTGAGCAGTTTCTTGGGTCTCTGTTCTTCTAAAGGTCGTGTTCTCCTGGCAAGGGATGGAGAAGATGGTGCCAACCTGTCAGCAGTCCTGTGCTTCCTGAGAAGGGGACACCCTGCAGACTCATGGGGCCCCTCTTTGTTCCCTCGGCTCCTTATGTGGCAGCAAGCCTGTGGTTACGGATTCTCATGTTGGTGGACAAATATCCCCAACCATCATTAATTCCAACTTGGTGTAGACCTCACTGAGGGATGTAGTGCACTCTGTGCCAAGCAGGAGAACTGGGGAGCGGAGGAGGAAGAGAAGCATAAAAAAAAGTACAGAAAGAATGGAGTAGAAGAACGCATGCTGGGGAAGAGAGTGTTGTCTGTCGTGCACTGACAATTGAACAGTGTCAACAACACTAAATATGTATGTTCTTTTTATCAGCCTTTCCCACCTCTTATTAGGAGAGCAATGCCAGGCATGCAGTCAAAAGACAATGTATTTCACTTGACTGATTGATGGCCCATGTGCCATCTATAAAGTAGTATCTAAATACAGCCTACTTTATCTGTCTAATTGATACAAATGCTAAACACAGGTAGTGTACTTCCATTTAAGAGTCTGACAAACAATAACAAAATTTAACTTTAGCTTAGAGATCTAATCTAATGTCCACCCATCAGGACCTAAAGTTTCAGCAGGTCAGCAAAGGATCCCTTTGTCTGAAGGCTGCAAGCCTTTCTGATTCCCACATCACATGCAAATAGGCGACTACTTAGGACTTTATTGACAGAACCTTGGAAAGATGAGGAACAAAGACACACAGCCAAAGGAATGTGGGCTTTCAGACATTCTGTGTATACTAGTAGTGATACTTAAACCACCAAGATTTCTATCCATCAGTACTAATTTATTTCAGATTGCTCCAAGAGTCTGCTAATCAAAGCCAGCAAACGCTCACTGAGAAAAGCCAAAGGAGAAAATGACTTCCCTATCCCCACATCCGTGTGTCAGGAGGTGCTGAGTAGTCAGGACAAATCAACACGGAGTTGCTGATGCTTTAATTCCACAATTAGCAGAATCATCAGTTATAGGACCAGGCAAGAAACTGTAGAGTGTTTCTTACACTATCCTAAAACTTATCCTAAGGTTAGACTCAGATACCAGCAGAAGCCTAAGCTCAGGGTCCATTATTCTGAGTCCTTTTCAAGTATTTGTTTTTATCAGAAATGGTCAAAATAGAGTTGTGAGCTAAATTTTGGGGAATAAAGAATAACTGCCCTCTGTGACATGAAGTTGGGCGGGGGGGGAAATGGGCACAGAATGAACACAGTAGAGAAGAGAAGACATACACGTTTATCACTCAGAAACTTCCTGCTAAAGTATGAAACAGTGATTTGACTTCCAGGTAAAGCATTAACAGTGAATTTCATCTAAGGGAAAGTATGCTCACACCTTAGTTTTAAGGTGAAAAGATAGCAATATACTCGAAAAAACTATAACAAAGCTTTTTTTTTCTAACAACTTCCTGTACTCGTTACTTCTGCGCCTGTGATAAAACACAGCAACAAAGGAATTCATTAAACTAGCCAATGGTTCTAGACTCCATCAGGGCAGGATGGACAGGAGACTGATGATAACACTTGCACTTAGAGAGCAGAGAGAGCAAGCAGGAAGTGAGGCAAAGATATAAACCCTCACGCCCTGTCCCTCCCCTACCCTGTGACTTATTTCTCTGTCAGAGCTTCGTTCTCTAAACAATCCAAAACCTTACCAAGAAGTGCTACCAACTGAGGACCAAGTTCAAAGACATGAGCCTCTGGGGGACATTTCCCACTTAAACCATAGCAGCAGGCCCGCACACTTGTCTTAAATTTTTGTTGTCGTTTTGTTTTTTTGTTTTGTTTTGGTTTTGGATAGGGGAGTGTGGGGAAGCAGTATAGTTGAGGCTAGGTGAAAACAAAAGTTCTTTTCTAATGATTTTCAAAATAGTTTGAACCAATGAAGGCAACACTATGATTATATCTTTAAGACATATTTCTAAGTGTAGTTTTCCTGTCCTTATACTTGAGGACAAAACATGATCTCTGTCAACATACTCTTCTTTTACATATAAAATACATATATTCAAGCTGGACGCAGTGGTACTTGCCTGTAACCTCAGCACTGGAGAAGACAGAGTCAGGTAGATCGCTATGAGTTTGAGACCAGCCTGCTCTACAAAGCTAGTCCAAGACAGCCAAGGCCTTACAGAGAAACCCTGTCTCAAAACCACCACCACCCCGCAAAAAAAAAAAAATCATATAGACATAGTAATAATGAACAGTTGGTAAAAGTTTAACCAAACATTCAAATAGCTACTGCAGGAGAAAGGGGAGACAAAAACAAGTTGATAGTAAGAATAGAAAAGAATAAACAAGCCAGGTACAATGGTGCATGCCTGTAATCCTAGCACTCCGGGAGGCAGAAGCAAGTGAATCTCTGTCAGTTCGAGGCCAACCTGGTCTACAAAGCACGACTGGGATAGCTGAGGCTACACAGAGAAGCCCTGTCTTGAAAAACAAAGCAAAAAAAAAAAAAAGAACATTTTTAAAGTAAATCTTGCATTGATCAATACTAAAATTTAAGAAAATAATTATATCAGCTGTCTCTTCCAGGAGCCAAAGTAAGTATAATAACCAATAAGACTTACACATAAGTTTAAAATAAGAAAGACAGTGGTTAATTACATCAACATGAGACACAATATGAGGCCAACAGAATACCATGGCTGCCTGTGTTTTAGAATCCTACAAAATTTGTTGTGGAAACATATCTTTCTTTTCAAGATTTCTCATGGTTTTAAAAATCAAAACAAAGCACTGAAACCAAACCTGGGCATCCAGGCGGAAGCCATGTCAGGTGTTCATGGATATAAGTGTACACGTATCCTAAGTAAGAAAACATCTAATTACAGATAGAGCTTCAATGACAGACCACAGAAATGAACCTGCCCAAGTCTAGCTGTGTGAACCAATGGGCCTCCTGAGTTTATTTCCAGTAGCATGGGTGACTCAAAGGCAGATGTATCCTGGTGTTGTCTCATGACTTTTAGGCAGCTCTGCCTCCATCAGAGAATCTTCTCTCAGCCAACAAGTGTTATTATTTATATGACCTTGAGGAGCCTCTCAGAATCCTGTGAGGTTCCTGAGTTTGTGAGTCTTGGGAGTCTGCTTCCTCCTTCTAGTAAGGAATGCTTTGATGAGCACAACATAGTAGACAACACTGATTAAAGAACAAACGAACAAAAAAAAAACTTTCATGGAAATAAAATCTTCTATAACCAGTAAAAAAATAGTGGATTTTTTAATGGCAGTTTCTTAGCTTCTGGTTATAAAGCTCTATGTTGGATGAAATAAAGCAGAATACTTAGGGATTTTCTCTTAGCATTGCTTCAGAGTCAGCTGAGTATCTGAGAGCATATTACTTAAGTGGTTGGGGTGGTAGTGCTAGAATTGATCCAGGATCTCATGCACATGCAGCAGGTGCTCTACCGCTGAGCTATATTGCAGTCTGATTTCACCTTTTATTTTGAGACAAGTTCTTACTAAGATACCTCCCCTGACCTTGAACTTGAAATCGTCCTGCTACAGCCTACAGAGTAACTGAGACCCCAGGCCTGCCACTGTGTTAGGCCTTAAACAGATACTTAAATGTCAAGTCATCTATGTTAGACAGGTGCTTAAGTACCAGGAAACAACGACATTCATTCTACAGCTCATTCTCTTCCAGTGTGATGCCCAAACTTCATTCAGAATTGGAGTCTATGTTCCCCAACTTTGAACCTGATTGACACACACATAGATGCTTCAACCCATCAGTCATACTGAAAGGGACACTGACTACATGGTTGGTCGTGAAAAACAACATAGCTTCTACTTGTCATTTTCTTTTATGGAACACCTACTATGGGATGTCAAAATCAATGTTTAAGAACTCTGCTGCTTCTGAATGAAGGATCTTAGGAACTTTTCATGAAGAAATTACACAGGTAATGAAGTTGTTCATTACCATATCTCATTCCAGCCACAAACTGTTGGAACCCATAGGATTCAAGTGTAACATGAGTGGGTATCAGAGCGGCTCCTGGGTCTCAGGGTCTCTCACTACAACAGCACAAGAGAGTCAGGCTAAAATTGCCTGGTTAGGCCACTGCCGAATTCTGTACCTCAGACACTGGGGTTTTCTAAAAATAATTTTTGTTGTCTTAAACCACTGAAGTTTGAAGCCTCTGGTGCAGCAGTAGATCCCTGATTCCGGGGTCTTCAATGGAAGTTAGAGCTGAACCAAGGAGGATCCATGCATGGCTAGGGACCTCACCTGCATATTCTGTGCATATCTCTAAGGCGGGGTAAGAGGGGTCTCATTTCCCTGAGTAATTGCGGTTGTTGTGATTTGCTCATCGATGCTTCCAGTGTGCCAGGTGCTGTCCTTCATAATGACCCATGGAAGCAGACCCTCTTCTCTTCCCCAGCTTTGCAGCTGAGGAAGTTAAAGGCTGGTAAGAGGCTGCGCGCCCCCATGGCAGTCATGATAAAACCCTGCACTGGAGGAGGTTGCTCCCCGGCACAGGCTTCTAACACAGCCTCTTCTCCTTTGGTCACTTTTCAGGATTAAGGGAAACTCATAAAGTGATGACGAAACTGAAGGGGGAACTACCCAAACTCAAGCCCTAGGCCGAGGGAGGAGCTGGCTCAGCTGGAAAAGTGCTTTGCTGTGCAAGCATGCGGTCTTGAGTTCACTGCCCAGAACTAACCTGAAACAGCTGAGCACGGTAGAGTGTACCGATCGCTCCTTGCAGAGGAGGAGAAAATTGGAGAATGCTTGGGGCTAGCTAGACAGCCATGCCAGCTGGATCCATGAACTGTGTATTCACTGAGAGATCCTATCTTAACCAGTAAATGGAGAATGATTGCGGAAAACACCTATTTTAGTTAGGGTCACCATTGGCTTATATGCCCACATCACTGTGATCATCAAAGAAAGTAGAAAGTCATGACAGGAACTCAAAACAGGGCAGGAACCTGGAGGTAGGACCTGATGCAGAAGCCATGAAGGGATGCTGTTACTGTCTTGTTCCTCATGGCTTGCACAGTTGGCTTTCATATAGAACCTAGGACCACCAGCCCAGGGACCTCACCACCCAAAATGGGCTGGACCCTCCCCCATCAATCTGTAGTTAAGAAAGTCCTACAGGCTTGCCTTCAGCCCAATCTTATGAAGGCGTGTTCTCAGTTGAGGTTGCCCCCTTTCAGATGACTTTATCTTGTTAAGTTGACATAAAACTAGCGTGCTTATCAACCAACATCAACTTCCGGCTATTATGCGTGCACACATGCATATAGGTAAGCATGCACGCGCACACTGCCACATCCAGCATGGCTTGGTACTGGAAACCTGACAGGGTTGAAAAGGAAATGAAGAAAGGACAGGCACACACACAGAAAAGCTGGAGTCAGGCAGCATGTGTACAGTCTGATAAAGCCTAACCAACCACACAACAACCCAGAACCCCAGGGTAGTTCTTACGTCTATCTGCAGGAGGGATTATTTAGTCTCTGTAGGAGGTCTCTGGAGGTGGCAGTCACAGGCTGTAAATGTCCGGTAGGAGGAAGCTGCAGTTGCTACTTTTTACACACAATGATTAATCATTCCTAAATACCCATTTGTGCACACACTGTCAACAACATTTGTGCTTGGCCCAAATTGTGCTTTCCCAGTTCTGTCTGAGGCATTGGGTCCTAGACAGGACCATGTCCATTTTGACAATATGCATTCACTCCAGACTTTGTCAGCTCTTCACACGTTCCCACAGGGCTTCCTTGGCTCCCCACAACCCACACAGCAAAAGTAGCTAAAAAAATATTTGCCAATCTAATGATCCTATTTCATGAGCCCAAACAAAATTTTCTGGTCTTGTAGAAAAAAACGTAATTAGCTACTCCCAAATTTTTATATATACTTAAACTCATATAAACTCATATAAATCAGAGCAACTGCCCTGAGTCATAAAGACCCATCTCAAGGATGATGGAATTACCAGAAAGATGGTGACATTGTTAAATATTATCCTAGAATATAATAAACATTGGATGTTCAAAATGCTGGTATTAACAAAAAAAAAATGTTATCCTCACTTAAACAAAGGAGCTGGAAGGAAAATAAATGTTTAAATTTTGTCTCGGTCGGTAGAAAGCACTATATTTAGGTCAACCACTTTAGAATGAAAGTGCTGGCCAGAATTCCACCCTGGTCCCTCCTTTCCTGAGGCATCATTACCATGTGTTTCCCCCTGGGAGAAATCACACCTAAACACTTTCCCTCTTATAAACTGTTAAGAAGTACCACTGCATTCAAACTTCAAGATGGAGTCAGTGGTCTCACTACATGTGTGGTAGCTGTGGGTGGGATTGGAGTGTGAAGTCCCCATCAAAATATACAGCAACCAGAGCTTTTGACACCAGTTCACATGATGGACACCATAGCTCAACACCCTCTCTGTCACATGCGTAGTGTGCTGGCAGCCCACAGGCATCGCTACAGTTCATAAAATCAGTACTTTCCCCTCTATCCAACATTTGTTGTGTAAATATGAATTATAGATGCAGGAAGAAAAGCCTGAAGCAAAATTTCATTGAAGTGATTTTTTTTTAAATCACATTTCCCTAAGGCTGAATAACTCTGCTCACAGTTGTGTTGCTAGAGTCCTGGAAATGTCTTTGAAAGACATAGCAGTGGAATCAAATTGCTGGCTGCTTATCCCAAGATTAAATCAGTACAGGTAGATGGATGAAAATGGGGAGACGTAAGAAACCAAATGGAAGAAAGAACCAGGCAGAGACAAACTACAGCCCATGTCTACCAACTTGGGAATGAACAAACAGAACATACTGAGTCTACCTATGCAGCCTTTAGAAATACCATGAATTAGGGATGAAGAGAGAGGGCACAACAGTGAAGAACCCTTGCTGATATTCCAGAGGACCCAAGCCTGGTTCCCCAGAACCCACATGACAGCATGCATACCTCGAGCTCCAGGAAACCCCAAAACTATTCTGTGGGAACATGCATACCTGGAAGACACACACACATATAAACACACATACATATGAAAGAAAGAATGAATAAATACATCTTAAGTAAAAGAAATACCATGCAATGACCCCTGAGTGACCATATCTCAGTCTGAAATGTCACTGATGTGGGGAAAGTTTCCCTAATACTGTGTCTTTGCTCCTCCTTTATGACTCTCCAAAATCTCCCTCCTTAGTTCCACATCCCATGTTTCTCCTCATCCTCACCTCTCTGGCAGAGTTTACAGCTAATTGATTTCCAGAGTTCCTCTTCTGCATCTTTGTCTGATCAGCCAGACTGAATTGAATGTGAAACTGAAGCACTGTGCAGTTATTCACATACAAGTAAAAGACTCCAGGGAAGGATTTTAATGCCCTTCAGATCTAAAAATTATAAGTTCTACTCGTTCTGTTTCTAATTCTTTTCCCCACACTCTACCCTCTGACTTTCATGTTAAAATTAATGGTATTACTTTTCTAGTCCCTCAAGCTGACAGCGTATAAACAAACTTCTCTTTCCATTTCTACAAGTAAAGATCAAAATAAAACAGGTCTCATTAATTCTTCCTTCAAACTCATTTTAGTTTTCTTACATCTCTTCCTTTGCTGCTTTCATTCCCTTTCCACTGGCTCGGAGATTTATCTCTTCATATCAGGCTACCTCAGTAGCCACCAAAACTAACCCATATATTTTTCCTTCTCTTATTCCAAGGTATTTATATATTTTTTAAGTTGAAATATAATTACATCGTTTACCCCTTCCCTTTCCTCCTTCCAATCCCTTCCATATGGTGTGTGTGTGTATGTGTGTGTTACTATTCTTAATACATAAATACAATCTGATCAATTTGTATGTTACATATCTATGATTTCAAGACTGACCTCTGGTATTGCATAATCAATTGCAGGGGACTCTTCCTTAGGAAAGGCATTTTCTTCCAAGTTCAGCATTCCTTGGTTGCCTACAGCTCTTTTTCTGGGTTTAGGTGGCTCCTCATTGCCTCCAAACTACAGTTTAAAACCCTTCTCCATCTGACCCTGGTTTATCGGGTATCTTCAGGACTGGCTTCGAAGTTTTCCTCTCCCCCATCAGTGGACTTAGAAAGGGGCAGGGAGGAGATAAGGGAGGGAAGGTGGGATTAGGAGGGAATGAGGGAGCGGGATACAGAAGGGATACAAAGTTAATGAAGTGTAACTAATATTTAAAAAATAAAAATTAAAAAAAAAACCCTTCTCCATGTGCCTTCTGGCTCTTCTGGGAGTGAGTGACTACACTCTGGGGGAATGTGGTACCTGCTGCCTGTGGGAAGGAAAAGTTGGACAACCACTTTGGAAATCAGTTCAGCAGTTTCTGAAGAACACGAATAACCTCACACCTTTGCTCCACGTTCGATTTTTAGCCCTTCCTTCGGGAAGTGAAAAGTACACGATCAGAATGACGCATGAACATTCACAGAAATTGTGCTGGGAATAGCTAACAGCTGGACGCAGTCAAGACACCCCTCAACATAGAAGTGGAAAACATGCCAATAATCCATGCAGTGGAGTACTATGTATATATCTGTATCATAGATGAGGCAAAGAACAAGCCCGAGAGGAAAAAATACAGGAAAAAGATGTGTACTTAAAGGAAGCTAGTGATGTAATTCGGGTAGATAGTTTGCTGAAAATTCATGAGTTCTTAGACTCAATCCCCTTTTCCTTAACACTGAAAAATATGCATAAAATGAATAATAATGGCTGGAGAGTTGGCTCATTTGTTGAAAAGCTTACTGTGCAAACATTAAAGCATGTTTTCCAGTTCCCAACACCTCTGTAAAAACTGGAGCATGGTGAACACATTTGTGATCCGAGAGTTGGGGTGGCAGAGATCCTTGCAACCCTGCAACTCACTGGCCAGTCAGCCTAGCCTGACTGGCAAGCTCTCCTCTGGCCTACATACACACATACACATTTGTGTGCACACACATGCATACACAAAAGGAACACATAGCGTGTAATGGCTCAAAGAATAGGAGTGGGTGCCTGGGGACAGAAAAGTAGGAAAATGTAAAGGTTGATGGAAGAATCACAAGTCCAAGAAACTATAGGCACAGATGAGCCTGTTAATTATCTTATTGGAGTTGTTGCTCTGATAGTTCTATGCACATGTCAGACCTTGCAGAGCTGTGCATGTAAAATGTTCATCGTGTGCTATGTGTTAATAGTATTTCAATGAGTTTAAAGGAATATCTGAGGTCACTTACCTTATGGGAAACCTGCCATGAATCCAACTGTTCAAATAAATAATCCAAGTGTCCAACTAATTCAGGGCTGCATTGCAATGTGCCCCATACACAAATTCCAGACATACTAGGAAAAAGAGACAGAGGCAGAGAGAAGAAGGAGGAGGAAGATCACACTAGGTTCTAAAGCTTAGCTTGGATGCTCCAGATACTATGGTTTTCTGCTAGAGTAAATAGAACCTGAGTTCAGATGTTATGTTCAGGAAACGAAATCCTTTTAAATATTCTGCTGAGTTCCAAATAATACAGTGTTGACTACCAAGTGCTTATCATCTAGATGACATGGTTTCCAAAGTTTAATAAGCTGAGGATCACAGATCTAATACAGGAGTAAAATACAGTCTCAACACATACCTTCCTGGTAACGTCACAATACCACCATACTTTTCTTTCACTAGTTGTACTCCAGAAAACAATATTTAAGTTTTAGCTCTCTAGTAGCAATTTGTTTATATGAATTGACCCCCTTCGTGCTGTCTCTCTCCCAAGAAGCAGCCTCAAGATATTCTAAATATTTATTGTCTAGTGGACATGTCAAAATGTCCCCTTTACTAGAATTTTTTATTTAGAGACAGTGACAGGCAGATGAGAGTTAGCTTCTACTGTGTATTTTCCCTTTAGAACTCAGCCCAGTACCTCAGGCAACGCCAAGGCTGCCTAGCCAACTCGGTGTCAGAAGCGTTGAATTTTCTTCTACACAGGGCCCATGTAGATTTAATCAGGAGAGATAGCCACCTTCCCTTAAGCAACACCAAAAAGGAAAAACATGCACCAATTCAAATAAATGAGTGTTCAGTGGTATTTGGGAAGCTATTACTCAGAGCAGAGAACTATTTCCGTAAACAGTGCTTGTTGAAGCCGCTTCAACTGCAAATAGAAATGCTATCATGTGTGTGTGTACACACTTTTTTTTATTGTAAAACTAAACTCATCTAAGTGATCTATCCTAAACACAAGCTAACGTACATGTTATGATGATTTCTAAAGTATAATCAATTCCTAGCAGTTTGTGGAGGTTTTGTGTGGACTTGGCCATTGAGGCTGATAGTATTTCTCCCAGGCTGCTGTGGTCTGTAAGTCTAATTTCAGTTATGAAGCATGAAATACACAGTGAGAGCTCTTCTAAGAATCTTGCATGAGTTATCTCATTTCATGTTTACCAGGCCATGGAACAAGAAAAAAGATCCAGCATAAACCTCAAAGCACTGGAGTTATGTAGCCAGTAAGTGGTGACATCAACAACCTTGCTTATACTCTCAATAGCTACAATGCACTCAGATATAATGTAGACCTCATGGTAAAATTTTAAGTCAAATTTCTAATAATTACTTCATTTTCTCTCTCAGGAATCTAATTTTAAAAAAGGGTTTCAGCGACTCTGAGATTTCACCTTACACCCACCAGAATAGCTAAGATCAAATACTCTAGTGACAACGCATGCTGGAGAGGTTGTGGAGAAAGAGGAACCCTCCTCCATTGCTGGTGGGAATGCAAACTTGTACAACCACTCTGGAAATCAATTTGGCGCTTTCTTAGACAATTAGGAATAGTGATTCCTCAAGACCCAGCTATACCACTCTTAGGCATATATCCAAAAGATGCTCAAGTACACAACAAGGA
>CM053766.1:36245621-36266405 GCA_028658305.1 Pachyuromys duprasi | reverse complement strand
AAAATAGCTTGATGGCTGACTCTTTGACCCTCCCCCACACAAGCCGGGGAGTGACAGACTGGCTAGATCCCAGGGGAGGACATTGCAGCCACCCCTGAGGAGACAGGATGAGCTGGGGTTGGATGGAAGGGGAGGAGGTCCTTGCCCATTGGTGGACTTGGAGGGGGCGGGGAGGAGGGAGATGAGGGAGGGAGTGAGAGGGTGGGAGGGAATGAGGGAGGGGGCTATGCCTGGGATGCAAAGTACCTAACCTGTGATTGATATAAAAATAAAAATTAAAAAAAAAGGGTTTCAGAGTTTCATTAAAATAATATATTTAAGAAGGAAAAAAAGAAAAACAACACCAAGAATATAGATATATGTATATATACAATTTTACATAATATATATATGTACACATACAAAGAGACACATCTTAAATAAAGTTATACCTAACCCTAACCAGACAAGAGAAATTTCCTTTAGAATGGTTGGCCAAAGTAGACCATTGTCTCTCAAAACAATATAGATTATTGATATAGCCTTTGGTTACATCTCAAAGATTGAAGGTAAACGCCTATTTCTGATGATTTGCTCACTTAGGACACAAAAATAATAGCTGTATCTAATGGAAAGGCCCTTTTCTGTGGTCTAGCGTCTATGAGTGCCAGAAAGTACTATGCAAGGTGCCAAGGGAGGGAAAAATTAATAATTAACACCTAGGAACCAGGACAATGACCAGCATGACAAAATATCCTTAAAGGTGCAATAAGTGACATTCATACATTAATAGTAACTGACATCTGTCAAATTGGACTTAAGGCCCACTCAACAGGAGGGAAATTATGCCTGGTACTAGAAACCAAGTCAGCTTCTCAACACTAGTGAACTCGTAGATCTTAGAAATGAATTTACTATTGCCACTTTGCTTAAGCCCGCATTATTCTTTACTACATCCTAAACCTTATCCTTATACCACAGATAAGGATAGCTACCTCCCTTCATCAAAAAAGCTTCTCTTTTCAGCAAATGGAAACCATCACAGAAAACCACAACTGGACACAAGGCAGATAGCAACAGATACTGGGGAGCCCAGTCACAACTGATAGCTCTACACCACAGCTCCTGCCTATAGGCTCAGAGAACAGTGTAGAAGAGGCAGAAAGGCTGTAAGAGCCAGGAAGTCTGCTGGGAAGCAATCTCTCCTAGAAATGGCTGCATAAACAAAACTGGAACTATGGTAGTACTAATTAATGGACCCAGAAGAGGACATTTTCACCCTGTTCTCTCCCTAGACTAAGAACTACAGGTAACTAATGGCTGCTGAGAGAGGGAGAATTAGTCTCTACCAGGAATGAGTTCACTAATTGGTAAATTGCAATCCAATACAAAGTGGTCATCTCTAAAAACCATGTACACACAAACAGCAAAAATGGAATCAGCATGTTTTACTTATATAGTTGCACATACAAATATGTGTGTGTGTGTATGTTTGTGTGTGTGTAACAATGATACTCAAAAGAAAATAAGCTATCAATTTGAGCATAGGAGGCATGGTAGGGCCTGGAAGAAATAAAAAAAAGGTATGTAATGCAATTCTATTTCAATTAAAATATACAAAAACAAATTTTAAAAAATAATTTAAAATCTAACCTTTGTCTTTAAGAAAAAGTACCCAAGTTGGGATTAGCAAGATGGTTCCATGATTAACATGAGTTGAGTTCCATTATCCATGATGATGGATGGATCACTGCCTAAAACTCAAGCTCCAAGGAATCTGATGCTCTCTTCTGGCCTCTTACATGCTAAATGAAAATAAACTTCTAAAATAAAAGTACATAATTCAATTTTGGACCTGAATGCATATTTGCAGAAATATTAGTAGAGATTTTTTTATTAGAAAATCTAATAAGAATCAAAGAAATCAAGAAGCTGTATACAGCCTTTGAAGGCAGTAGAATAGCCCACGAGGTACAATGAGCTATGGACTAATAGATATTTATATTTCAAATACTTTCAAAATCATATTAGCTTTTGAAAACTCTATTTTATCCACCCAAATCTCACCTATCCCTCGACACCAGCCTTCCCAGGGTCTCGGGAGGTGGCCAACTAGAACATTCTCTGGACAATTGGCAGCTGGCATCAATCAGTTCATAAAATCCAACTTGTCAGCTAAAACCAGTAATATTTCTTAAGCAAGACAATCTGCTAAACAGCTTATGTCTTAAATCTATGAAAAACATTTGCAAAAACACATTTTGTGCTTGCTCTTCCTAAGCTTTGGGGCTGCAGATGTTACGAAAACCACCACTCTGGAAATTGTCCCAGTCACCGCTTGTCCGCAGAATCCGAGGACATCGTCTAGGCTCCGCAGTTAGCAGCAGACCATATTCTGATAGGTGAAGGGGAGCACCTTTCCTCCATGTGCTGGGCAGAGAGGGTGCCTTCCTTCATCTTGTGCACTTTCAGTCTGCCAATCTATTCGTTCTAAGTCAAAATCACGACCGTGCAGTCCAGCCAATATCTACTAACACTGACCCCAACAAGGGGGAAAAAAACCCATAGAATTGCATAGGCTTCCAAGAAACTGCAAATCTTAGAAAACTAAAAGATCATGGGCAAAGCACATTCCAAGGTTCAGTACAGTCAGTGAGATGAGGGGCTTGACCGAGCTAACCCCAGATCTCCTCATCGCTTTTGTTTGAGCTATCCGTAATCACTAGCTCTTAAAGTTACCCAGCACCATAGAGAGCTGGTCCCCAGAGTGTCATCCACAAACAATGGTTAGATGAACATTCTGGAAGACTTCTTGATACTCAACAAAGTGAAGGAAGGTTTCAGAAGAGATAAGAGGCACCTATTCATGACTCCTCTATTGAATTATCGTGCCGATCACTGGTGAAACTTCTTCCTCCTATCAAAGCAAGAGCACCTCAGGCCCTCCTCTCACCTTTGCATACAGACTCCACTTACCACTCATGGAACCAACACACTGTTTTCTGTGCAAGGGCTTCATGGATATTGCCTTGTGAATCTGAATCCATTGTTTTGTATGATCATGAATGAAAGAGTACATCTGGAATGCAGTTTTCTCTCTTTCCATCATCATCATTACTACTTACTACAGTTTGTTCACTTTGTATCCCCATTGTAGCTGCCTACCTTGTCTTCTCCCAGGCCCACCTTTCCTCCCGCTTCTCCACCATGTCCCTCCCCTAGTCCACAGATAGGGGAGGTCCTCCTCCCCTACCAGCTGACCTATCAGGTCTTATCAGAACTGTCTGTACCCTCTTTCCCTGTGGCTTAGTAAGGCCACCTACTAGAGAGAGGTGATCAAAGAGCAGGTGACTGAGTTCATGCCAATGACTGCCCCTGCTCCCCTTACTATGGATCCCCATAGAAACTCAGCTGCCCATGGGCTACATCTGAGCAGGGGGTCATGCATGGTCATTGGTTTGATTCATCAATCTCTGCAGAACCCTCTGGGCTCAGATACTTTGGCCCTCTTCGTCTCAGATTTTACCCTTGTGGCCGGTCTCCATCCATCTCCCAAATGATCTTTATGCAACCCTAGCCTGATGCATTCTGAACATACAGTTTTTCCTCAAAGCCTCTCGTTCTCTGTCTACTTCCATTATTTTGGTAAGTGAAAATACCAAAGGTCCACACATCCAAGGGAAGCCACATCTGCCTCACCCTCACATCCAATAAATCATCAACTCCTGAGGACTTTACTTCCCGAGTCATTTTCAGATTTATTCTCTGCTCTAGCTGACATTCCCCTAGTTCAGAGCTTTATCCTCTTTCTGCTAGCATGCCGCAGTAGCTTTTTAGCTCAGTTCCTCTGCCAGTGGTCTTGAAAGCGGCACATTTTCCTCTCCTGAACCTTTCAATGAATCCTAAGGCGGTGAGTGTGACAGCCTCAAATTCCTTAAACATCTTAGATTGCAGCTTGTGGTTCCAGAAATAACTGAAAGCCACATGGCCTTTTAGAACGCAGCCTTGCAAGTGATATAACAGTCCATCCACCACACTTGATTTGACAAGTAGTCAAAAATCCAACCAGGGTCAAGGGACACTATTTGGAAGTTATACATGCCAGGGAGTTTGGAGTCATATCTTAGAGCCACCATCTCCACCTCTCATGTTGTACTCAAGAAAAACAGCTACAAATTCCCCAGATGTGCCTTGCGTATGCTGTTTCCCAGATGGAACATATTCCTTCTTTTGTGGGGGAGGGGATAGCCCTTTCTGGTTCCCCCAGGACTATCAAAAGACTAATTCAGTGAGATGCCATCACCAACCTTGCCTACTGGACTTGAATCCTAGTGCCTCTCAAGAACACAGGTCACGTGGAATTTCACAGAAATGGCTGTCAGCAGACTTGGAAAGAGGCAGACTCTCCTCATTCCTAACAGCTTCCATGTGATAATCACACTGCTGATCCAACCCACTTGCAGAATCAAGAGTCCACTCTGAAAGTCCCCTCAATATGCTGGACGAGAGAGAGGTGGCCAATCCAGAGAGAAGGGTGTGACAGAGACAGGTGGTAAAGAATGTATCTAGGAGTGAAGGCGTGGTAGATGCTCAGGAGGCAGATTAATAGGACATATGTATTCCTAGGTACAGACTAAAGACAGGCTGAGCTCATTCTGGGCTGCTCTGTTCTATGTGGCATATTAACTTTTCTGCTGTTCCAAGTTTTGAATTATTCTATTATAAAAGCAGCCGCCTGAACTCAATTACTCCATTGTGCATCTAAAGGCCAACAAAGGATTCTCAACCTTGTTTACAGTGGAAACAAACCCTCATCATCTTTCAGCTCACCAAGGGACACAAGGTGTCAAATGACACCTGAAATCCAAGCAGATCATATCAGAAGCACGAAACACATGAGCTTATCCACCACACTAGACAGAAACTCCTATACACACACACACACACACACACACACACACCTGATGATATAAAAATGGGGAACCTCAAGACTGCAGCGTGGGAGACAAGCTAAGTCACCTGTTCCCTGTTACAAGCCTCACCTAGGATAATTGTCACAGTAAAAACTCCTGTGCCTCTGTGCCTGGGATCCAACACAAGCACAATTTCTCCTGTCTGTGACACTTAGCCTGTGTTAAACTGACCATCCAGGTCTGGCATCAGAAGGTGCATTTGCCAGCTCCGAGCCTGAACACCCTGCCACGGTGATGCACAGGGTTTCTCCTCTGAGGCCTGGTAAACCCTTCCCTGCACTTTAGGAGCTCTGTTTCTGACTTCAGGACAGCCTCTCAGAACTCTGCAGCCCGGTTAACTCTTACTTAGCCATTCAATAGAATGCATGTCTGTTTGTTATTATGTGAAGTATGACACGTGATCTGAGAGTTAATACCAGTTATTAAATTTGGAATAAAAGAACTGTGATTGGCAACAGCCAGCAGTGAGGGAAATCAAGAATACTTGGCAAATTGCAGTCAATGAAATCGGTGTGGATTGTGAATTTATTGTTACAGAGTAAGTTCTGAGTCTGTAGAAGGGCCCAGATATCTTCATCGACCTTGCTGACATAGCATGCTCGCAAACTCTGGAGAAGGGTGTACGCCAATAAGAAGGAACACAAGACCCAAAGGCTAGCCAGTGCTTTAGACGGAGTCATAAGCAGAGACTCCAGAGCTGGTGAGACGGCACATGCAAAAACTTTTGGTACAGTTAGACATACAGAAGGATCCATGAGATCCTTCTCTGAGTTGAGGTTGGTAGCTCCTGGTATTCTTTCAGACCTCCATTCCATAGTCTTCAGTCTTTTTAGGTTGAAATATTTACACATTTGCTTGCCTGGATATAAACTGTTTTTTTTCCAGAGCCTGCTGAGCACACGGCTATTCTTATTTATCCTGGGATGGTTTAAAAGCCTGCAAGGTGACTTAGCGAGCATTCTAGTTGCATGTCTCTTGATGTAATAAAACATCCTGACCAAAAGAAACTTTAGGAGATAAAGATTTTATTAGGCTGACAATTCCAGGTCAGAGTCTGTCATAAGGGGACTCAAGACAGGAACTTGAAGATAGGCCTGCTTTCTATTTCACACAACCTTACTTGAGTTGGCTCAGGAGTTAAGAGTGCCTGCTGCTCATGCAGGGGACCCAGTACCCACCAGATGGCTGACAACCAACTGTAACACCAGGCCCTGGAGGCTCTAATGCCCTCTTCTAGCCTCTAAGGGTACTGCATGCCTGTGGTGCAAAGACACATAAAACATAAAAATAATAAGTTTTCAAAAAACAACAGCAGCAAAATTACTTCCAACCAAGGAACTCATTTCACAGCCAAAGAAATCTGGCAGAAACCATGGAGAAGAATGCTTGCTAATTGGCTGGCAAGTTTATACTCAGATAGCTTACTTACACAACTCAGGTTCACTGTCCTGGGGAATGATACCACCTACAGTGGGCTGAGCACTTTCACATCAATAAGTAATCAAGACAATCCCCTACAGACATGTCTATTGGCTAATTTGACCAAGGTAATTCCTCAAGTGAGATTCTCTTCCCTGATAGTCTGAGGTTGCATCTGATTGACAGGTAAATTAACTAATCAGGACAGCTAGTAGAATTTGCTATACAAGCCTGAAGATCTGAATTTGATCCTAAGAACCCACATGTAAGTATAAGAAGGGAATTAACTTCATAAAAATTGTCTTCTGACCTCTATGCATGTGTTTTGGCATGTACCCCCCCTCCGTTAAACATGTTTTGGAGTTCATGACTCCTGGGAAACAACCATAGACTCAGTCCAATTATAATTAAAAGATTTATTGATTAGCTCCTAGCAGGATCACAATCTCTAATCAATAACTCTCTTAATTAAATTGGATTGAGTCTATAGTCTTTTCCCACGGGTCATGAACTCCAGAAAATACATACACACAAATAAATGATTAAAAACCAATTTATTTATGCATATATACATTCTTTCTGAGTTCATATCTTAATTCTACCACTACCTAATCTGTAGTCCTGAGATTATTCAATTTTGGGTTGTATTACAACATCCATGAAATGGTATGAAAATAACAACATGGGATTATTTACAAGATTAAAAAAGAATATACCTGGAAACTCCCATTCTGGAATATAGGAAGTTTAAGTCAGAATTGTTAGTAATATAAGGATTATGATGTCTAAGAGTTTGGAATTAGAATCAAACTACCAGGGTGAAAACATCCAACTTTTTAACTTCCTATTTGTGTGACCTTTGACATAGTGCTACTGGGAATTAGGGGGACTCTCTCTGTGGGGTGCGATGTTTCCAGGGAATTTAAATCTCCTATCACGGAGATTTAATCAATTTTTTAAAAAATAAAATTAAGAATAGGCTCAGAATGAAGCTAGAGAGTAATTTTATAAACATTATTAATTTTATTAATGTTTAAAAAATATAAAATGCTCTCTAGAATTCTCTTCCTCCTGGCGGAGGAAGCTAGGGAAGAGAGAAAGTCATCCTATGTGTAAGCAATGATGTGATGAAAGGTGTTGGGGCAGAGGGTGGGGAATAATTTCAAAGAAAGAGAAAGTTCAGAGCATCTAGGAAAATATGCCTAGGCTTTGACCAAAAGAAAGTAGAAGAGATAACAGGAAGGGGATAAAGGCACAATTTCCTGCATAATTCAGAAAAGGGGACACATATTTGCAGAAACACATGACTTCCTAAGTGGCTTCATTGAAGGTTTCTGTGACTGAAAACTACATTGTCACTAAAGGGATAATTATTCCTACCATCTCTTTAACTTGGATTAAGAAAAATCAGCCTTCCTGAAGAGTGATCTCTACCAGATGTTGGTAGGCTTAGCTGGGTTAACTTATATTTGAGGCAGCTTAGAATATTACACTCTAGGCAAGGCCAGAGATACATTCCATTCTTTTTTTTTTAATTTCAATTTATTCACTTTGTATCCAGGCTGTACCCCCTTCCTCATCTCCTCCCAGTTCCACCTTCCCTTTCTCTTCCCCTCCTAGTCCACTGATAGGGGAGGTCTTCTTCCCCTTCTATCTGACCCTAGGCTATCGGGTCTCACCAGGACTGTCTAGATCCTCTTTCTCTGTGGCCTGGTAAGGCCACCTCGCCAGGGAGATGTAATTCATGCCAGAAACTGCCCCTGATCCCCTTACTAAGGAACCCACATTGGAGACTGAGCTGCCCATGGGTTACATTTGAGCAGGGATTCTAGGTCCTCTCTATGCATGGTCCTTGTATGATTCATCAGTCCCTGCAGTCCCCCTAAGCCCAGACATTTTGGCTCTGTTGATCTCTTTGTGGAACTCCTGTCCCCTCAAGGTTTTTTTTTTAATCTCCCCCTTCTTCCATAAGATTCCCTGCACTCTGCCCAAAGTTTGGCAGAGTCTCAGCATCTGCGTAGATACCCTGCTGGGTATTCTTTCAACAATATCCTTGCTTTGATTTGTTGACATGATTTATGGAATTATCTGCTTTTTTTACTTGGTTGTCTGACTACAGAGGCTGCTTGGTTTCCAAGTGGGTGCCCTAGTAAGGGGTACAGGAGCTTTTTCTGACATGAACTCAGTGGCTGGCTCTTTGATCACCTCCCCCTGGGTGGTGCAGCCTTGGCAGACCATGGAGGAAGATGATGCAGCCAGCCTTTACGAGACCTGGTAGACTAAGGTCAGATAGAAGGGAGAAGGGCCTCCCCTATCAGGGGACTAGGGAAAGGGAAGAAGAGAGAGGGTGGGTGGGACTGGGAGGAGATTAGAGAGGGGACTGCAGCGGAGATACAAAGTAAATAAATTGTAATTAATTAATTTAATTAAAAACTTAAATTATGTAAACAACAACAAAAAAAGAAATCCACCCATATATAGGCACAGGGTGTTTTTGAACTCACAGCTATGTCATAATGTTCTGTTAATTTTAAAATTTCATTGAATACCAACACAGAACAGAATACTCTGTGTCAGACAAGCAAGGAAAAAAGTAGATATTCCACTCTTTTAACCAGAAGGAATTAGCTTTTCCTTAATGAGCCTCAAGGTACTGAATTCCTCCCAGCCTTGGTTATTCCAACTAGAAAACTGGTGCTAACAGCAACAACCTAAAAGGACTATTGAGAGATTTGAGATTGTACAGCTTTGATATGCAATTGAATGTCAGTTGCTATCATTATTATCATCTTTAAAAGTTTTATTTTCATTTTTTTTGCATAAGATCACACATAGTCCATGCTAGCCTTTATCTGTATGTAGCCCAGGATAACCTTAAACTCCTGACCTTCCTGTATACCTGTCCAGGGTGCTAGACTTGCAGGTATGTACTACACATCAGTTTCAGGGGTACTCAGGATGGAGCCTGAGATTTCCTTCATGCTAGGCAAGCACTCTCCCAACCAAGCCTAGGAAACGCTTTCTTAGGACTTTTACAGGAGACATTCTTGTTCCTCTACCTATCCACACACAAAAGATGAGCCATGCCTCCTCTTTCCCTCCCATGGGAAATTTCTATTTTAGCTTCACCTAAAGCATTGATTTTGTTGCTAAGAAATACAGAATTATTCCATAAAGGGCATAATTGTATCTTCTCTTGCAGACTATAAGCAAATAGCACAGAATCCAATGTCTGATTATATGTCATGCATGCCATAGTATGAGCATCTAAACAGCAGGAAGAAGCTAATTAAAGACAGACATCTCTCTTCTTTCCACTGTTCATTACCCAGTCATCTCTCACTTTCTACCTCCTGAGAATCTGAGCATGGCATTGCTTAGAAACAGAAACAAATATGCTATGACCAGCCTGGCAGAACGAACACAGTGCTACTGTAATTGCAGAAGAATTAATGGGATTTTCAAGCCCAGTTCCTACTGAAATGGTGGGACGCCTCCTTCTGACAGGAGACAAGATAGGATTCATGTCAGCATTCCAGAGAACACTGAAAGCACATACCCAGTTAAACTGCCCCCCAAAGATGGTGAGCATGTGCTCTATGCCTGATTACCCTGTTTTACAGCTAAGGGTCTGGACTAGAACCCAGAAAAATTGCTGCCTCTTTCTACTTCTTGCTGAAGAAATGGCATTTTAGGGGCATTTAAAGATGTTTTCCTTTGCCTCATGTTTATGTTGTTGGACATGGAGCCAATTCAAACATATTCTGCTTCATACATTTATATAATGTTTCATATGTGTTCTATTGGACATAGAATTGTCACAAATTTTAAATTCTAAAGGAAAAACTTCAGTTTCTTCATATAAAATTTGTGCCTCCCTTTCTAAGAACTAGTGCTAGCAGGCGTTTCAGATGCCCCTCGAAGAGTACTGTGAACTTTGCTGCGGCTACACACTGCAGACACTTTCATCTTCATAAAAATCTGTCCCACTGCTTTTACGTCCTTGTGTGTTTGAACTCAGTATTCTTTATATTAGCAATAAGTCCCGTGGTCCATGCAAATGGAGGCAATACAAGTCGAGTGAGTGAGCAAACCATATTTGGCAAAATATCTGGCAAAAGAAAATACTAGTAGCCAACAATGTTGGTCTTGTGTTGGTAAGTGATGGCATGGATTCCCCTAGGTCGTGGAGGAGCTGGGCACACTGTGGAGACACCAATAGATGGGTCTGTGAGTAGCATTCGGATGTGGTATTTGTCTAAGCTTGTGAAATCCTCCAAATCTGGCCTTCAGCAGTTACCTCTTTAAGGATTAGCAGGGCCGAGAATCCTTATTAACAAGAGATACTTTGGCCCTCAAATCCAACTATAGAGTCTCACTGAGATGATCCACCCACACCGGAGAAGTCAATATCCCAGAGGATGTCTAAGGACACAATCTTCACTGCAGAACCTCAGCCAAATTTCAGCTGGTTATCCCACAGAAGAAAGGCTTTTCTTTCCGGAAGGGAAAGGAGCCTATAGAAAGAAGGATGAGAACTATCTTCTGGGTCTCTAAAGGAAGTATTTCATAATGCCCCTTTCCACTAGAGTGAGGAAAGGGAGCAGGGTTCCAGTTAGCTGCTTCCTGTGCCACTTCCTAGGCTCATGGGAAGACTGATCCTTTTCCTATGTGGGTGGCCATTTTGGGCAAGCAGGAGCTTGGTATAGAATATGGTGCAGCTTAGAGTTTATTGAATGTGCAGAAATGTGTTGGGAGGGGTTGGGGTGGGGTCAGGAAGTTCTCTAAGCTTTCAGCAAGGTCTGAGGGGCTCACAATATGATCATTTAGCTGCCGCTTTGGAGGCTTTTACTTGATAGCTCAGTAAAAATCTAATAGTAACCAATGGAAAATGATAGAATTTGATATGAATATACTGCGTATATAAATGCAGTGGAGAGAAATAAGAATTGTTAAGTAAACAAAAAAGAGAAAAGTGGGGAAATCCTTAAGAATTGTAATAGTGTTTGTTTTTACATGGCAACTGCATAAGTGCTCTTTCAGATTTTGTTTATTTATTTATTTAGACAAAACCATGCTCTATAGTCCAGGCTGTTTTTAAACTTACAATTCTTCTGCTTCCTTCACCTAAGCACGAGGATTTTACAAGTGTGTACCAGCATGCCCAGTCTCTCGCTTTCTAAATAAATATTTTAGACGTTAGTAGATGAAGCCACAGTTATGCCCTGATTTCTTCTTAGTTTCTTTTCCTGTAGCTGTGATAAAATATTCTAACTGAAAGAACATAATGGAGAAAGGGTTTAATTTGGCTTCCATTTCCAGGATACAGTTCATCATGGTGGAGACAGAAAAGCAGCATGAGCTGATAGTCCAGAACTCAAGCTCAAGGATTGGTACCGTCCAGTTTTAAAATGGGTCTTGCTAACTCAGTGAATCTAATTAAAGTACTGTCTGTAGACTTGCTCACAGGCCGGTCTTTTGGGTGATTCTAGAATTTCTCAAGTTGACACTCAGGATTAACCATCGCAACCTATTGACAGGGACCAAAATTTATATTGATGACCAGACAGATGAAAAGATAAGTATAAGTGGCATCAATGATGTGAAGCCCTCTCCCATCTTCCCACAAACCATAATGGAGTCACATATGGACCGGTCAGGTTTCATGAAGTCCTTTCTCATTAAGAGAGTTCTTTGGAATCACAGGTGAATCCCTGGAGGGGAACAAATGCAACCATGGTTTAAAAAAAAAAAAGAAATGTATGGAATATACAAAAATATGGAAGTAGACTCTCACCCAGTAGCTCTGACTTAGAATAAAATAAATGTTTCAAAGAATAAAACAAATGTCTTACAGATTTTCTCACTATTGCTTTTTCTCACATCCCCAAGATCTTTTATAAGACTTTTATTATTGAGCAATCAGTAGAATGCTTTTGCTTATGTAAAATCTCTCTCTCTCTCTCTCAATCTCTCTCTCAATCTCTCTCTCTCTCTCTCTCTCTCTCTCTCTCTCTCTCTCACACACACACACACACACACACACAAGGTCTTTCTAATTGCCATGTAGACTCAGTGTCACTATGCAACTACAGCCTGGTCTGAGCTAGTAACTTCCTGCCTTGGCTTCCTGGTTGCCAGGGTTGTTTCAAGTCTCTATTTAGAGTAGGCAAGGGTGAGGCACTGTTCCCCATGCTGTGTGGTCAAACTCTGTGTTCAGTTTTTGGTGACACCATTGCCAAACTATGAAAATCCTTAGGAAAACCAGAGCTGGCAGCTTTGGGTGGCATGAAAACTAGCTCTGAAGTGTCACCAGAATTTGCTACTCAGGGAAAGAGTTTCAATGATAGGAGCCTGTAATGTCCATTTTAATGTGAAGTGCCCCACAGCCCTCCAGATAAATCTCCAACTATACATATCATTAGAAACTACAATAGTGTTTCCTCAATTCTTCTATGGAACACACTTCTGACACACTATCTCTCAACCTGTTTTGCAGATGAAAACCTTTAACATGATCTGGAATTCATTCAAAGCCAAGTGACTTCAGATGTATGAGTGTAACCACTCTGTTTCCTGCCTTCAGGATAAGGAGATCTGGGACACAAACACCCACCTGGGAAGACGTTGGACACCCAACTCATGCGTCTGCCAGCGTCTCCAGGTCACCTTCTAATGAAATGTTATATTTGAAATTGGGTTTTCTGATGCCTGCATCTTTCTGTGGAGGAGTGAGGGAAGGGCTGGACTGCAACCTTGGCAACATCTCCAGGTTTTCCTCCACACTGCTCTGCAGCTGAGGTGGCCTTGTAGCTTGTCCTCCTTGTGAGTATCAGACACCTGAGCTGCAGGGGAAAGACATTCTGTGAAATGCATTTCCTAGCCTGGTACACCAACAGTTGAAATGTCTTTCGAGCCAGTTGTACAAGCCATCTGTGCAAGCTGGCTCTCTTCCTGACTCCTGGTAGCTACGGGAGGGAGGTGAGGAAATCCATTTGCTGGAGAAAACCAAGCAACATTGTATTAATTAAATTCACATCACTGTTGTAAATATGCCCAGAGGCCAGGGTGATGAGTGCATTTCATAACTCAAATAAATGACTAATAACTTCTAGAGGTTGCTAAATGTAAAAGTGTTTGAAGAATAGACATTGGCTGCATGAGGGTTATTCTTGCTAATTAAAACATACTCTGAAAGCATTAACCTGATTGATAATCTAAATAAAACTCCATTTCTGGGTGGATTTCCTTCTTTATGAAATTTTTTATTGCAACGGGAGGTAACCACATGAAAGTCATTTCTTAATGAACTCTTTTTTTTAATTTCTGAAATTAGTAGACAAGAAAGAAGAAGTGGGGGAGAAACATAAAAATAGCCATACTTCTGATGAATTCCACATCTCAGCCACTTGGCCTTTGCTTTTGTCTTTAGGGACCACCCTAAAATTTTTAGAAAATCTTTAGTTAAAAATGAAAAAAAATCAGGTGGAAAGGAGAAAGAGAGAGAAGGGAAGATGAAAAGGAAAAAAGAAATAGAAAAAGCCATTAAAAAAAAAACAGTTTAAATTCCCACCCATGTATAGAAATTACCAAAACAAAGTGCAAGTTCCAGGGTCATGTCACTGTGACCCTTAGCTGCAAATGAATTATTTATGCTTAGGGTTGAAACTACAGCAAAGCATAAATTAAATTTTGGGAAGGTGGAGCTGAGATTTACTTGCAAACTTTTCAACATGTTATTGTCGTTTCCAATTTGGGGGTTATTTGAGCTGATTTCAACCTCAGTTACTATGACATGAGCACTCACCAGGCCAATGGGTCCTTCAAGGTCTTATGAGCTCAACTGGAACTGAACTGGATTTTAAACCAAAAAATAAAAATAAAATAAATAAATAAGAAAGAAACACCTGCTATGAGAGACAGAAGTTATAGAAGTAAGAATAAGTTGCCTAAATTTATTCTCCTTGAAGTCAATTTAAAAAAAAAACTGAGTCATGTATCTTTTACCTCTACTGATGGTCTGAAATAAATCACAGGAAAGAAAAAAATAAGACCAGGAAAGGGGAGAAAGGGAGGAAGAAAAGAAGGGAAGAGGGAGGGAGGAAGAAGGAGGGAGGTAAGAAAGGAGGGAGGCAGCCTTGTAGACAGGTTCTTTTTATTTTATTGTTTATTTTAATCACAGTTCACTTGTATCCCAGCCGTAACCCCCTCCCTCTTTCCCTTCCAATCCCGCCTCCCTCCTCATCTCCTCCCTGCCCCCTTCTGAGTACACTGATAGAGGAGGTCCTCCTCCCCTTCCATCTGACTCTAGCTTATCAGGTCTCTTCAGGACTGGATGCAATGTCCTTATCTGTGGCCTAGCAAGGCTGCTCCTCCTTCGGGGGCTGGGGGTGGGGAGCTCAATGATCCCATCATTGAGTTCATGTCAGAAATAATTCTTGTCCCCCTTACTAGGGAACCCACTTGGATACTGAGCTACCATGGGCTATGTCTGAGCAGGGGTTCTAGGTTATATCCATGCATGGTCCCCGGTTGGAGAATCAGTCTCAGACAAGACCCCTGTGCCCTTATATATTTGGACCTTGTGGGGCTCCTGTCCCTTCTAGGTCATACTAACTCTCCCTTCTTTCATATGATTCCCTGCACTCTGTCGAAGGTTTGGGTATGAGTGTAGACAGGTTCTAAATGCAGACAAAGTTTCTCAGTACCCCCTAATGTTAGCATCAGGCACAGACACCCACTCTAGCTTTGAGTCCTGGTCGCTTTGCTGTCTATAGTGTGGTAAAAAGCTGCTATGATGTTACCTGTGTGCCATGACATGAAAAACATCAGAAAAACTTTGATCTAAGTATTTGTAAGTTTTACTGGCTATAGATATAGATGATTAGATATAGATTAGATATAAATAGATGTGATATAGACTTAACAATTTTGTAGATTTTCCTAGAACTCCTTCAGAAGCACTTGGTTTTTAAAAAATATCTTTACTGTAACTAAATTGTCTGTGTATCTGCTTTTTAAATCATCTACAATGTGACAAGACACTATGAGATCTTGGAGGCTGAAGAGACAGCTCAGGGGTTCAGCTTGCTGCTCTGTGAAAGGACATGGCTTCAGTTCCCAGCACCCACGCTGGGCTACCAGTGGGTTCAGTTCCCCCAAGGCACCTGCTGTCAGGTATACACACCCACACCGAGAGACACACAAGCACACATACAAAGAACTGGAAAATTATGAATAAGTCTTTAAGCAAAGTTCTGTGACTGGGTTTAATTTGGTGTTAGTAAAGCAAAAACTGTATCACTAAGTATTTGAGGAAAAAAAATGTTCTCTGAACTAGGAAATGTCAACCACTCCAAAGTCATTTTATGTATTTGAATTTGTAAAAATATTTTTGGTTTAAAGAGATTTAATTTTTAATTCTTTAGGCTGACCAGCACAGCAGCTGTGGCCACCTGCAAGAAGTATGCACGCCACCAAGCCAACCAACGTTTGGACACAGATAGGTGATGTGAGCTCCAGACCCTGTGTCTTACCAAGGAGCTAATGGCAGGTGATGGCTGCTGGGGTGGGGAGGGAGGGTCGCTCTTCTTTGAGGGCATGGCCACTGGCAGGCTTTCCAGAGCCTGGGCGCACAGCTTCACATCCGTGCACTGCATGTGGGCAGCTTTAGTTAAATCAACAAGTTTTCTAACTACTCCCACCCAGGCGACCACCAGAGAACTTAGGTTGGTGTTTGTTCTTCAGTGGAATTATAACAAGATTTTGTTGCACGTAACTTGACCACGGTTCACAAAAAAAAAAAAAAAAAAAAAAACAGAGAAGTAGAGAAGCCAGAAGAACTTCCTCAGTACACAGTCACAGATCAGTTCAGACATATCTGGGAAGTAATAACGTAAATAAACCAAATGCCTATGACTGATAATGGGTTCTGGTTTCTATATGTCAAGACTCAGTGGTTCTGCCAATTGTTGACTACAATGAACTCTTTTTACTCTACAATTTTGTTTTGTTTTGTTTTTAATCTCATCTCATTGGTACTGGGGTTTCCTCCTATGGCCTTTCAGTTTAAGCCTGGAGTTTGATTTTCAAATCTAGTAATAAGCTAATAGCCCAGCCCAAACATATCTCAAGTAAGAAACCAACGTTGGGTTTCTTTGATGTCATGATGCGCTGTGCACTTCTGGCAGAGTGGATGAAGTTATTGATATAGGGTATCCAGTCAGGGACATGTGTTTACAATTATAGCCTTCGAAATAGAGAGAGGCCTTATAACCATATCCAGGGGGACATGGAAATTACAACATTAGCAAAGCATGGCCAAGGGCCAATGGTTTGTCCTGGTGTGCCTAACGAGTAGTGTGTTTCCATCTCCAAATGTGGGTTCTATTTATAATAACGTGAAGCTATTTTTCAGATGAACAGAAACCTAGGAATACCTGGCACAGCCACATAACTAGACTTGAGGATATTAAATTGAGAGAGTATAATAATGTCTGGCACAAAGAAAAAGCTGCCTAACCAAGAGCATGCTGGGAAAAGATGCTTGTCTCTACCTCAAGCAAAATGATGCCCTGCTGTGGATGAGGAAAAAGTGAGGCAGGGGTCTGGAGGTAAAGTCTCTCTCCTGCACTTGTTACCCAATAGCCACTTCAAAAGCAGTGTTCCAGTTCCTCCAATGACCTGAAAAATTGACAATTTCCAAGTTTCAAGGACAGAGTGTAAATTCTGTGATGTCAAGGCCAGTGATGTAGAGAAGGGTGGGCTCAACATTTGATTCTGTGCTTACAACATTTGTAAGAAACTTAAGGGTTGCCACATGTCCTGGCTCTTGCTCAAATCCCTTGCCTGCACTGAATCAGGAGAGAGAGAGTGAGAGAGAATGAGTGAGTGAAAAAGAGAGAGAGAGAGATGAGAGGTGAACACACATGACCCCAGGGATCAGCAACCCAGTGCCTGCTCTGTGGGCACCATTGAGTCTAATACTCACTGGTTTTCACTGGTACCTCCTGGTACATCTCTGCAAGTTGTGAAAGAGGAGAAAGACAGAGTGGACCAGTTACCTCAGCTGCACTGAAACAGGCCTTTTAGGGAGCTGGCGCTCACCATCAAGTGCTATCCATTGTTCTAGAAACGAATAAAGCCAGTGGTGGGAGAAGGAGCCACACAGCTGAGGAGGGAAGGGGGGTGAGAGTGGGGAGTGTTCTGTTCATGGGTGTTCCATGATGCGAGCAGACTGTCTAGTTCAGTGCAGGGTATGGCTTTTCAAATTCATTCAAAATCCTTCATCTTACAGTGAAAGTTTCCCCTTCTGTCACTTGTGAGATAATGAACGCCCCCTCATTATATTTTTCAGTACATCCATTCATAAAAGCTGCCTTCATTCTGTGCTGGAAATTTGCTTCAGCTTTACATGGAGCACAGGTGTTCATACTGAGACACAGAGATAAAACCGAAACTTTTAAGGAGCAGCCTGGGGAGTAGGAAGCCCTAAGAAACTGGTATCAAATGTTAAGATCCTGAAATTAATACATTCTGCTACAGTGAAATAAACTGTATATCAGACTAATAAATAATTAATAATTGTTTATACTACACCAATGAGCATAGAGACTTTCAGAAAGTGTTGGTGGTAACGGTTAACAAAGGGCCCAAGGAAAACTCCCTGATTGATCTTCAGCTTTTAAGACAAAGGGCAATGTTGCCACAACAAGCAGTGAAACCACCCAGAAACGCAAGGTTTCTCAGGAGCATAACCCAAAGTCTAAAAATCATTCAGACCGAGACATACATAGGGTCGAAAAGATCATGAGGCACAAATTACTTGAGGTGCTAGCATTCCAGACTAGCACCTGAAAACGGTAACACATCTTTGCCATGTTTTATTTTTCTCATTTCTTCAAAGATTAAAGAGTCATAGTATTTCGGTATCTTAAAGATGAATCTGTAAATATTGTCTAGTTTTCTCTCTCACTTTCCAGTGTTAGATTGTACAAAAATACAACAGGCTATAAGCAGAGATTCTGCACTCACACATATGCTTAGAGGCAAACCTTAAATTCTGTCACATTTAAATTTACTTTGACCCTTTCCTCATAACATTCCTATTAAACTTTTTACACCTTATAGGTAAAATGTCACACAATTTGCTTCTTTAACTGGATACAGTTGTTAATGTTTTCATTCATTAAATGCCATGCACCTCACAAAAAAATGGGCGTGTATAGAGTAATCATTCCCCTCTCTCATGGGCCCTTGTCCATAAAACAGATTTAGAAATCATTCTCCTTGTGGTAATTACCTAAGACTTCATCAATGTGAATATCATGAAATTAAGAAAATTGAGGGGGAAATGCATATTTCCCCTTAAAGTAGATAGCTTTTTATCAGGTTGAAACAAATAAAATAAAAATATGTTCCTTGCATTTGTCAGAGAAATACTCCCCAAAGTAAGGCCTCCAGGACATCAACCCAGGTGTTTCAAAGGCAAGCAGGGAAAGAACATCTTCTGTTGGTGGGAAGGTGGCCTAGCTGGGAGAGTACAAAGGTGACTTAGCCCCCTTTAGACGCAGTCTGCAGACATGATCTTATTCATAAGGATGAGAAAATAGAAAGTAGGACTGTTGCTGTGGCTGAGAGAAAACAGAAATGCCCCAGAGAGAGTTTCCTGCCAGTGTGACTCCATATAATGTCACGGCACTCACCAAAAGCCAATTCCTAGTCTCACCAGTGCCCACTCTTGAGTCTCAAAAGATTAACCCCAAGTCTTCTGGGACCAGTATTTTTGGTATGAGAAAGATTTTGGAAATGCATTCCCAACCCATCTCCTTTAATGACCGTGATCGTAAACTGAAGAAGACTAAAATATGCGGGACACTTTGAGGTGTTATTATCTAGTCCCTTCCTAGAGCACAGGCCACAGTGACCTCCTTCTGATGATGAACTGTGGCATGGGACTAAATAAACCCTCCCTCTTGTAAATTGGCTTTGTCTACGGCAACTGGAAACAAAATTAAGGCAAATGTCCACTTCCATCAAGTCACACGTATGAACCTAGGCCATGCACACACAAGCGATGCCATGTAAGCACAGCACCATGATGTAAAATATACAATACTACAATGAACTTTGCTGAGGTAAAGACCATATCTTCTCACTCTGCCCTATCCAAATTCCACACTGGCATTAGCACAATTTGGAAAAACCAACAAGGGCTCAATGATGTTCCTTAAAACCAAATATTCAGGGGGATCCAAAATGGCTGCCACGAGAGGACACTGTGTCTGAGTAGTAGGACAGCAGGAACAACGCAGTGACCAGGAGACTGAACTCTGGGCCCTAAAACGCCAGCATTTGTGATTGCCAGGTGAGCAGAACTCCTACGGTGAGAAAACCAAGTGGGAAAACCCTAGGGACACCCAGTTATTCCCCAGAAAAATCTCCGGGTGACCAGCTCTGATCTGAACAAGCAGCCACGCTGGGCGCCCGCAGCCGCCATAATAGGCTGGATCACACAGTCTCCCGAGCAGTCTGAGGAGGAACTGGGTACCGTTTTGACCAGACTGCACACTGCAGGCGCACACTGCATGCATCCGCCAGCAAAAACCTCAGTCCCTGTGTGAGTCAGCAGGCAAGTCTGGGAAGGACCCAGGTTCTGCTTCAACCCACGGGTGTACAGCAGGCGCACAACGATCATCGGAACCACCTCAGACTGAGAGGGTCAGGGGACCGTTTTAACCAGACTGCACACTGTGGGCACACACTGCACACACCCAGCAGCAAAAACCTCAGTCCCTGTGTGTCCATGGGCCAGACAGAGAAGGCCTTGGGCACCATTTGAGACAGGCCTTCATACAGCAGATGCACACCGCTCAGTAACGCCTGCAACCAACCCAAACCCACTGTGTGTGCCCCAAATATCATCTCAGACTGTGGTGCACAGCCCTTGGCCCAGATGGGGGCACCAAATCTCCAGTCCAGGGGACAGGCCTTAGCAGCAAGCCCAGGGCTTCATCCCAGGCATGCAAGGGTGATTCAATATACGCAAATCCATCAATGTGATCCACCATATAAACAAACTGAAGGAGAAAAACCACATGATCATCTCCCTAGAGGCCAAAAAAGCATTTGACAAAATCCAACACCCATTCATGTTTAAAGTCTTGGAGAGACTAGGAATACAAGGAACATACCTAAACATAGTAAAGGCATATACAGCAAGCCTATAGCTAACATCAAACTCAATGGAGAGAAACTAAAATCAAACCCACTGAAATCAGGGACTAGGCAAGGCTACCCATTGTCTCCATATCTCTTCAACATAGTACTTGAAGTCCTAGCTAGAGCAATAAGACAACTAAAGGAGATCAAGGGGATACAAATTGGAAAGGAAGAAGTCAAAGTATCACTATTT
>CM053766.1:36217731-36245121 GCA_028658305.1 Pachyuromys duprasi | reverse complement strand
CGAGAAGTGATGATAGATCTGGGGGAGGTTGGTGAGACTTGGGGAGAACAAGAGCTCCACAAAGACCAAACTGAGCAGGGCACAGGGGTCTTGTATGAGACGGTTTCTACAATCAAGGACCATGTGTGGATGTGGACTGGAAACCCCGTTCAGATGGGGCCCATGATAACTCGGTGTCAGACTGAATACCCTAGTGAGGGAAACAGGGACTGTTTCAGTCTTGAACTTGATGGCTGACTCTTTGACCCTTCCCCATACAAGCCGGGGAGTGACAGACTGGCTAGATCCCAGGGGAGGACATTGCAGCCAGCCCTGAGGAGACAGGATGAGCTGGGGTTGGATGGAAGGGGAGGAGGTCCTCCCCTGTTGGTGGACTTGGAGGGGGTAGGGAGGAGGGAGATGAGGGAGGGAGAGGGAGGGTGGGAGGGAATGAGGGAGGGGGTTATGCCTGGGATGCAAAGTACCTAACCTGTGATTGATATAAAAATAAATAAATTTTAAAAAAACCAAATACTCTTTCTGTGTCTGTTCATTCTTTCGAAAGACCGTATTTTTGGGACAAGACATGATAGCGTCTTGAATGCATGTGGAATGACATGGGTAATGACATCATTAAGTACATGCTTCATAATGATCCTCTAAATAGGAGTTCATGGCAAAAACTTTGAGAACTTCTGTTGTTCGTCGCGTCCTCATTAGTGTCTAGATTCCTCTTGCTTCGGAGATGCATAAATCAGTAAAAGAAGACCATCTGGAAGTCTAGCCAGTTGTATCCATGGTTACTTATGTCATATTTACTCTAAACAAGAAAATCAGTGGCCTCTGCAAAGAGTGGTTAGCCCCTGGCACAATGGAAGCCAAGGCAACTTCATCACAGTAGTTAGATTTCATTTAGAAATTCTATCCCGACTGAAAACATCCATCGACAAAGCAGCTACCAATACATCTTTGGAATTATTTGCCCTAGAGTGCTTGACATGCAGTGATTGCTTTGGTGAACATTGTTCAGTCATGGTAAATTTAAATCTCAAATCAAGTAAGGAAACTGAGGCACTCTTAAACATTTACACAGACAGTAAAGGAAAGGTCTGGGACCTGAGCCAGTTCTACTGGCTGGGAGAATGCAATCACCTTACACAAGGCATCCCCTTGGCTTTCAGGTTGATGTGCTCCCTAATTCAGTTCATATACTGGGCCAATTCAAAATCCAAATTCAAGCTCAACCTCCTTGATGTAGACTCCCCACTCTTCTCTGCTTCTCTGGATAGTACAAAGATGAAAAGGACATAATGTAGCACCCCGGTAGGATGAGAAGGGGTTGTTAGTTGCTAGGCCTCAGCAGCACCATCAGCCCTCCTGGGTCTTTGGATGGCAACCTCTTCCCCCTAGGTTTCCTGCATACACTTCCTTTTGACAGTTTTGGCATCTTAGTATCTGGTTTACATATTTACCATTATCTGTGCTGCTCACAGTGAGGTCTTACTAGCTCTTAGCCACACACCAAACTTGAACTCAGTCTCTTCTTCTCCCTCAGGACTTGGGGCCTCCTGTGATGCCCACTAGAGCCTGTGTGAACCGGATCTCTACCTGCCTTTTGACCTCAGAGGAGGTATCTATGCATCTCAACTTCTCTGATTACTTTCATTCCTCAACTCATACTTCTCTGCAAGAAGTGTGTGAGGCCTCAACTATTAGGACTCCAAAATGGGTTTGCTGATCACTTACCTGATCCCTGAGTGGTTACATGCAAACAGGGTGGGGGAGTGGGTGAAGCATGGACCAGGAACCAGAGGCTTCATCTCCTTGCTGTCTTCTCTCCAGAATTCATACTTCCTGTTGAAAGCGCTTTTCCTGTCCCTAGGCAACAATAACAAACCTTTCTAAATCATCCCTTTTACCTTCCTCGTTATGAGTTATGACTCTCCAAGCCTATCTCTCCTGTTTACAATTCTGGCCATTCAACATACTTGTCCTTTGTAAATTGGATCATTGGGCTCACCATGTTTTATTTTTGTTTTGATACCGTGAATTGGTATCAAGAGTCCTGTATAGATTCTTCAGTGCCCACTGCTCGAAGGAAGCTATTGCTTTTATTATAAAGCACTGAATGCCACTGATTCTCAATAGGGGAAAGTAGAAAATTAAAAAAAAATGGCAGAAGTGGAAGATGCCACACACATTCACCAGCAGAAGACACAAGTCAGGCAGAAACTTCTCATCAAACCTCCTCATGTGCTGTGGCTAACACAGAAATGAGGGAAAAGGTAATTTTAAAAACACAATGAACTCCCAGATAGGGGTGTGCTACATTTTTTTCTCAACACCTCTTTCTTATTGAATTGTTTGAAATGCATTAGGAATTACAGACTCTTTTTTTTTTTTGGTTTATCACTGAGCAGAGAATTTGAAAACCCAGGGACTTCCATGGGAATTATTTTATAAGAACTGTAAATAACAAGTATGTGGGTATGTGTACATGAGTGCAGCTACTCACAAAGGCCAGAAGAAAATGTCAGCTTTCCCTGTAGCCAGAGTTGCAGGTGGACGCATCTGACATGGATGCTGGGAACTAAACTCAGGCCCTTTGACAGAGAAAAGAGCAATTAATATGGCTAGCCCATTTCTCCAGCCCCAAATGTGAGTATTTAATAAGTTATTTCTCCATTTAATCAAAGATAGGGTTGTTGTGTGCTGGAGATAGTGTACTGAAAATGAAGATATACATTGTTGTTATGGATGTTACAGTATCTCAGAGGCAACATCCAGAATAAACAGTTCCTTACAGTTCTTCCCTGTGAATATATGAAGATTATCTTGCAAGAAACAACCAGTGGGCAGCTTGCTTCCCAAGCAAAGGCAATGTCTCAGATGAAAAACACTAGTGTGGGTGTGTCATGGAGAGGGAAAGGAGGAAGGAGACAGCAAAACTCAAGCAGAGGTCACTGGGTACATTATCAGCAACCTGAGGGCTCACATTCAGGATTTCATGTTCATCCTCTATAAATACCCAGAAGCCACTAGACTGTTTAACATGGGGAGCAATGTGTAAGCACTGAACTTAAAAAATTTTACTGTGACTGCAGTGGAGAAAATAGATATAATGGAGCCTAAAAGTAGGAACAAAATCATTTAAGGGAATGTAGCAGAATGCCAGTTGAAAAATCATGGTAGCTTAAAAGTGGGTAGTGGTCAGGATGATGGGGAAAGGGATGGTCTGAAAACTATTTATTTATTACTTTATCCATATTTATTTATTCATATTTGTTTATTTATTGAGATTAGATGTCACTGTATAGCCCTGAGTGGTATAGTTTATGCAGCTGACACTGATCTCATATTTGTGGCAAATCCTCCTGCTTTGGCCTCCTGATGCTGAAATCATAACCATATACCATGTCCAGTGAGCTGAAATATGTTTACAGATCTTATATGAGGACTAAAGAAAGAGATGTGACTGGTGCAGGAAGTAATCATGGCTTTCCTATGACCCATGTTTCCACCATGTAGCACAACTTTGATAAGAAGAACAACATAAATGTGTGGAGTGACAGATGTGCATATGGATAGGGATGGCGCCTTTTCTACCAACCTGGAAATACAGAAGGAGAAGAAGAAGAACAATACAAGAACAAGAAGAAATGAATGCTTTAGGACTGTTAATTTGGATTTGGGTGAGGACATAGCTCAAATATAATCCCTTACCTACTATGTACAAGATCCTGGGTTAATTCTCAGCACCACAAGCACAAACAAAACCATAAGGTTTTTTTCCTTGAGAAGCTTGTCATTCAAGAAAATAGACATTATATTCATGAGACTGAAACTCAAAAGAGAGAGCTGGTCTACAGGGCTCATTGGGACTGACGACATCTGCAATGTAAAGGAAGAGGGTGGCGAGGTGACTCGGGAGAATGTGTTGAGGTAAGAAGGAAAGAGAGTACAATAACCCAGGAGAACAAGGTTAGAAGAACGGCCCCTGCATCCAGCAAATGTTTACGATACATGGTAATAAACTGGAGATGAAGAATAAAGGAAAAGATGTGAGCACTGATGGTAGAAACCCTAGCTTTCCTGTGTCACACATTTCCTCCAGGCAGCACAAGAGAGAAATACAACAGAAATGAAGTGATGGTCTTCGTAATGGATTAGATATGGGTGAAGTAAAAGATGTGACCAGTGAGCAAAGTTCCTGTGGTCTGTGTTCAGTGTCTCTCTCTCTCTCTCCCTCCTTCTCTCTTTTCCTCTCGCTTCCCCCTCCCCCTCCGTGTGTGTGTGTGTTTGTGTGTGTGTGTGTGTGTGTGTGCGCACGCGAGTAAAGTATATATGTAGAGGTTGGGGTGAACTTCAGTATCGTCATTCAAGTGCCTTATACCTTGAATTTTGTTTGTCTTATTGTTATATGGAGATGTGTTGGTTGATTGTTTATTCACTGTTTGTTTCAGAAATAGTGTCTTTCACAGGGCACCACATCCAGCTTTTACACGTGGGTTCAGGTTCAAACTAAAGTCCTCATGACAAGCACTTTACCAACTCATCTATCTCTAAGCCCAACATCTCACTTCCTCAACATGAAAACATGAACTAATAGTAAGCCAATGAGTACTCTATGTCAATGACACAGAGAAAGAAACGTAATAGTGTCACACAAACCTCGTGACACACAGAGGCGGGAGCACACTAACCAAGAGATGCACAGGCTAGGAACATGCAGGAATCATGGGCCAAATGGAATCAAAAATAAAGCAAGAACACAGCTGCATGCAGAGAATGTCTCTGGAAGCAGGAAGGGAGGAGGCTCCAACACCTTCTCAGAGAATCGGATCTGTCTCTGGGGCAGCCCTCCACTCATCTAAGGACTGCTTTGTGGCTGACTTCTGTGAATCATAACCATAGAAAGCTGCAATGCATCCTGAATGTATCTGATGCACTGAAAACTCTTATTAATATTCAAGTAGGAAACTGTTGCATTGCAGATAATTCATATTACTTCCAACATTGCTCTAAAGTACAAAAGTGAGACTACAATCAATCAGTCTCTATTTTCCTCTTTCTCTCTCTGACTAAATCTATGTCTATTGAGTTTTCAGCCACAGTATACATTTGAACACTGTATGTACAAAATACATTATATACCTCAAAGAAGCTTTTATGGGCCTATGAGTAGCGTAAAAATCAACCAAATAGCTATCATTTTATGAAGTTAAATATATCGGGCTCTTTACAACCTCCAAATATTCAGATAAAATCTAAGAACTACATTCTTTTATCTTTTAATATACAATACTCACAAAAAGGTCTAAGTATAGGAAGTCATCAAAATTCACATTAGCGGCTTTCTACATCGACAAATTCCAAATGGTAGACGTAAGAAGAGAAAGAGGAGCAGAGGAGAAATGAGAGATTATATCTGCAAAGATGGTTCCTATCGCTTGATAACTAAAACATCTCGCATACCTCTCCCCCTCGGCGGAAGTGGGGATCTTGGTATAAGGTCACAGAACAAGTCACTTGGGCATCAGACCAGAGACCTTCATTCGGGAAGAAATGAACTGCAGCTCAGCAGCAGAGAAACTTGAATCCTTTAAGGGAGAGAACTCCCTCAACTCTCAACTGATTTTTTCCTTCCAAGCCATGATTTCAAAAAGAAACAATAAAACATACATGCTTATATACATGGTAAAAGTCCAGACATTGTAACAAAGCCTGGCAAGCTGCTGTATACCAGGACACCAGAACATGGGAGGCTGAGGGAAGACTGCATCCTCAAAGGCCGCCTGTGCTGAACAGCAACTCTGCCTGATGAACTTAAAAACTAGCAGATTAGAGGTGAGACACAATTATTGGCATTTTATTTTGTACTATGCTCAGTAGAAATATACTAATGTATGTATGTGTGTGTACATGCACACTAATGTATGCATAGATACAGATGTATGTATGTATACACATACATACACTCATATTGAGCTAGGTCCTGAAAGCAGACCTTCCCAGTAACCATTAGAAGAGATGGGTTCCCTAGGTCCTCACCAGCGAACCACAAACTCACAGCCTTAGTAAAAAGTTCTGTCACCACAGCTCAAATACAAGTCCTGAAAATACCTCTTCAATCAAATGAGAATGCCACACAGCTACCACCCGCCTCCCGTGTGGAAATCCTGAGGCAGCTGTGGGGTACTGAAGAGGTGCTATTCCCCTCTGCCCAGGCTTGAGTGGAGATCCAGGAGCCGCAGCAATCCATCATTCATCTCCAGAACACAAGAACTGGTGTGGCCAGTTCTCCAGCCCAGACTTGTTCATTCCAGCTCTCCCTTTTGGCAACCCCCCCCCAAATAAAACCTATCCAGTTAACCATAACAACCTTGGACAGTAGATATGAGTGTTGGATAAAGGTGGGAAGAACATTTTTATCTGAAACTTCCTCAACTTGGAATCATATGACAACAGGACCATGTACTTAGCTCCTGACATAGTTGTAACTCTGCCTGGTGGACCAAATGTGGCTGCTAAACAAAGCAGTGAATTGGCTGGTTAATTGGATGATAAAAAATCTCAATCTACTCTTCAGGGGAGAGGTTGACATCTTATGTCAAATTTGAGAACTGTGCTGCAAACCCTTTATTTAAGCCATAGATTTTGTTAAATTGTGCTCTCTTCAACAAGCTCTTTGACGCCAATGCTCTGTGGCTTTGGGCTAACAGCATATGCCATTTCCCCCCAGCAGTGACAGTCCATGATCTGTCTAATTTAGAGAGGTCATATTTCCTAACCAAAAATAAACAGGGGGAAAGTTAACTCCCCTGAAAATGTATAGATTTATTATATTCTGTAGGGGGGAAATGTGACTGAAAACCCAAATAAGTATCAAGTAACCCTATTCTTTTTAAACTTCTAGTCACTATACACTGTATGTCTAGTCATGAACATTTATATTTTATATTTTGTTTAAAATACAAGATCAATTTTTACTCTCTGATAACAGCATTCACTCTTCTGAGTTACCCAGAATAAAAACTTCCCTTGATGAAGGTCAAACTATAATTAAGTTCTTATTTTTGGTACTGAGGAAAAAAGAGGGGGAAAACTATTTAATTGCCCTTAAAATGGAAAATATATAATGTTTCCACATTCGTGTAACTTAAAACCAAATAAACTTTTTTTCAAGCTCTCCCCGCCCTCCCCCCCAAAAAATTCTAGAGGGCAGTTGCGCTAACACGACTGCAATAACTTTTAAGTTATTACAGAGTAAATTCCAGACAACAGCTCTTACAGCCTTGTTCAGATTGTATAGTTTTCTTCCGTAGAACTCAAGGAAGTTCTACAGCACTCAATCATATTATTTACTTTCACTATTTTGTACTCCAGTCCATTATATGAAACAAAAATAGCAGAAGCAGATATTTATTATAAAACAAACATCCAAGAGTCAGCTCTGTCCTCCTGATTCCAAGAGACAATCTGCTGACAGATAAGCAACGGAAACCATCCATGAGCCCTAACTATTATAATATCATCCTCAAAAACCTGGCTCCATGTCTTCTTTTCACGCTATTATCTCAAACAGGAAAGAACTCTGTTTGTGCTTTTGATTGTTTTCTTCACTCTCTGCCACAGTCATTTTCCCTTTGTTGAGTACACCTTGCATCTTCTCCCATGTTCCTTAGATGATTCTTCTCACTGCCTTCTAGCCAGAAATACCAATAAGAACTTTCTTCCCAAGGCAATAAAAATTACATTACATTTCTAGTTAGTTTTGATTTTTCTATAAGGCAAATTCCCTCTGGATTCTGATTTCTTTAGAAGAATTTAAAAAATAATATTATCCCACACAAACTAAAGACTCATGTATTTCCATAAGAAATTTGTTGCATATCCACTAGTGGTGTGTGTGTGTGTGTGTGTGTGTGTGTGTGTGTGTGTGTGTGTGAAGGTGCACATGAGTTCTTGAATGTGTACAGGTCAGAATTCAACCTCAAGTGTCTTCATCAATTGTTCTCTGCCTTTGCTTTTGACAGCGTCTCACTAAACCTGGGCTTAACTGCTTCATATAGGCCTGCTGGACAACAAGCCCCAAGGGTCCTCCTTTCTCCACCTCGCTGGCCCTCAAATTATGGGCGCATACTGATACACCCAGCTTTATTCTTTTAGGTGCTGGGGCTCAATCTGAGGTCCTTGCTTCAACTTTGAAGTCTTTACTGATTGAGCTGTTTCCCCAGCTCAGGTACAATACCCTTAATTTCCCAATAGAACTAAAATTTTTTGTCTCAATTTTATCTTTTTTTTAAAGAATTTCATACATTGTTTTGAACATATTCACTTCCCTCCTCTCAGGTCCACAAACACACACTTATCTCATAACCCTCATCAGGAAAGCTTCTTTGCAGTAGATGGCAATCAGCACCGAGACCCCTGACTGGTCATGGTTCTGAGAATAGGACATTGTGGTGAACTCAGCCCTTAATGGGACACCAGTATTATTGTTAGGAATTTTAAGGACAGGTTACTGTGCTCGGTGGCCTGCAACATATCAGCATGTGTTCGATGCCATCATTTCAGAGTGATGACCATGACAGAAAGGAAAACAGAGCTCACCATGGTTACCCTCAGATGGCTGGACATACTGATTAAAGCCATTCATTGGACTTGACAATCCTTGGCATCTTAGGCTGGATAGATATCATGTCTATCAGAAATAGCCTGGCATTTAACAGAAAGCCGTCTTAAAAATTCCTGTTGCTAATGACTATTTGGTTAGCAAGTTTCAATAGTTTATCAATCAGAATTGACTTTCATTTTAACACTTCTCACTAAGAAAAGGGATGAATGAAAACCAATTTGTAGCTATTAGAACTCAAGCCTTTACATTTGAATGTTGGAGAAGCTCTGCCTGGACCTGAGAGCATTTCTAAACCATTTGTAGGGCATGTGAGTGACCAAATTGTTCTACTGATCTGGTCCTTATTAAGTAGAAGGGAGAAGCCCTCTACTCTGGAAAACACACTTTGACTTATTGTTCTCTGGATGCCAAGGGGACTTGGGTATCACATTAACTACAGGATACTTATTAAACGCATTGTTTAATTGAGAATCACATCTGTGGGCAGATCCATTGACACAGTCAAGGTGTGCCCAGACCTGCACTGCCTGCATCCTTTGAAGCCTATGGGCTGCATGCTCTCACAGCACATGAGCTGGGAGAGAATCCTCTGCCTTCTCAAAAGGAAAGTGCTAGAAGTTGCCTCCTGAGGAACAAAATTGTAGAGCCATAGTGTTTGTCAAGATGTAGAAAAATCCATTTGGAAGGGCAAGTGAGAAGTGACAGGCAAGAAATGTTTTTTAAAGAAGGATGTTAAGAGATGGTTTTCTCTACCACAAACCGGAAGCACAGTCAGCAGGTGAAGCATTGTGATAACAAGGCAGAAGGTGAAAACTAGAGCAACAGACAAAATGGTAGCCCAGAAACAGAGAAACTTGCCTCATGTGTATGTACGTGTGTGTGCGTGTGTGTGTGTGTGTACTATGTGTGTGAGAGAGTGTGTGCATGGGTGGGAGAATGTGTGCTTGTTTATGTGTTTGCTGTGTGTATACATGTGGGTGTGCTATGTGTATGCATGCTGTATGTGTACATGTGTATGCTGAGTGTACATACATGTATATATGTACTTTTCTGTGTGTGCATGTCTGTGTTGTGGGTGCACATATGTGTGTACATGTATGAGTGTGTGGATTGTGTGTGTGCATGTGTATGTGCATGTATGTGAATGTATGTGTGTTGTGTGCTATATGTGTGTGTGTATGTATATGTGTGCGTTGTGAGTGTCTGTGTTTAAGATAATATTTCTGATCATAAGGAAAAAGTAGTCCATTTCTGGGAAGTGAGAAATCCCACATACATTTAGTATAAAATAAATTTCAACACACACATTAGCCTACACAGATATATTTACAAAAAGACTAATAAATAAACATCGTACCTATGAAAGCCTGTGTACTTATTTTTCTTATACTTGAGAATGATGTAAATATAGTACCTATGGATGAAATTCTCAAGAGAATTCTAAATTTATATGCAGTACATACATGCATGCAAGCACACACAGCACACACATATACAAACACACATGCTCACAAATATGTTCTTCTGTGTTTCTGATATCACATGCTCATAGTTCATATGTATTAGTAAATATCTACATATACACTCTTGAATATGTGCCTGTGACCATGCCAAAAGTCAGTCATAACTGAGAGTCCAGAAACAGATGTGCACCTCTGTGGGTGCCTGATGCAGTGATTGCTTCCTTTCTTCATATTTGGCTTCCAATGAATCAAAATTAAACTTTGTTATTTTAAATTCCATTGTGCCTCTAATTAAATTACCTGCTCATATAAAAAGTTAATGAAAAACAAACAAATATCACTCCACCAACTTCTATTCTTGGTAAGAAAAGTTAAACACAAACAAAAACTCTACAATAAAGAAACAAACACAAATAACCAGTGCTGCTGGTGGGCAGTTATTTATTTACTGATATTTCATAGACAGCATTCAAGGCACAGAGCAACTGAAGCAAAACCGCATTCAGATTAAGAGATTATGGTACCCTCCAGGTATTTCTGTCTCCCACTTCTTCCATAAGGATTCCAGCACTCTGCCCAAAGTTTGGCTATGAGTCTCAGTATCTCCTTTGATACTCTGATGGGTAGAGTCTTTCAGAGGGGCCCTGTGGAAGGTTCCTGTCCTGTTCCTTGTCTTCTCCTACTTCCGATGCTATCCTGTTTGCTCTTCTGAGTAAGGTTTCAGCCTCTTCCCTAGGGTCCTCCTTGTTGTTTAGCTTCTTTAGGACTATAGATTTTAGTATGTTTGTCTTATATTATATGGCTAATATCCACTTATAAGTGAGTACGTACCCTGTGTGTCTTTCTGCTTCTGGGTTAGCTTACTCACGATGATCTTTTCTAGATCCCACCATTTGCCTGCAAATTTCATGATTTCCTTGTTTTCAATTGCTGAGTAGTATTCCATTGTGTAAATGTACCACAATTTCTCTATCCATTCTTCAGCTGAGGGAAATCTAGGTTGTTTCCAGATTGTAGCTATTATGAATAATGCTGCTATGAACATAGTCGAGCAAATGTTCTTGTTGTACGGTTTAGTATCTTTCAGATATATGCCTAGGAGTGGTGTAGCTGGATCTTGAGGTAGCACTATTCCTAATTGTCTGAGAAAGTGCCAGATTGATTTCCAAAGTGGTGGAACTCCACAAGGAGACCAATAGAGCTTAAAAAATCTGGGCCCATGGCGGGGGGTGGGGGATGGGGGTGGGGGAGGGGCTGCAGAAACCAATACTCCAACCAAGGACCATGCCCGGAGAAGACCTAGACCACCTGCTCAGTCTCCAAGTGGGTTCCCTAGCAAGGGGGAGCAGGAGCTGTCTCTGACATGAACTCAGTGGCTGGCTCTTTGAACACCTCCTTCTGGGGACGGGGGCAGCCTTGCTGGGCCACAGAGGAAGACAATGCAGCTAGTTCTGATGAGACCTAATAAGCTAGGGTCAGATAGAAGGGGAGGAGGATCTCCCCTATCAGTGGACTGGGGGCATGGGAGGAGAAGAGGGAGGGAGGGTGGGATTGGTAGGAAATGGAGGGGGCTACAGTCTGGATACAAAGTGAATAAATTGAAATAAATAAATAAAATAAATAAATAAATGATGAAAAATAAAATAATATATAATTCATTTAAAAAAGATTAAAGTACACAAAGAAAAGGTCTTTAAGGCTTGAGATATGTGTAGAGCTCAGTCGCACAGGCATTAGATCCACAACCATCATCAATCACAAAGACCCTGCAGTTACTTTATCTACACAGGCTCCAAATTACACGTTGATTGTTATTGTTTTCAAGTTATCATTTTAAAAACCCATGTAGAACAATGATTTTAGTTTTCAGGCTTCCAAAATGTAGTATCTCAGTCAAAAGATAAGTAAATCCCTATTTGCTTCTATATTGAGCTTGAAAGAAGAGTTGTTTACTCCCTGCAAATGAGGATTTATCACATGGCTGTTTTCTAAAAGACTGCTGATGACCAGTGATCAACGTGAATAGAAATAAGCCTCCCCTCTCTAACATTTAACCCGTTAAGTTCTTAAACACTTATAAATGCCAGCATAGAGGAAAGGGAAACATCAATAAATTAATTATATCAGAAACAAAGTTCTTGAAGGCACCAGTTTTCTGGTGGTTGTGAGCGTAAGTGCTGGGGACCTCAAGGAAAGACTTCCTATCTGTGTGGTCACAGTGTGGGCAAACATGGGAGCTGAGGCTGGGAGAAAGCAGTTGGACCTTAATGGTTTACAGCAGTATCCTGAGGTAAGAGAGGCCAGGAGCACACTGGGCCAGGAGTGAAAATGGCCCCTGGTAACACCCACGTGGTAATCCAGAGCAAACAACCGAAAGTTGATTGCTCATGGCTGAGAAGTTGCTCTGTGGTTAAAAGCATTTGCCATTCAAATGTGAAGACTAGAGTTCTGATTCCCACGCCCATATAAATGCTAAGTATGCCTATGACAGCTTTGGAAGACAGACAGTAATCTCCAGACCAAGCTGGCTAGTGAGACTAGCCTTGGCAGTGGACCACTGGGTTCACTGCCTAAATGAAAGGCAAAAGAGCCATTGAAGTTGATTCCCAAAATCAATTTTAGGCCTCCACATACAGGTACATTCATATGATTGTTCATGCCCACATACACACCACATACATGTGAAAATGAAAAAAAGAAAAATTTAAAAACTTATAATAATAAGGACGTAGAAACTCCTATTTATTTCTCCAGTTTAAGAGTACTTGTATAGAGCACGAACCAGCAAATGACACCATCCATGTATCATATACAAGAAATACATCATTTCACAACCAATTGCAGTTTTAATCTATCTTCAGTGTCCCACCCTCACATTTCCCTCAACTTCAGATCATCACTTACAAATGCCCTGTGCAGCGCACAAATCCATCCTGCTTCCACATACTGAAGAAGGCCATGCTTGAGGCGTGAGGTAATTCTTTCCTGCGATGCTTGCCAAAAACCATGTTAGGTTTCTTTTGTTGGGTTTCTTCAGGTTAGATTCAAGTTGGAAGATATCAAACTGCTGTGTTTATTTACTTTGACACTCAAAAATCATTTCGCTTGCTGCAGAACACAAGTGTAATTTAAACATCTGTTGCTGGAACACACGTGTTGCCTTAGGTCCCACCACTGGCACAGTAATGCGAACTCCCCAAAATAAACACACAGTGCACACTCTGAACACATTTGTACCACAAGCTGGAAACCAAAGGAACAGATTTCCGTTTGGATCATACATAAATGTATCATTTCCCTGGAAAACAAGACTCAGCCAATTTGTCAAAATTATTGGGTTCAAAGTAGGAAGTCCTTTTTATTTCAACTTGCTAGATTTAAGCTGTTTGGACTTCATACACTGGAGCTTTAAATAGCTTTCATATGCAGATTGTCATTCAGAAAACAAGGGCTCAAAGCACCTGCTTTTAAATGGATCCCTAAGTCCTCAGGGAGAGCACTAACTCCCAGAGTCCACTCCCCACCACCATGTCAGCTCCCTCTTCCCACGTGTTCCCTTCTGTTCCCAGAATTCACTCCATGCCATCTACCTTCTTTGCACATTTCTAGGATTCCAATCAAATTTGATTGCAAATCAAACACTCACTACTTTAACTGAGTTTGAGTTTATGTTCAACCTGGACACCAAAATGTTGCCTTATGAAGACTGTGAACTTACACCGGGCAGGTTCCAGATACCAGGGACTTGCTCAGGGCAGACTTTTTAACCTGACAAAGCTAGCAGGTAGCTGCTCTTGACTCACTCACCTTCACTAGGTCTGAGAACGAATGGGGCTTTGCTGACACCTCACTGGCTGCCTCAGACTTCATCTTTAAAAGGGAAGATGCACTTTAACAGTTAATTAACACCAAGCATGATTCTCTTGATTGTTCTATCTTGTTTTAATAAAAAGAACAGGAGAGTGAGTATGCAATGGTAAATCCTCTCAATGCAGAGCCCTGGAAGATCTCCTGCCCTTAAAAGAAAAGTGATTCCACAGACATGCCTGAATAAAAGAGAGAAATTTTCAATTGTCTGAAGGAAAGGGGGGAAAGTCTGTTTAGTCACTGAAGCAGAAACAGTGAGTACTTGAAGAAACAGAATCTTGTCAGCTTTGAAAGTGTTGTTAACTGCTCCACTGAGCTCTGTGTTAAAAATCAAATTTTAAGCCTCCGCTCTTCCTGCCATTCACTGCAGAAAGAAAAATACTCATAAAAGCGCTCTAATTCTTTCCAACGAAAGTACCAGAGCCATATGGGGTCCATATTTGAATTTAAATGCATTTTATGCTTTAGCATTTTCTTCTCATCACAATCCACAGAGTTATGGATTTGCTTATTATTATTGGCTTATGTGTTCAGATTTGGGAGGTACTGTGTGGCATTTCATGTATAATAAAATCTGGAAACACCCAGTACTGTATCACTTATTTTTCTGATTGCTGAGACCAAATATCTGAGAGAAGCAACCTGAGCATGGGAGGGTCTGCTCTGACTCATTGTTGAATACGTAGCATCACAGGGGGGAAGGCGTGGCAGCTGGCATGTTGCATCCTGCATCCTGTCACCCCCACAGTCAGGAGGCAGAGAGAGAGAGAGAGAGAGAGAGAGAGAGAGAGAGAGAGAGAGAGAGAGAGAGAGAGAGAGGAACTCGTGCACGCGGCCGCGGGTGCTCTTCTGTGCTCTCCTCTGTATGCGACCCCCAGCCCATGGAATGGTGCCACCTATGTGTAGGGTGAGTCTTCCTAAAACAATCATCAATGTGCCAGAAGTTCGTCTCCTAGGTGATTCTAGATCCTGCCAGGCTGGTGTCCACATCACCAGTGTGCTCCACACTATCAAATGCCACCTTCTCTACAGCCCCGACGGAACACCAGACCCTGTGGGCAGCATCCAAGCAGGAGTCCCTTACCTCTTTCCTCCCTGCAGGAGTCCCTTACCTCTTTCCTCCCTGCTGGTGCTCACAGCCCTGATCCTAGCTTTCCCCAGTTCTAATACATTGCTCCCTTTTCCTAGTGTATAGATCTTCACCACTGCATGACATAAACACATATTTGTGTTCACTTTCTCCTCACTCTACAGTGATTCTCTTGTTGTTGTAATTTTATTTTTTTTCTCATTTATTTTATTCACTTTAAGTTCTCCTTCCCTCCCTCACTCCCTCCCCTCCTCTCAGAAAAGGGGAGGTTCCTTTCCCATCCACCCCAGCTCATCAAGTTGCATCAGGGCTAAACGTGACTTTTCCCCCTGTGGCCTGTCAAGGCAGTCCCACCAGAGGAAAGTGATCTAAAAGCTAGCAAGGGAGTCTATGTCTGATGCAGTTCCCACTTCCCTTACTAGAGGACCCACTTGAAGCCTAAGTGTCCCATATGCTATATCTTTGAGGGGATTTAGGTCCTGTTCATGCATGGTCATTGGTTGATGCTTCAGTCTCAGCAAGCTCCTCTGGGCCCTGGCTAGTTGACTCTGTTGTTTTTCTTGTGGCGCTCCTGTCACTTCTGGGTCTTTTTCTTTTTCCTCCCACTCTTCCCCCAAGACTCCCTACTCATTGACCAATGTTTGGCTGTGAGTCCCAGCATCTGTTTTGAGGCTCTGCTGGGTAGAGCCTCTCAGAGGACAACTCTGACAGGCTCTGTCTGCAAGCCTAGCAGAGCATCATTCATAGTGTCAGGAGTTGGCACTCTCCAATAGGGTGGGTCTTTGGTTGGGTCAGGCATTATTTGGGTGTTCCCTCAGTCTATGCTCTATCTGCTCTATCTTTATCCCTGAACATCTTATAGGCAAGATAAAGTTTTGAGCAGTTTTTGTGGGTGGGCTGGTGTTCCCTACCTTTTACTAGAAAACTAGTCTAGTTAGAGGATATCCTCTTTAGTCTCTATGTCTCTGCTACTAGGAATCTCTGCTTAAATACCAATAAACAAAGTAACCCAATTAATGGGCATAGACCTAACACAGAATTCTCAACAGAAGAATCTCAATGGTCGAGAAGCACTTAATGAACTGCTCGAAGGCCTTAGCCATCAGGGAAATGCAAATCAAAACAACTCTAAGATTCCATTTCACACCAGTCAGAATGGCTAATATAAAAATCTCAAGTAACAGCACATGCTGGTGAAGGTATGGAGAAAGGGGAACACTTCTCCATTGTTGGTGGGAGTATAAACTTGTATGACCACTTTGGAAATCAATCTACAGTGATTCTTAAGTTCATTGCTACTAGAAATTTGTATATCATTACTGTGAAATTATTTTTAACATCATAAAATATATATAACATGTTTCCAGTGTTCTAATCATGTTTCTCATACTAAAGATAAAATTATAAGGAAGAGAATTTACCTAATGTCAAAATCCAGCAACACTTGTACAACCAAGACCATCACTTAGAGAGACCTGATAAGCTAGGGTCAGATGGAAGGGGAGGAGACCCTCCTGTCAGTGGACTTAGAGAGGGGCAGAGAGGAGACGAAGGAGGAAGAGTGGGATTGGGAAGGAATGAGGAAGGGGGCTACAGCTGAGATACAAAGTAAATAAATTGTAATTAATATTTTAAAAATTTAGTTAAAAAGACCATCAATATTTTAAAAATTTAATTAAAAAAGACCATTACCTAGAGCTAGTAACTATGCCCCAGCTTAAGTGTCTCTTGTTTCTGCATTAAAGTATTTGTTTAGAAAAACAAGATACAAAGAGCATTTTATTAACAAGAAAATTTATGTAACTGAAGATTAACAAAAATACCCACAATGGTAACCAAATATATGTAACAAACGGTTGAGTTTTGCATTGAATTTTCAAATACTCCAATTGGTCCCCTTCTGAAGAAAGCAGCTGTAATTATACATGGTTTACTGAGTTCGTTCATAAGATTTTTCTTTGATACTTTTCATCATCATCTCTCTCTACAAATATCTCTCTCATATGATGAATTGTTTTCCCAGCATCATTGAACTGTGTTTATTTCTAACCCACTGAGTCTCTTTAGAAACATTTCTCTAAGTGTTCTTAAACACACTGCATTTCAACCCCAGGGCCTGCCGCATGCTACACAAATACTCTGCCTTGAGCTTAACATTGCCCTGAATCTTTCATCAGTATCCTTTCTTCTTTGTTGCTAGAGTTCCCACCTCCCTCTGGAGGTAGATAGTCCTGTGTTCTTCATGCTCCTTATGTGGCAACATCGATCAATGTGCACCTGATGACTCACTTGCCTGCACAGCTATATAGTTTAGCTTTCATGGCAGAAGTCTCTCTTCTGAGGGCATATCTTGACAAGTTAGTTCAGTTGGTTCTGCCATTCCATCTGGTTACCATGATATGGTTTTGAATCATTTCCTCAACTAAAACCAGTGTTTTTGGACATTGTACATAGAATGTTCATAGAATGTTCAGGTAGACTGCCTCTTCCAAAGTCAAGAGTGGAACATTTACTAAAGCATGCACACAGTTAGAAGTGTATACAGAACTGGGAATATATTATCCACCTTGTATCTATTCCAGAAATAGACGGGAGATATGGTGGACATGGAACATGAACACAGGAAGAAGAACTGAGCACCAGCAGAAGTAGAGCTATTGGCAGAGGGCACACAGCAAAGACTTGTCAGGGTGTAACCTCAGCACTGTTAGGGGAAGCCAGTGGAAGGTTTCCCTTAGGGACCCGGGCAGTGCAAGTGGGAGCTGAGGTTGTAGCTCCCAGTAAATTTCCTTCCTCTCTCCTCCTGCTACCTTGTACTGTATAGGAGACCCATTTCTCCCTTCCTGGGTCTCAGTACTGGCCCTTGGGCTCCCACCTGGGAATGCCAAAATGCACAACTTCCTTCGCTGCTTGTTTTCTCTGTAGAGGAGGCAAGCACTGGTCCTTTCTGTTCAGTCATCTTTCTCTGATGAAAGCAAAAGCAGGTAACAAGGCATGATTCAACAGGATGCAGTTTATCCACATACACTTCTAAGATGAATAAACTGAAAGCAAAAGACATAAAATATCACAAGTGTGTGAAAGGAGGCGTCATTCACAAGGAAGGTACTAAGGGGCATCTTGATAAATGTAAGTTTGCCAGGAAAAGAAACTGCGGCCCTATGGGCTCAGCTGTTAACAGCATGCCCTGTTCTTCCAAAGGTTCAATTGACCAGTAGCAACATCGGTGGCTGTGGAGAACTGGGTATCTTACAACCTCCAGAAGCACATACTTCTCACCCAAAAACATACACACACACACACACACACACACACACACTGTAAAGCTAGTAAAATTAAATCTTAAGATCAATTCATATTTTAAGCAAAGCAAATCTAGAGGTAAGAATGCCAGATAGAAGCTATAGAAAAAGTCAGATGAGAATCAATGTGGTTTGAACTAAATCAAACAATGTATAAAAGAGGGAGGAACCATGTTTGAGGATAAATCCAGGTTGATATTTAGGAGATAAAACAGGATGAGATACTGTTAACTTTTGAGGAAGCACAAGAGAAAACTAAACAAAGAGGAAACTTAAACCTATTTTCAGCCTGACACCTCATGAACTGTTTTTACTTGTTGATGGAAAATATGTTTATTTCTCAGAATGCATGGCTAGCTTTAAATATATTTTAGTATTGGGATTCAGTAGTCCAATTATTGTGGATATTATGGATCAGATTATTTATGAGTTTTCAGAAGTGTAATATTTACACTTCTATACTTCTTTTCTATCATTTACTTTTCTGTTATGCTTCATTGGATTTGAAAAAGAGCAACAGCCTGCTTGTTGCCATTTCAGTTCAGTGTCAATGTCCACTTCAAGGCACTTCCCATTTTCTTGGAACAAAGCCTTTCCTGGGACTAGGGACGGTGCTTAAGAACCACGTGGAAGGAAAAGGGCAAGATCAGAGGCCAAATGGACAAGAAACAGCCGGAAACCATTGCAGAAAGCTATAGAATGAAAGTAATAAGGAATGGGAGTAAGAGCATGACTAAGATTTGACATCCAACACCACAGAATATTCCAGAAGTTCTGAATTGTGTCTGCCTGAATAACAACATTGCAAGGCAACAATTTCTTTTTGTTTCGGTATGTCCAGAAGGAGAGGCAACTATCACACACACACGGACACACACACACACACAAACATAAACTGAATGAAAACAGCAGCAGTCCTCAGCCAAGATGGACATCTCCCTGTTCAAAGACTTCTTTTGACCTGAGGATGGCACCAACTCGCTGTTTTGTTGATTTAGTGTTCTGATGTCTGATGGCCAGTTTGAGAACTCTAGTTCAGACCACTTGGAAACCATAGTACTTTCTCCACATCCAGGAGTCCAGGGATTCATGATGTTCAGTTGTTCTTCAGAATAATTCTCCACTATTTTGTGAAATTACCTCTCCAATTTCTTAGTGTCTCCAACAGCAACAGAACATTATGTGCCAAGACACAATAACTTCCTGCCGGATACCACCAAAGGAAAATAATGGTATCATGAATATTCACATAGGAAAATATGAATTTCCTTCTTTGCAGATATGGTCCAAACACCTTAAAAACCACATTTTCTTCCAAGCTTTCCACACTCACCAACCTGGGTGTCTTGCCAACATTAGAAGTTCCTTCTGATGAAGCGATGGACCATGGCCCTGCAACTGGACAAAAAGATGGCATTTTTCCACCAAATCCCTAGACTCTCCGCTTTAATAATGAGTGATAAAATACCCTGCAAAAGGCAACTTATGGCAACATGCTTTGTTCTGGCTCATGGTTCAAGGTACAGGCCATCATGGAGTGGAGGAGTTGAGGCAAGAGAAACTTAAAGCACCTGGTCACTTTGGAAATCAATCTGGTGCTTTCTCAGACAACTAGGAATAGTGCTTCCTCAAGATCCAGCTATACCACTCCTAGGCATATATCCAAAAGTTGCTCAAGTACACAACAAGGACATTTGTTCAAACATGTTTGTAGCAGCTTTATTCGTAATAGCCAGAACCTAGAAACAACCCAGATGTCCATCAACGGAGGAATGGATACAGAAATTGTGGTACATTTACACAATAGAATACTACTCAGCAATTAAAAACAAGGAAATCATGAAATTTTCAGGTAAATGGTGGGACCTACAAAAGATCATCCTGAGTGAGGTATCCCAGAAGCAGAAAGACACATAGGGTATATACTCATTTATAAGTGGATACTAGACTTATAAGATAGGATAAACATACTAAAATTTGTACACCTAAGGAAGCTAAACAAGAAGGAGGACCTGGAGTAAGATGATAAGTCCTCACTCAGAAAGACAAATGAGATGGACATTGGAAGTAGGAGAAAACAAGCAACAGGACAGGAGCCTACCACAGAGGGCCTCTGAAAGACTCTACCTAGCAGTGTATCAAAGCATATGCTGAAAATGCACTTTCTAACCTGTTTTAATTTAGATTGCCATAAACACAAACCACATGCACACTATTTTAAAAATTGAACCTCAACAGAAAACCGTGGGTTGTTTTAAAATAAAGGAAGCGTGGTGTGTGGTACCTCTTCATACAACTATCTATGACCGAATTTTCCATAAAGTCACATGTAGCCACTGAATGAGGGCCCGGCTCAGCAGCTACCGTGTAGCCTCCTCAGACAGGTTCAGATGTAGCCTGGCTGAGCAAGTTCCTCCAGTACTTGCTGTACTGTACTTGCAGTACAGTACTTGCTCTAGCAGCAAAAGCTCTTCCACAACCCCAGTAGCTTGATAGGAGCTGGTCCGTCAGCCCACAACTCCTTGCAGCTGAGCTTATGTCACTGATTTCCACTACCAAAAGAAAAAAAAAAAGAATTAAAAAAAACAATAAAAAGGAATGAAGAATACGAACAGAGTGAGGGGTCCCCAGACCTCAGACATAATATAAATAAAAACATAGTAACACATCCACAGCTCTGAATGTCCATAGCCTCTCAGTAGTGCTGGGCCTGTGCTATAGTGCTCAGCATGTGGTTTCAATTCCAGCAACAAGGCACGTTTGTTTGAGAGCACGCTGGCTGCTCACTTCACTCTTCACATGCAAAAAAAAAAAAAGAAAGAAAGAAAAAAGAAAAAAGAAAAAGAAAAGGAAAAAAAAGCCACAACCTGTGACTCCCCTTCAGGGGTCAAGTGTCTGGCATGTGGCTGCTATGTTACGGTCGGTATAATCTTCCAGACTATCCACGCTGCAGACCTGGAATCTTTGATGTCAAAGAGACCTTTGTTTATGTAGTAGGTATGTAGTGTATATGTACTAAACACATAAACCGAAGAAAAGAAAGCCATAAGCTAGAGAAAAGAAAGCACAAACAGGCTTCCCTGGACATGAAATGACTGGTCCCTCACTACTTGTAGACTGACTGACATACAGCAGCCATAGGCTTTGCTTTCCAAAATATAAACACAAAGTTGATCACCTTTAACCGCCCTGCGCACTGAGCCTGCGCTCTGAGACTTCATTCCTCATGCTGAAGGATTATATGACTTGGTGGAATCTCGCATCAAAATCTGATACCACTTGGTATTTATTGAAACATTTATGTTCACTGCTTTCATTATTTCAACACCCATGACGTACAGCCACCTCACTTTTAGCTGCAGCCCCTTTAAAAGGAAATAAAGAGCTGAAAGAAATCCCTTGATCCTATCCTCAAGAGCTTCCCTTTCTTTTTAGCTATTGAAGGTCTAAATTCTGTAATAGAGTTGGGGAGTGATATCCCAGAATCACTAGAAACACATGAGAAGTTTTGTTCTTTGGAACTGACTTTTATTTTGGCAAATAAAAGTCCTTTGAAACAATGCCTACTTCCACCATGTTCCTCCACCATAACGAAACATGGTGTCAAACAAAGAGATAGAATCCACCAGAAGGTCTATGTCCCAACTCCTGCTTTACAATGCACCAGCCACAGGAGCTCTTTAACCTTGTCAGAATCTTCCGTGCCTTAGCAAACATAAGCTGAATTGCACTGATTCTTTCTCCCAGAGAAAATCTAAAGATGAAGTTGACAATTAGCACACACATGTGAGTGCTCCATAAATCACAATGTTCCAAAACGCTAAGCTTAGTTTTTTGAGGCTACCAGACAAAAGAAGATAACAAGAAACAAGTCCTGGGGTCTTTTAGAACACTAGTCCCAACAGCTAACATCTGCTTTTAGAAAGGATTCTATTGAACACCACAGCAGAAAGCCTGCCTCTGGAGGTACCAGAGTCCTGCTGCAGCACCAAAAGTTGCCACACCAACTGCCGGCCCATCACACCCCATGGCCCCAGAGAAGGCAGCTCTAGTGAGCTATCTTGTCCCTGGCTGGCCAAGGACTTCTTTGGGGAATTTCATCCCAAATCAAACTGTTCCCCCAAACATTAGAAATTAAAAGTGCTTTCCCTGCCTTTGCAAGCTGTCCTCAAAATATACCTCTTCAGCAATTGACTCTCAGTTCATATGCATTCAGATAAGACTCGGGACCCAGCAAAACTAACACAGAGAGGATAGGAATACAGTGCTGCTTAGATAAACTTTTGTTTTGTTTTGTTTTGTTTTGCACGTTAATGCAAGTTGGAAAGGGAAACCTCAGTTGAAAAAATGCTCCCAACATATCAGTCTGTGGACAAGCCTGTTGGACATTTTTTTCTTTTGTTTCAAATTATTTTGAATTTATATATTCACTTTATGTCCCGATCATATCCCCCTTCCTCCTATCTTCTTCCCCCTATCTCCTCTACACTTCTCCTCAGTAAAGGGAAGTACCCACCAACCCACCCAGCACATCAAGTCACATCAGGAATGAACCCATCCTCATACACTGAGGCCAGGCAAGGCAGCCCTGTTAGGAAGAAGTGATCAAAAGCAGGCAACAAGGTCCATGTTATAGACATGATAGGAGGAAAACTCCAATCTACCTACAAAACCTTTGACCCCAATTTACCCTATCTACAAGATGTGTGGAGATAAAGATAGAGCAGAGACTGAGGCAATTGTGAATCAAGGCCTGGCCCAACCTGAGACTTGCCCCACTGGAGAAAGCCAACCCCTAATACCATTAATGATACTCTGCTATGTTTACAGTCAGAAGTCGAACATAACTGTCTTCTAAGAGGCTTTTCCCAGCAGCTGACTGAATCAGATGCTGAGACTCACAGCCAAGCATTAGGTGGAGCTTGGGGAGTCCTGTGAAAGAGTAGTGAGGAAGTATAGAAGGACGAGGAGGGAACAAGAACACCATAAGAAGACCAACAGAGTCAACTAACCTGGGCCCATGGGGGCTCACAGAGACATAAGCGCCATCCAAAGAGCATTGCATGGACTGGACCTAGCCCCCTACACATATGTAACCAATGGGGAGCTTGATCTTCTGGTGGGTCCTCTAGTAAGTTGAACAGGCAGGTTTATTTTTGATAACTGATGCAGGAGGATTAGTTCACAGTGGGTAGTACAGTACACTCCTGTACTGGTGGTCCTGGGTTCTAGAAGAAAGCAGACTGAGCAAGCCGTGAGAAGCAAGCCATTAAATAGCAGTCTTCCATGGCCTCTGCATCACCTTCAGCCTCCACATTCCTGCCCTGCTGAGCTCCTGCACTGACATCTTTCCATGATTGTCTTTGGGTCATGGTGCTTCATCATAGTGATGATAACCCTAAATAAAACAGGTCTTGTCCAGTTCTTGTTTCTTTTTCCATTTTTAGCTTACCAATTCATCAAGAAATTAAGCTCAGCAAGTAAAATATTGGAGTCCAACACTGCCAACCCAAGTTTCATTTCTAAGATACATGTAATGATGGAAAGAAAGAAAACCAACTACACAGTGTTGCCCTTTGACCTCCATGTGAGTACTATAGTATATTGACACACATACACTCACACACCAATAAATAAGCAATTTCTAAAATAGATAATCCTTTGACTTTCCTCTACTCAAATCCTTTGTATATATTTTCTCAATTAATTAGTATGCTCAGCCTTGAATGGATCATCTTTTCACACACACACACACAAATACCAGAAAGTACAATATCTGGTTTCATTCCCAAGATAGCTCACACAAATGGAGGTCTACATTTACAGAAAAATGAACAGTGCAATGGTCAGCTTGTTTCCAACCAGCACAGTTAAGCCTGAATGCCAACTTGATAGATGGAGGGCTGCACATAAGATCAGCAAAGCCTATCTCTGGGTGTGTCTGTGAAGGTGTTTTCACAGACATTTAGATCTTGCCCTCAAATCTGAAGAATTTACCTACTGGTAGATTCCAACTTTTAATGCACAATTGAGAAGAGGAGGAACTATGCACAGTGAGATCTCTTCAAAGGAAGCAAGTCACTAGAAACATGTTTTCAGAAACTGAAACTTTCTCTAATCTCTTCTGTTACTGTTGCCCTTGGCTTCCTATCTGCCATAACAAACATGCTCTACCAAGTCTTCCACCATGATGGCTGAAATCTCTGCCATTATGCCCTAGAATAAACATTTCCTTTTAAATGCCAACACAACTACAACTCTTTGCTCTACAATGCTGTTCCTCTTGCAAGATATGCTGGTGTAACAGTGGTACAAAGCTTGTCTGAGCAGTCAACCAAAATCTGAAGGCCCACTCCAGGAAATAGAACCCATGCCCAACACTGATTGGGTGACCTGAGACTAGATAGCCCAAGGACCAAAGGAAAAAAACAAGTACTACTGTTTTAAAAAATAAAATAATATAAAATACAGCAATCAGATGATGTCTAAAGATAGTTTGCTATACTCATGCATCAATGCCTTGCACATCCATCATCAGAGAAGCTTCCCCTGAAGCAGATAGGAACAAATACAGAGACCCACAGCCAGACATTATGCAGAGAAAGAAAGGGTCCTTGGAACACTCCGCCATAAACAGGATGTGTCTGTCAGCTGCCTCCACCCAAGACTCAGAGATCTCTGTGGAAAAGGAGGCAGAAAGAGTAAGTTTCAGAGGGGATGGAGGACACTAAGAAAACCAGGCCCTCTCAGTCAACAAGATCTATGCACATATGAATTCACAGAAACTGAAGCGGCATGCACAGGGCCTGCAAAGGTCTGCACCACAAGAGTTCTAGAGCTGAAAGATGTAGACATGCTGCCATCCTATGCTAGAAGCTATGTCCATTTTGATAACCACTTGCAAATGAGAATTTAGTGTCTTCCAAGGGAGCCTCACTGGGAAAAAACTACTCTTAAGGGCAGCCTGCATGCCCAGGAGCAGACAGCCAACAGAAAATGACTGAATGTCATCTCTGGTGGTTTCTTGTCTTATGAAGTCATGCCAGGAGGGTTTTTTTCCTCCCCCTTCCCCAATTCTCTCTCTCTCTCTCTCTCTCTCTCTCTCTCTCTCTCTCCCTTTACCCTACAGGTCCTTGGTATATCTGTTATGACTTAGATTTTAGTACTTTCATGGTATTCCTGAGTGTGTGAATGAGCAAGTATCTTCTCTTGGGCTCATTCCCTTCTGTTTGTTTGTTTTATGCAATTCCTGAGTGTTGGTTTTTGTTTTATCTTATTATAATACATTTTATTCTATAACTATACCTAAGAATCCTGTATGTACTGAGGTAGGTTCTCCCATTGAGCCTGGAACTTAGCTTCACATGCTTGCCATAAACCCCAGGAACCTTATCTATACTTCCTCTATGCTGGGATTACAGGCACTGAAAACTCATGGCTTTCATGTGGGTGCTGCAGATCTAAAATCTGGTGTTCACACTTTGCTAAGTGAGCCTCCCACTAGCCCTATATTACCCCACAAGCTTGCTTCTTTGGATAATTGCCCTCAACTCAGAATCATCTATTTCCATCTTCTGTCTAACTAGTAACTATGACTAATCAAATCAAACGCATTCAATACTTTTTTTTCTCTCTCTTTATTACTTTGTCTATGGTCTAGACTCAGGATCTCATGAACTATTACCAAAATACTATTGGATTTTCCTGCTGAAAGTCGAATTAGAACTCACCCAAATTCATAAGCCATACCACTAACACCATGAAATGTTACTCTGGTCTGATGTTACTGTGTGTCTGATGACATTAGAATCAGCAACTGAAGCCTCTGCATTCATCACCAGAAAATCTTACAGCATTACATACTTAACTCTATATAAAGGGATATATTGGGAGGATCTCCCCTTTCAGTGGACTAGGGGAGGAGACTATGGGAGAAGAGGGAGGGAGGGTGGAATTGGGAAGAGTCAAGGGAGGGGGCCAGAGGATGGATACAAATTGAATAAATTGGAGGATCCAAGATGGCTTCCCCAGGAGGACACTGTGTCTGAGGAGCAGGACAGTAGTGTAGGCACAGCGACCGGGAGACTGAGATCTCAGACCTAAAACACCAGCGTTTGCGACAGCCAGGTGAGCGGAATTCCTACGGTGGGGAAATCAAGTGGAAAAGTCCAAGGGACACCCAGCTATTCCCAGGAAAAACTCCGAAGGGAGACAGGCTGCGCACAGCCGGGCTGGGTGCCTAAGCCACCATTTTGGGCTGGGTCACAGGGTACCCCAGATGGACTGAGTTTCACCCAGATACCGCGGGCTGCACTGCACGGGCACAACAACCCTCTGTGCCAGTGGCCTCCACTTTGGGCTGGGGCACACGGTACCCTGGACGGACTGAGTTTCACCCAGATACTGCAGGCTATACCAGCCAGACCCACACCCCTAGACACACCCAGCCACCACACCGGATTGGGACTCATAGTATCAGGTCCAGACCAAGGTGCCCCAAATACCATCTCAGACCATGGTGCACAGCCCCTGACCCAGAAGGAGGCGCCAAGGCTCCAGTCTAGAAGAGAGCCTTTAGCAGCAAGCTCAGGGCAGAGCTCGGAGACTCCTGACCAGAGCAGTGCCCCCAGCGGTCATATCAAAGGGGGACACGCAGCCTCTGGCACAGAGTGAAGAGCCAAACCTCCAGACCAGAGGGGAGACAAGCCTGTAGTGCTCACAGCCTCTGGCACAGAGCCCGAAGCCAGGCACACAGATCCCACAACAGAGTTCAACTGAGGCACAACACACACTATCAAACCACTAGAAGTCCCTGATCTTCTTGAAGAATACTCCTGACACAAGAGATTGACAGTTCCAGTCTGAAGTTCAGCCTTGAAGCACAAACAGCTCCTTGATTATATATAAACAAATGCCCAGAAATCGGCAAAAGAACTCACCCAACAAAAATCAGGACACCATGGCCCCACCAGAAACACCCAAAAGCAATAGAGATGTTAATGCAGCGGAGACACAGGAAAATTATATTAAAGCAATAATTATGCAGATATT
>CM053766.1:36200424-36217231 GCA_028658305.1 Pachyuromys duprasi | reverse complement strand
AGACCAAACTGAGCAGGGCACAGGGGTCTTGTATGAGACGGTTTCTACAATCAAGGACCATGTGTGGATGTGGCCTGGATCCCCCGTTCAGATGGGGCCCATGATAGCTCGGTGTAGGACTGAAGACCCTACTCAGGGAAACAGGGACTGTTTCAGTCATGAACTTGATGGCTGACTCTTTGACCCTCCCCCATACAAGCTGGGGAGTGACAGACTGGCTAGATCCCAGGGGAGGACATTGCAGCCAGCCCTGAGGAGACAGGATGATCTGGGGTTGGATGGAAGGGAAGGAGGTCCTCCCCAGTTGGTGGACCTGGAGGCGGCGGGGAGAAGGGAGTTGAGGGAGGGAGGGGACGGGTAGGAGGGAATGAAGGAGGGGGCTATGCCTGGGATGCAAAGTACCTAACCTGTGATTGATATAAAAATTAATAAATTTATTTTTTAAATAAATAAATTAGAGTTTATTCAATTTGTATCCCAGCTGCAGCCTCCTGCCTTATCCCCTCCCCAAAACACCCTCCCTCATCTTCTCCCATGCCTGTCTCCAACTTCACTGATAGGGGAGGTCCTCCTCCCCTTCCCTCTGACCCTAGCCTATCAGGTCTCATCAGGACTGTCTGCATTGTCTTCTTCTTTAACCTGGTAAGGCTGCTCCTCCCTCAAAGGAGGTTATCAAAAGCCTGCTACTGACTTGATTCCAGAGACAAGTACTGTTCGCATTACTAGGGAACCCACTTGGAGACTGAGCTGCCATGGGCTACATTTGTGCAGGGGTTCTAGGTTATTCCATGTATGGTCCTTGGTTGGAATATCAATCTCAGAAAGGACCCCTGTGCCTAGATTTTTGTTGTTGTTGTTTCTGTTGATCTCCTTGTGGAGCTCCTGTCCCCTCCAGGACTTTCTATCTTATAAGTGAGTATATAACATGTTTGCCTCTCCGCTTCTGGGATACCTCACTCAGGTTGATCTTTTCTAGTTCTTACAATTTGCCTACAAATGTCATGATTTCCTTGTTTTTAATTGCTGGTGGTATTCTATTATGTAAATGGACCACAATTTCTGTATCCATTCCTCAGCTGAGGGACATCTGGGTTGTTTCCAGGTTCTGGCTATTATGAATAAAGCTGCTACAAACATGGTTGAGCAAATGTCCTTGTATACTTGAGCCTCTTTTGGATATATGCCTAGGAGCGGTATAGCTGGATCTTGAGGAAATTCTATTTCTAATTGTCTGAGTGACTGCCAGATTGATTTCCAAAGTGGTTGTACAAGTTCACATTCCCACCAACAAAGGAGGAGGGTTCCCCTTTCTCCACATCCTCTCTAGCATGTGTTCTCACTTGAGTTTTCGATCTTAGCCATTCTGATGGGTGTAAGGTGAAATCTCAGGCTTGTTTTGATTTGCATCTCCCTGATGACTGAGGAGGTTGAGTATTTCTTTATGTCTTTCTCAACCATTCAATATTCCTCTATTTAGAATTCTCTAAATTTAGCTCTGTACCCCATTTTTAATTGGATTACTTAGTTTGTTGCTGTTTAACTTCTTAAGTTTTTTATATATACTGGATATTAGCCCTCTGTCAGGTATAGGGTTGGTGAAGATTCTTTCCCAAACTGTAGGCCATCATTTTATTCTGATGACAGTTTCTTTTTGCTTTACAGAAGCTTTTCAGTTTCATGAGGTCCTGTTTATTGATTGTTGATCTTAGAGCCTATGTTATTGGTGTTCTGTTCAGGAAGATTTCTCCTGTGCCAATCAATTCAAGGCTCTTCCCCAGTTTTTCTTCTAACAGGTTTAGTGTGTCTGGCTTTATGTTGAGGTCTTTGATCCACTTGGACTTTAGCTTTGTGCAGAGTGATAAATATGGATCTATTTGCATTTTTCTACGTGTAAACATCCAATGAGACCACCATTATTTGTTGAAGATACTGTCTTTTTTCCATTATATGGTTTTGGCTTCTTTGTCAAAAATCAAGTATCCATAGATGTGTGGATTTATTTATGGGCTTCTATTCGGTTCTATTGATCCACTATTCTGTTTCTACGCCAATACCATGCAGTCTGTAGTACAGCTTGAGATCAGGGGTGGAGATACCTCCAGAAGATCTGTTGTTGTACAGGATTGTTTTAGCAATTCTAGTTTTTTTTTTTTTTTGTTTTTCTGTAGTACAGCTTGAGATCAGGGGTGGAGATACCTCCAGAAGATCTGTTGTTGTACAGGATTGTTTTAGCAATTCTAGGTTTTTTTTTGTTTTTCCATGTGAAATTGAGCATTGTTCTTTCAAGGTCTGTAAAGAATTGTGTTGGTATTTTGATGGGAATTGCATTGAATCTGTAGATTGCTTTTTGCAGGATGGCCATTTTCACTATGTTAATCCTACCGATCCATGAGCATGGGAAATCTTTCCATATTCTGATATCTTCTTCAATTTTTTCAGAGACTTGAAGTTTTTTCAAATAGATCTTTCAGTTGCTTGGTTATAATCACACATGGTGCTTTATGTTATTAGTGACTATTGTGAAGGGTGTTGTTTCCCTAATTTCTTTCTCAGCCCTTTTGTCTTTCATATACAGGAGGGCTACTGATTTTTTTGAGTTAACTTTGTATCCAGCCACTTTGCTGAAGGTGTTTATTAGCTGAAGGAGTTCTCTGGTTGAATTTTTAGAGTCATTCATGTATACTATCATATCATCTGCAAATAGTGATAATTTGACTTCCTTTTTGATTTGTATCCCTTTGATCTCTTTTAGTTGTCTTATTGCTCTAGCTAGGACTTAAGTACTATGTTGAAGAGATATGGAGACAATGGGCAGCCTTGCCTTGTCCCTGATTTCAGTGGGATTGATTTAAGTGAAGGTATAATATTCTTGTGGAAGGTACCCTTGTTCATTCAAATGTTGATTTCTCTACCCCACCACTTGGTTTCATTCTGGACATTGCATTGTGAGGTTTATTCTAAACATCAACTGTCTCAGGTTTGTATAAACACGCCACCATTTGTTCTCTGTAATCCTCAATTAAACAACCAGCCAATGTTGTGCAATAGAGAAAATAGGGTGGGAAATCCTGGTCCAGAGAGAGGAGAAGGAAGCAAGTTGGCGTGGAAAGAAGCAGCAAAGGACTTGGAACCATGAGGAGGGATGAACCAGATCTAAGATATGACTAAAAGCAAGTATAATGGGGTAAAATCTGAATGGTAGGAAACTATGCGGCCTTGGAGGTTTAGGATGGAGTAACTATTGCGCAGCATTGTGCTGTAGATTGATTAAATAAATCCTAGTCTCTGTATGGTGATTTGGGTATATAGCTGGTTTAGGAATAACTGCTGCTTAGCTAAAAGATAAACCAATAATAAATATTAATAACCCACAACATTTAAGTTTCTCTCCATTTAGTTTAATGTTGGATATAGGCTTTCTGTATATTGTCTTTTTATTTTTATTTTTTTATATTAATCACAGGTTATTTACTTTGTATCCCAGCCACAGACCCCTCCCTCATTCCCTCCCAATCCCATCATCCCTCCCCAATCTCCTCCCTGCCCCTTTCCAAGTTCACTGCCAGGGGAGGTCCTCCTCCCTTTCCATCTAACCCTAGCTTATCAGGTCTCTTCAGGACTGGCTGCCATGTCCTCCTCTGTGACCTAGCAACACTCTTACTCCCTCGGGGGTTGGGAGGGAGATAAAAGAGCCAGTCATTGAGTTCATGTCAGAAATAGTTTCTGTTCCCCTTCCTAGGGAAACCCACTTGGTTACTGAGCTACCATGAGCTATATCGGAACAGGGTTTCTAGGTTATAACCATACATGGTCCTTGGTTGGAGAAACAGTCTCGTAGAGGGCCCCTGTGCCCTGATATATTTTATCCTTGTGGAACTCCTGTCCTTTCTAGGCCATACTAACTCCCCCTTCTTTCATATGATTCTCTGCACTCTTCCCAAGTTTTGGGTATGAGTCTCCGCATCTGCTTTTGATACACTGCTAGGTAGAGTCTTTCAGAGGACCTCTGCAGTAGGCTCCTGTCCTGTTACTTGTTTTCTCCTACTTCCCCTGTCCATCCCATTTGTCTATCTAAGTGAGGATTGATCATCTTACCCTGGGTGCTCTTTCTTATTTATTTCTTTAGGTGCACATATTTTAGTATGCTTATCCTATCTTATAGGTCTATATAAGTGAGTATATTTCATGTGTGTCTTTCTGCTCCTCAAATTCTTTTTTTCAGAGACTTGAAGTTTTTTCAAACAGGTCTTTCATCTGCTTGGTTAAAGTCACCCCAAAGTATTTTATGTTATTAGTGGCTATTGTGAAGGGTGTTGTTTCCCTGATTTCTTTCTCGGCCCTGTTGCCTTGGGTATACAGGAGGGCTTCTGATTTTTTGAGTTAATTTTGTATCCAGGCACTTTATTGAAGGTGTTTATCAGTTGAAGGAGTTCTATGGTTGAATTTTTGGGGTCGCTCATGTATACTATCATGTCATCTGTGAATAGTGAAACTTTGACTTCTTCTTTTCCAATTTGTATCCCCTTGATCTCCTTTAGTTGTCTTATTGCTCTAGCTAGAACTTCAAGTACTATGTTGAATAGATATGGAGAGAATGGGCAGTGTTGCCTTCTCCCTGATTTCAGTGGGATTGATTTAAGTTTCTCTCCATTGAGTTTGATGTTAGCTATAGGCTTGCTCTATATTGCCTTTACTATGGTTAGGTATGTACCTTGTACCCCTGATCTCTCCAAGACTTTAAACATGAATGGATTTTGGATTTTTGTCAAAAGCTTTTTTGGCATCTAAGGAGATGATCATGTGATTTTTCTCCTTCAATTTGTTTATATGGTGGATTCCACTGATGGATTTCCATATATGAACCACCTCTGCATGCCTGGATGAAGCCTACTTGGTCATGAAAAATGATATCTTTTATGTGTTCTTGGATTCGGTTTGCAAGTATTTATTGAAGAATGATATCTTTTATGTGTTCTTGGATTCGGTTTGCAAGTATTTATTGAGTATTTTTGCATCAATGTTCATAAGAGAGATAGGTCTGAAGTTCTCTTTTTTTCATTGGGTCTTTGTGTGATTTAGGTATCAAGGTGACTGCGGCTTCACGGAATGAGTTTGGTAGTGTTTCTTCTGTTTCTGTTCTGTGGAATAGTTAGAAGATAACTGAAGTTAGCTCTTCTTAAACTGTCTGGCCCTGGGCTTTTTTTTTTTTGAAAGGGAGACTTTTGATGACTACTTCTATTTCCTTAGGGGATATAGGACTATTTAATCTATTTACCTAATCTTGATTTAGTGTTGGTAAATAGAATCTATGAAAAGAATTGTCCGTTTCATTTAGATTTTCAAATTTTGTGGCATATAGACTTTTGAAGTAACACCTAATGATTGTTTGGATTTCCTCAGTATCTGTCCTTATATCCCCTTTTTGTTTCTGATTTTGATAATTTGGGTAGTGTCTCTCTGCCTTTTAGTTAATTTGGCTAAGGGTTTGTCTATTATGTTCATTTTCTGAAAGAACCAGCTCTTGGTCTCATTGATTCTTTGAATTGTTTCCTTTGGTTTTATAATTCATTGATTTCAACTCTGAGTTTACTTACTTCCAATCAATTCCTCCTCTTGGGTGTGTCTGCTTCCTTTTTTTTCTAGGGCATTTAGGTGTGCTGTTTAGTTGCTTGTATGAGATGTCTCAAGCTTCTTTCTGGAGTAACTTAGTGCTATGAACATTCCTCTTAGCACTGCTTTCATTGTGTCCCCTAAGTTTGAGTAAGTTGTGCCTTATTTTCACTGACTTTTAGGAAGTCTCTAATTTCTTTTTTATTTTTTCCCTGACCAAGCTGTTATTGCATAGAGAATTGTTTAGTTTTCATGTATATGTAGACTTTTGCTTATTTTTATTGTTACTGAAGTTTCATTTTAGGGCATGGTGGCCTGATAGTATACAAGGGATTATTTCCATTTTCTTGTTTTTGCTGAGGCTTGTTTTGTGTCTGAATATATGGTCAATTTTTGAGAAGGGTCCATGAGGTGCTAAAAAGAAGGTATACTCTTTTGAGTTTGGATGAAAAGTTCTGTAGCCATCTATTAGGTCCATTTGATTTAGGACCTCTGTAAATGTCATTATTTCCCTGTTTAGCTTCTGTCTAGATGATCTATCCCCTGTTGAGAGTGGAGTGTTGAAGTCTCCTACTATTAAGGTGTGGGATCGATGTGTGATTTAAGCTTTAATAATGTTTCATTTATGAATGCAGGTGCTCTTGTATTTGGGGCATAGATGTTCAGGAGTGTGATGTCCTCCTGGTGGATTTTTCCTTTGATGAGAATGAAGTGCCCTTCCTCATCTTTTTTGATTAATTTTGGTTGGAAGTCTATTTTATTAGATATTAGGATAGCTACCCCAGCTTGTGTTGGGGGTCCATTTGCTTGAAAAGCATTTTCCAGCCCTTTTCTTGAGGTTATGTTTATCTTTGTTGCATAGGTATATTTCTTGGATGCAGCAGAATGTTGGATCCTATTTCTGCAACCATTCTGTTAGTCTGTGTCATTTTATTGGAGAGTTGAGTCCATTGATATTGATAGACAATAGTGACCAATGAATGTTAGTTCCTTTTATTGTGGAGTTGGTGGTGTTACAATGTTTCAACGCTTGTTTTCTTTTAATTTCTTGTTGTGAAGTTATCTATATCCTGTCTTTTTTGGGGGGTATAGTTGTTTTCCTTAGATTGGAGTTTTCCTTCTAGTGTCTTCTGTAGGGCTGGGTTGCTGTGTAGATGTTGTTTAAGTTTAGTTTTGTCACGGAATATTTTGTTTTCTCCATCTATGTTGATTGAAAGTTTTGCTGGCTATCATATTCTGGGTTGACATCTATAGTCTCTTCAAGTCTGCATGACAGCTGCCCAGGCCCTTCTGGCTTTCATAGTTTCTGTTGAGCAGTCTGGTGTGATTCTGATAGGTCTACCTTTATATGTTACTTGGCCTTTTACCCTTGCTACTTTTAATATTTTTTCTTTGTTTTGTAGATTTAATGTTTTGACTATTATGTGATGTGGGAAGTTTCTTTTCTGGTCTAGTCTTTGGGGTTCTGTAGGCCTCTTATATGTTAATAGACATCTTTTTCTTTAATTTGAAATTTTTTTCTTCTATGATTTTCTTGAAAATATTTTCTGGATCTTGGAGCCTGAAATATTTTTCATCTATTCCTATTATTCTTAGATTTCATCTTTTCATGGTGTCCTTGGATTTTCTGTGTTTGTAACTTTCCTGATTTTACTTTTTCTTTGAGAGATGTATCAATTTCTGCAATTTTATCTTTGGTGCCTGAGATTGTCTCTTCCATCTCTTGTATTCTATTGGTGATGCTTACCTTTGTGGTTCCTGGTCTTTTCTCTAAGTTCTCCAGCTCCAGAGTTTTCTCTGTTTGTGTTTTCTTTATTGATTCTAATTCTGTTTTTATGTCTTGCACCATTTCCTTCATCTCTTTGAATGTGGTTTCATGTCTTTCCATGATGGCCTCTATTTTTTTGTTCATTTCCTCCCTATATGCCACTACTTGTGCCTCTATTTGTTTGGCTGTATTCACCTGTATTTCTTTGAGAGCTTGGTTTGTTTCCCCTTTATGTGTCTCTAATAACTGGATAAGCATAGCTTTAAAATAACTTTCCTGTGTTTCCAATGAATTAAAATATCCATTGATTTTGGTGATTGCTGATGAAGCCATGATGTCCTGACTTTTGTTGGCTGTGTTCTTATACCGACCCCTAACCATCTGCTTATCCGTAAACTTTGTTGTTTGTTCCTGGAGTCTGTACTTCAGACTGGGTCGTCTGTCTCTGGTGTCTGGAATATTCTTCAGGAAGATGAGAGAGGTCCACCCGTTTGAGTGTGAATGTTGGTGTTTCAGCTGTGGCTAAGTGAGGAAGGGTGCAGGTACATGTGCACAAGCATGGGCAAGAATGTGGAAGTATGCCTTGAGGGACTGGGTGTTAGATACTGTAGATGCCTGCAAGGGTGGCGCTTAAGTGCAGGAGAGGATGCTGGCACTGTTCACATTCGCAATGCGCATGCTCAGGTGCCCTGAATACCTCGGTGGCCTACAGGCCAGTTGTGCTGTCCTCCTGGTATTCAGATCTGTCTGGGCTCCAGGAGTTGTTTGCCTGGACTCCACTGGTAGACCCACAGAATAGGGGCTTCAATGTTGAGAACGCTTTCCCATTATGTTGCCCACAGTGGGGGTGTGGGTGGGAGGGATCCGATGTCTGGCTGCCAGCACAGAGTGACACTGAATCTGAGGCTCTGAACATGCTCCCTTGAAGACACCCTCATTCACTTAGCAGATCTACTAGGAGAGCACAGGGGTTTCCCCTGTTCTCTGCTCTCAGATTTGGGCCTGCGAGAACAAGTGAGAGCATAGGTGATCCATCAGCTCAGTGGTGTCCACTGTTTGGCCCCTGGGCAGGGAGACCTGTACTTGGGGTCGCTGCCTCCACAGTCTCAGTCACAGAGTATGGAGGCTCCTGCTTGGACTAGGCACTCCCTCACCCTCCAGCAGCAGCCCTGGGAGGCCCACCTGTGCCGTTTTAGTCACTGAGCACGAAGGCTCCTGCTTGGAGCAACCACTGCCTCCTCCAAGCAGGGAGGTCCATGTTTGGGGCAAGAGGGCGTGCAGGGGGTTGAAGAATCACCGCTCTCAGCCCACCGGGGACCTGAGATTCTCTCTTCCATCTCTTGTATTCTATTGGTGATGCTTACCTTTGTGGTCCATGTTTGGGGCGAGGGGATGTGCAGGGGAGGTGAATAGTCACCACTCTCAGTCCACGAGGGACCTGAATCCAAACTGTTTCAGTTCACGGGTTGTCCCTCTCACCCAGGATGCCTCAGTGTCCATGTTCTGGCTTCAGCTGGCCCTCCACTCATCAATGTCGGATCCTGTATCCCTCAGATACAGTGTGTGCTGGTCACCGCCCCCTTCCAAGAATTAATAGTATTAAAAGCAGAAAATGAATTTACATTGATAGCTATAACAAATACTATGTATGGTTCTTTTTTAAATATAAATATAAACATAATATAATATACAAATATACAAAGCCTACCAAAACTAATTAATAAAAAGAAGAAACTACACACACAGTAATTCAAAATAGCTGGCAATAAGTCATGTAATCAGTCTCAACAAATACATGGCAAGTAATGAGGTCAGTTTTTATCTAAGTTTTAAACACACACACACACACACAGACCAACAAAGTTAAAGGATCTGAGCCCAGTCTCCTGCAGAGACTGATGCACCAAAGACCTAGACCCCCTGCTCAGATGTGGCCAATTGGCAGCTCAGTCTCCATGTGGATCTCCCAGTGAGGGGAGAAGGGGCTGACTCTATCATGAACTCAGTTGACTGCTCTTTGATCACTCGCTCCTGGTATGCAGCCTTGCCAGGCCATGGAAAAAGAGGATTTGTGCAGTCCTGGTGAGACTTAACAAGCTATGGGCAGATGGCAATGGTGGAGAACTCCCTCTTTTAGTGGAGTTGGGGAAGGGGATGGGGGGAAGAGGGAGAGAGGCTAAGACTGGGGGAAGTTGAGGGAGGGGGTTTCAATCTGGATACATAATGAATAAATTGTGAAAAAAAATTAAAAATTGCTGGTACAACAATTAATTATGCTACCTAGACACAAAAGCCAACACCTAACTTATATAACTGTTCATGGACCTATAGTATAAAAATCATGATATCAATAAAATTCAACCTATCATAAGCCATGGAGTGTGGCAAAGACCATACACAAGGAAGAATGAAGTAAGTGGTAGGCTCCACAAAAACCCAAAGAGCAGACTTCAGTATTTCATCAACCAACTTGACTTTATACCTCAAACAACTAGAAAAAACAAGAGAAAAAAATCTTTAAAAATGTGAAAAAAGTAAGACACAGAACACCATATAAGACCTATTCTTTTAAAACTACTCAAAAAAAATGATAGGCATCTAAACTCTAATACCAAAGAACAAGTTCTTCTCATCCACTGGCTCTGGAAGCTTTGCCACTTAAGTGGAAAGATCTTGACAGAAAGCTGGAGGGGAAACACATTTCCGGATTCAGGCATAAATTAAAAGGAACAAACGGCAGGTGTAATGATTGTAAGGGTCCCATGATAAGGAGCAGAGCGCTGAACTGGGGACCTTCTGTAGTTCCTAACTAAGGCCATCTTAGAGGACGTCAATTCCACTGTTGATATATGACTAAGTGTTTAAACATAAGACAGGATCTGGAATATCTGCATTCTATAAACTTGACATTTTAATTAATCTTGAATTTAAGGAGCATCAATTCCCTCTAAACACTTGGCTGGAAGAATTAAGCATAGCATGAGAGATTGCAGACCACACATTGTTCCGATGTAATCTTTCTCTGGGTTACAACAGAAAAGCCAGCAAACTCTGTAGCTGGACAAAATTATATGGTCCACCCTTCTATTTCCATCTATATCTGATCCCTTCCTTTTGCTCTTTGGTTGTGCTTGCTGATCTGTGGTCCACCCTTCTAGCTCCATCTACCCCTTCATCTCATCCCTGCTTGTTGAACTCCTATCCAATGCATCCATGCCATCTGCCTGAAATGAAAGGTGGATTATTTCCAGTAAGCATAGTCTTCATGTGCCATCATGTGTGAGGGCTCACAGTGGAATCCAGTCTCCACTTTCCGTGTCACAGATCACATCTCACCACAACTATCCTATTCTCCGTTTGATATTGTGAGCTGTGTGTCTTGCCCAAATCCAGGCCCAGGTGAGCAGTGCGCTGATGTTCCTATCCTGAGAGCCATTTCTAACCTCCCTTTGTTCCTTCATGTCGCTCATCTGTCATCCTCACCTTGTGTTTTCCGAGACCTCAGATCTCTCACTCAATTTTATTGTGCTACATCTTTTTTAAAGTTATCTCTGTAATCAAACATACTAATAAACTATAATGGAAAAGTTGTGTGGACATTCTCACCTCTGAGGAACCTAATTTGAAGTCCCTTGCAGAGATATCATTATTGCCCTTAATCACACTCACTGAAAATCAGTTTTCATAGGCCAAATGAATGCATATATATACATGCTAACACATGAACATATGCACATGTGTACATGTATATACATATACTCACACACCCACAAACATACATACACACTGAAAATACACAGGACCATACACTCGATGCTACAACCTTCACCAGCATCCTGTTCACAGCACATCCAACGCCCAGACCTGGCCTACACAGAATCAGCAACCTGTAACTATTTCCTGAGACAGTGAACTCTTGGTGACCCTGTGTTTGTGTTTCCATGCACCTTAACATACTTGTTGAAGAGAAGATTCATGTTATTTGGAAATTGGATAGAGTGAAAAAAATGACACGCTTTCCAGACAGCCTGTGTATGATCCAGAACCAGGTAACTAATGGGTGCTGACAACAGACACTACAGCTGGTGGTGGTTAACTTTCTGATGCAGTACTGGCAGGATTCTGAGTGTTGCTGAGATGGTCTCATAGAACCTGCCACAGAAAGTCCTAGAAGAGAAATCCCCAATCTTCTCCCTCTCTACATAAATATGTTCCCATAGCAGAAAGAAGTATCATAGCATAGGGGTGCTGCTATGTGTGTGTGTGTGTGTGTGTGTGTGTGTGTGTGTGTGTGTGTAAGCATGAGGACTATGTCTCCTTCTTCAGTGACTATTGCTAACCATGAGCTACATCTCCCTAACCTGTTTTTATTCTGGGTGGTGCTGAAGAAGAAGGAGGAGGAAAACATGACAAGAAGAAACAGAAAAGGAAGAAGGTCAGAAATGCCTAGTCAGAGGATCTCACTAGAACAAAGCAACATGCCACAGCCATTAGACAACAAAACTTTGATGGTAGTCCCACAAAGAGGTCTCCTGTCATGGAAATCATTACCTGCAAGATGGTGGCACCATGTAACTCAGCAGCTGGTTACATGGGGACTGTGCTTTAAAGGTCACTGGCTGTGTCGCTGACGAAGCTGGGAGTCTGAGGACAGCCACTGTGGGGCCAGGAAGTCTGAGCAGCTCTTCTGTGGCCTGTGCTTTGGGATGCAGAGGACTTCCCTAGGGGACCCTTTACCCCACAGCTGACGTGAGCCTTTCAGCCTCTGCTGAATTCTACTTTTGAGTTGTTATTCAGTCCCTTCCCCTACTTCACGGAGAATTAAGAAGTGCTGACCTCTAAAACTTTTGCTCGGGACAATATTTCCTTGACCTGAGTTTCTCATTTCAGCCCTCTTCTTAGCAAGCAACACCAGGCAGGCAGGTCCCAGGGTGCCCACCCCTGACACAGGCTGCACATGGCCAGGAAATGTTCACCATGGTGCTTGAGGGCACTGTGCTCAACTGAAGTATCAGATAGCACATTTTCATCTGGATATAATTTATTTACTCTATCAGTACTTTATATTAAAGAAAGTGAACCAGTGTGAAAACGAAAAGGGAGACTATTTTGGCTGAAGAATAGCCTGGAAATCATTAAAGTCAAAAGCTTCTGGGTCAAAGGGCAGCAGCTTCATGTGGTTAGAATAATATGTTGATGTTTAAGCCGTGTAACCTCGTAGGGTCCCTGAGACACCTGCGAGGAAAACGGTTTTCACACTATTGGGAGGGTAATGAATAGGCAAGCTTGCTGTGCTACTCCGGACTCTATTCGTGCAACTGGATTTTATGAGCCAATGAAACATAGCCTGACACGAACGTAAAAAAGACAGTAAAACGCCACCCTTTCTGAATTCCGCTTTCTCTCTGCACATTGCTGCTGCCCTCCAAGCTCCCCTTTGCTTTTCTCTTTACTTAGGCTGCACTGGGTTCAGCTGTTGCTTAGGACAGAGGCCAAGGAACCCAGAGATACAGTAGAAAGCACAGCAACCCTCCCACAATATAGTTTCTGTTATCGCATAAGGTTGGCACTATGGACTATATTCTGCCTGTGTCAAACAGTGTTGCAGAAGCCCTAAGCTGCATCTCCATAAGCAAGACTTCTGGGTTCTTGTTTTTTTCTACTTCACGTCATTATCAGCCTTAGCACCCAAGGGTAAGTATGCGCACATGTGTCTCAAGATAGAAAACGCCTGTGTGGCTGAAAGTCGTAACATCAAGAGCCCGTCTGAAGATGGGACAAAGGGCATCTTTAATCCATAATTGATGTAATTATCTAAACTGACCTTTAGAAAGGTGAGGTCCATCAGATTGTAATAATTTGCATTTCTTATTTTAGATTCAGATGTCAACCCTCTGGCACTCTCTTGTATGTGCACAGGAAATCAGTTCAAGTTGAGGACTGGAAATCCTCAAAAATAAAAGCAAAGAAATAAACGCCTTCTAAGGTAAATATAACCTTGATTCCATAAATAAGTCAGTTGATTTTCAGACAATCATGCTACAGTGTAAATTTTTTCTCTTCAAAATTTAGATATTGAAGCTCTGGCCTCCAGTGTAACTATGTTTAGAGTTAAGGCATTAAGGAGATAATGGTTAAGTAGGAAGGGTCTTACTCTAATAGCACCTACAGAAACAAGAAGAGAAATTAGACTTCATATGTGCATGAACACATTCACACGTGCACACAAAATAAATAAATGAAATAAAAAGTGGTTTGTGGGGACTTCTCCAGAGTTTTCTTCAGAATGAAAAGGGGGTAAATGGGAGGGGGAAACTGAAATACAGAGCATGACAAGAAAGAAGGTACAGAGAAAAAGGAAGAAAGAAGCCTGCTCTTCTGGTCTTCCTGGTAATCCACTGTGCATATACATCCTAAGGCTCCTCAGTCTCCTCTTGGTCTTTTAACCTATCCTTTGGTCTTCCTCTCTCCTCATCTCTCACCAAACATCTGTCCCTCGGGTTCCTGTGCCTCTTCATGAGACCCCTGTTGCCGGCACACTCGGTCTATGTTCCTTTTTCTCAGGTTTACGTCACACACTGAGCTCTCGCCTATGCGAAGTAATAACTTCTTCTGAAAATACTTTATTTTTGGTTCTTAGTCTTCTAAAAACTCTTTACAGACATTACCTCATTCTTTCTCTTGTAAGTAGGTAACCCTGATGACAGAATGGCCCCAAAAGCTGTTTGTGTAGATCCAGGGGTACGTGTGCCTGAGACCTCAAAGGTGTTGGTCCTGTCTATTTGGGATGAAAGATGAGTGTACTCAACTCCAGCAAGTGCCACAAGCTCTTGTTCAACTAGAAGAAAAATATCCTGGATCCAGAATTTTAAAATGTAACAAAATAAAGCCATTTTGTTCACCAAAGAAGAGAAACAGGAAAATATTATTTACCCTACTGTTTTTACCTTCCAAAAGTCTGCTCTTTGTAAAACTCAAAATAGAGGAGCACTTTATCCTTGGAGGTGTTTTTCTATTCTTGTATACATATAAAAATTAAATATGGGCATTTCTATTCTTACTGAAACATCTACAAGATCCTCTCACACACACACGTGAGAGATAGAGAGCTCACCACACTGTGCTTTGGTCTTCTAGTCATCTGCTGTGTGATGAATTAAGCAGACAGTCTGAAGAGAATCTCTAACCATGCCACTCTAACGGGCTAGCTCCGCCCACTGTAAGAATAGCAGAGATAAAGGACCCTTTCTTCCACACTGCTCACTCTGCTGTTAGTCCTGTCCCATTCAGAGTTGGAGACACTGTAACTTTAGGACGTTACAAATGTCTGAACCCATAACATGGGAAAATATGAACGTTTTATTAACTTAGTAGAGGATTCCAGCCTAAACAGACTTTTCCCTCTGCTGAACATGTGTTTAAAAGATTATGGAAAGGGATTTTGAGCATGAGTCTTCAATTCCAGCGAAGAATGACTCACTTGTGTATTTCCATAAGGTGTAAAGATCAGTTCACTTCAGCTACGTGTGGCCTCGAGGCCTCTGTTATGTACCTACCCCAGGTAGGCAAATGTGAGTTCTCTCTCAAAGCTGCAACCCACAGTAAAAACCAGGGGACGTGCAAATATGACTTTTTTTAATCAGGGTTTCTCTGTGTAACTCTGGCTGTCCTTGACTCACTTTGTAGACCAAGCTCACCTTAAACTCACAAAAGTCTGCCTGTCTCTGGCCTCTCTCCCTCCAACAACTGGTATTGTGAAACAAACCTAGTCAAGACTCCAGCTTTGAGACATGCTCTTGGAACCAGAATTGCAGTAAAGCCTCCAGAGGAAGAACCTAAAGCCTACCTATGCAAAACCTTGTCCTGACTCTGTGTTAATAGGTCCAAGGCATTGGGCCAGGCCGCTACACCAAGGAAAGACACAAGCAATGATTGGGACCTATACCCCCTTTAAAAAGAGACATGAGCCAGCCCAGAGGCACAAGCCTGTAATCCCAACTTCTTGAAAGACTGAGACAAGACTGTATAATTGAGAGTTCAAGGTAACTATTAGCAAAATGGTGAGATTATAAGGGGAAAGAGAGACACAGAGAGAAGTGGGGGAGGAAGATTTGAAATGAAGAGACAAAGAGAAAGAGAAAGTAAGGTTTGTTTTATTGGAATGTCTGTTACACAAAAGCTGTAATGACAAATGTGGTTGCAGATATGGCTCAGTCAGTACCAGTGAACTCTCTCCCTGTCTTTACTTGCCCAATCAACCTTCACTCATCCTGCTATAAAAAATAACAGCCCATGGCTACTGCTGGATAGTGTCTTAGACCAACTAGAGTACTTGCTAAGAAACCTTAACGCATCCACTTTTGTCCCCTAAGGGAGGAGAAGTCTGATCTTGAACTATTTACACTTTCATGCAATGAATTATATCACACATAATTTTTTAAAGTGGATGAAAACACAAAAAAGCTGTTTCAATAAAAATTACTTGACTTTTATAAACCTAAACAATAGTAAATTATTTTATAACACTATTGAATTAAATTGTTGCAAAAATAACTGAAATATTGGCAAAAGAAAGTGATATTGTAAAAAACTCAGACTGTTTCTGAAATTATAGGGCCATGCTTTAATGAGACTGTAAATCTAAGATCATGACTCATTGCTCATTTGTAACATGGGATAGCAAACTTTAAGCAGATATCAACTTAAATAAAAGGTTGTATCCTTCATAAAAGATTGGAATGTAAAACAACTTCAAACTAGCCACACATCTGTAATCCCAGCACTTAGGAGACTGCAGCAGAAGGATCATAAATTCAACCAGCGTTGGGCTACATGATGACATTATGTCTTAAGACAAAAACACAAAAATTAGCATTAAGCTAAAATGCCCCAAATAAAAGTGCATTATTGTTAACATTATTTTCACTTTTCTTTTTATGAATAAAGTATTTAATAACAGAAGACTTTTCTATCCCTCTAATCTACGTATTGATCTGTGTTTATGTTTATGGAGTTGGGGCACCTCACTGAGGTAAGGAAGGCATGGCAGGCAGGCAACAGCCTCCTTGTCTTGCAGGTAGTGGATACGTATATGTGAGAGGCTCATCCCTCTTCAAGGGAGAACTCCATGCCCAGAGGTAAGGAGCATTGTTCACTTGGAAGCATGTGTCCGTCAGCATTTAGGTTAGCCTCCAGAGTAAAGCAAGGGTCACATTCTTTTCAAGGTTGCTCCTACCCAACAATCAGTCAAAGTGTCCAACAGTCATGTTTGCCCAACCTTCTTTAAAATGTTAAAACAAAATCATTTTATTCTCATTAACATAAATAAAAACACAACACAGCTGGCTTAAGGTAGCCATTCAAACTCTTGCTTGGTTTAGAACTGTATACATGCCAGAGGATTTTTACAGTTAGAATGATTGTTCTGGA
>CM053766.1:36172209-36200324 GCA_028658305.1 Pachyuromys duprasi | reverse complement strand
GAGGACTTTGCAGCCAGCCCTGAGGAGACAGGATAAGCTGGGGTTGGATGGAAGGGAAGGAGGTCCTCCCCTGTTGGTGGACTTGGAGGTGGCGGGGAAGAAGGAGATGAGGGAGGGAGTGGGAGGGTAGGAGGGAATGGGGGAGGGGGCTACGCCTGGGATTCAAAGTACCTAACCTGTGATTGAGATAAAAATAAATTAAAAAAAAAAAAAGAATGATTGTTCTGAAGCCATGGAGCTTCTATGGAGACTCTACACTTTCAGTATCAATTTCATTAGTTAATTAATCTGTTGGTTAGTTAGTGAGTTAGTTTATGGTACTTGCTACTTTAAAACTCAACCTTCTACTACTGGGAAACAATGTTGCTACGCACAAAGTTCAAATTTGCAAACCACACAATCCAGTTTTAAAATAAAGCACAAAAAACTTAATGTTTTCACTAAGTTTATGGATATTGTGTTGGGGTGCATGCATAGCGTTCATTGGCCAACCGTGGCTGCATGTGGTCTGCAGGCTACAGTGTGGACACGCCCTTATAAGTTTTGGGATAGAGCTACCACAGGCCTGCCAGGAATTTTAACAGGTCCGTATCTCAGTCTGATGACTGCACAATCATGACTTCTTGCTTTTCTGTTTATAGACGTTTTATCCGAGAAACCCTCTATACTCCCGACTCCATGGTGGCATATCATTCTTGGAAACACAAATGGCCCACCGTATAAGGACTTAATTTGTGCTTGAGTTCTTATCCCATCCTGAGCCCTTTGCTGGCAAGAGCCATGATGAAGCCATGATATTGAAAGGGTACTACAACCAACTTAGCATAAAAACACAAGTGGGGACCCAGATCCTCACTGAATGTCTAAGTCTTAGAGTACCAGAGGTCTGAAGCTATTATTAAAATTGAATACTATGGATCATGACCCACCAGAAGATTTTTCAGGAAAAAAGCCAGAGCTTCTCTCAAAGCACAAAGTTTCATGAATTCCACAAGAATGGTCTCTAACAATGTCTTCCCAACTGAATTGAATTGAAAAATGCTGGTAGTTTTAGATCTGCAGAATTCAATTCCGATCAGTCCTTGACATCAGGCATCTGGCTAAGCAGCTCAGCCAATCTGACACAGATGGAAGCCATTGTGGGACACAAATGGTGGCTGGTAGCTGCTGGAAAGTACTTTTCCCTCTCCCTGTCATTTCTGAATATTAATGATTCAATATAAGTTTAAACATTTGCATCATGGCCCCCAGAAGAGAAAGAAATAAGACTAAATCATGGGAACCAGGGTGTCTCATCTCTGCCAAGGATTAAGTCAGACATGGTTTCTGGGAGGAAAAGGCGGTATACACATGTTGTTTACTTTCCTCTCTCTCTCCTGAGCCTCCTCACACCTTGGCCAAGAAAAAGCCAAAAAGGAGAACCCAACAATTTATGTAACACCATGGAATTGATGGAAGGCAGGTATGATATATTAGTATAGCACAAAGCCCTCAAATGGAGGAGGAATCTGGCTCTCCCTTGGTTTCTTGTGCAGAGAATAGCTTACACTGCCAAAGAAATTAAATTTGAAGCTTCAAGAATGTACACATAAAATATGGACCAATGATATTGAACATCTTAAGTGGTAAATCTCCCCCACTCCATGAGAACCCGGGTGCATGAATTGTGCACAAGAGATCACTTTGAAAATGTCCTTTGGAATCAGATCATCATTTCCATCCCAATTTTTTACTTAAAAACTTCATACGGAGATTAAAATGTAAGAGAAAAATTGATACAAGGACATCCTACTGTTCCAGTAATCACTGAAACCAGGAGACAGTTAAGGAACTAGATGAAGGCATTTAGTGATTTATGATTTCACTGCTAACCATGTAACATCTTTTTACATCCCCAAACAAATGTTTCTCTCCACATAAGTTTGACTCAGCTAGTATAAAAATCCCGTTTTATAAAAGAAGCTAAGATCATGTAAAAACTAATAATTTCCCTAAAATATAAAAAGCAGTAGTTCAGAGGAGAAGTCTCCAGACTTCTGAAAGAGGTTTCCAGAATAACCCATAAGAAGTCCTCTTAGCTTTTTACTGGCTTTATACTAAAGCCTTTCTCAGATTTTTAGGGAGTTTTGAGAACACTCCACCCATATCCAATACAAAAATCTGCTTCATTTATTGGTGTGTAAAATACCTAATAATTATCTAAATATATTCAGTATTTTAAATGGCAAGTATTCATTATCTCAGGGCATCTGGAGACAGAAGTGTCTGGACTGAAGATGTGGATTAAGCTCTTTCACAGACCACACTGACCACATGGGACTGGAGCGCAGTGATTGGAAGGCCTAAGACTAGAGGAACCTCACAAACCTTGGGACTAATCTAAAGACATTACTAGTTATTCAGTTTACGACACCAAATTACAATTCACTCTTTAATGGTGTTAGCCTTATCTTAACCAACACTTAGTACCAACTGCAAGATAATCCTGGAAATAGGATATGTTACCAGACAGCCTTCAAGTTAAAGCAATCACTGCCTCGACACAGTCTGACTACAACAACCAATGTTGAATGATACAATTTTTAAATGAAAATCAATGACACTAAGCCTTATCACACAATGTTGGATATAATATAAAAATAATATAATTGCTTAAGAAAATGATCTAGCAGTCTTCTAAGATGAACAGGCATTGCTATATGATAAAACAGGTTGCTCTTACATGTTTTCACAAGTAAAAGGAAAACTTGTGTTCACAATGAAACTGATACAGGAATGTCTATAATATCTTAGCTCATCTCTTTTCATGCATATGGGCACTTGAGCATCATTCAGTAATACAAATGGGCTACGTGTTGATAAATGCTGCTGAAATGGGAAATTCCAAGTCAAAATTCCACGTGCTAGGATTGAGGTCTTTGTTTATCAGGTACAAGCCCCTAGATTTAAAAACCAACACCAAGAAAAAAGGTGTATGGTGGGCAACTGGATTTATAGGACACTCACTCTAGAAGGGCAACATTGTAGACGGAAAACAGAAAGCCAGAAAATACGTTAGCAGTAAAAGAACTTGGGAGGATTAGTGGTTAGTGTTCATGTCAAAAGTCGTCACTAAAAGTGAGTTTCACTGCATGTAACTTGCAACTTCAATAATATTAAATGTCCAACCATGCTCTAACTTCTCTGCAGTCTACAATGGAGCATTACGTACTTTCAACTCCTACATGCAGAGCTGGATTCAATGTCAGAACAAACAAAGGCTGAATCAGCCATATGCTTATAGTCTTGTCCAACTCTTCTTCACCTAAATGAGCTCTTTGTCACCATCAATATAGCCATTTTTAATGAGCAGTCAGTGAGCATCCCTTAGACCTGTGCTTACCTTATACAATACTGGAGGCCATCTTTCCCATTGGTCCTCAATTAAGAAAGAGAAAAACAGAAAAGCATGCAGTGCAGCCAGTCAAACTTCCACTCTTCATGCAAAGAAAATGGAAGCACCACCTTCAAAATGCTCCTAGCTCACAAAATTAACCACAGCTATTGATGAAAACTAGTTCAAGTCCACAGGAAAACCACGAATCTGGCAACTTAAGAGTACTCTGTCTTCCCAAACAACTTCTAATCATCATCTCTCAAGAATTCAAGGCCAAAGCTAACATACCATCCACCCTTGGCTTAAAACTTTGCCCTGGTTTCTGTCCACCCCTCTGGCATCTTCTAGAGGTAGTGGTCACACTAGTCCCTAATAAACCAGTGAACGACTAAGCAGCCTGTACTGAGGAATAGAGTGTAATAATCTAAAAGTCAGAATGCCAACAGAAAGAGAAAAGTATATCCTCTCAAATAATTTATAAACGATTAGGTTATACATCAGCAAAGAAAAATGCAGTTGCTAGCAAGACAGTGCGGCTGGAAACTTGGATGTAGCTGGTGGTGTGAAATAAGAAAAGATGGCAGCTTCCTCTGTAAATTAAAGCTGGGTATCAGGTTCCCTTGTCAATCCATTTCAAGAATTTCCTCCTAAGACAAGGCATTCTAATATCGAGGCTCAGACCTTGTAAAGGAGGCTAGTTGACCCCTGTCGTGCTTCCCTCTCCCAATCTTTCATTGGGATTTGGCACTGATGTTTCAAATATGTGTTGCCGGTTGTTGACACAGGAATTTTCTTTCCCGGTAATAATATCTCAGTGCAGGACTGGTGCCTCTCCCGGTGGCTGATTCATGCAATGTCTTCATTTTTATCACTGTCCTCTTTGGCTTATCTTTAGCCTAAACCTTTGCATGCCTATGTAAATGAGTCTAGTTAACTAGAACATCTCACTATCCTCATAAAAACCATATAATACCAAAAAAAATCAAATACATTTTTTATCAGGACAGCAAGATTTCAGCCTTTACTCAGTAACAGACATGCTAATATCCTACTATGTGTTCTTTAAAATGAAATTCCTTCTGTCCTAGTTACCTGTCTGTTGGCTTGATAAAATACTGACCAGGAACAACTTAAGGGAGGAAGGGCTTTATTCCATCTTGCAGGCTAAAGCCCATCTCTGAGGGAAGGCAGGGCAGGAATTTAGGCTTTTCATGCTTCTTTATGACCAGATAGATAGATGTCCTTTACAAAGCACAATTCTCATTTTCTTTATGTCATTATAGCTCTGCCTTTCTAAGATGTCATCTACATAAATTAGCATATGTTGTGTATTTTGTTGCATTATTTTTATGGTTGAGTATTCCACGATATGGAAATATCAATATGCCTACACCAATTCACTGCTTCATTTATACTGGGGAACTTCTGTTTTTGAGCTCTTTAGCTGCCTCAAATGTTTGCATAAGAGTGCATTTTTGTCTTCCTGGATTAAAATAAGGAAGTCCTCAGGATACAGGATGAGGATGTTGAGTTCAGCGTGCTAGCAGGTGGCTTATGACAGTTTACTCTGGTCTTACACTTCTCTAATAACCATGTTGATTGTTTAACTGCCACAAGCATAGCTTTCAGTAAAATGGCCAAAATTTTGTCCACCCGTTTATTCGGGTCTATATTTTTGCTTCTTTTTTTCTGTTTTTATTTTATTTTTTATTAATTGCAGCTTATTCATTTTGTATCCCAGCTGTAGCCCACTCCTGCCCCTCCCAACCCCACCCTTCTTTCCTCATCTCCTCCAATGCCCTTCTCCAAGTCCAGTGATAGGGGAGGTCCTTCTCCCCTTCCATCTGAGCCTAGTCTATCAGGTCTCATCAGGACTGGCTTCTTTGTCTTCCTCTGTGGCCTGGTAAGACTGCTCCCCCCTCAGGTAGAGGTGACCAAAGAGCCAGCCCATGAATTCATGTCACTGGGCACAGGGGTCTTTTCTGAGACTGATACTCCAAACAAGGACCATGCATGGAGATAACTTAGAACCCCTGCATAAAAGTATCCCATGGCAGTTCAGTGTCCAAGAGGGTTCCCCAATAATAGGAACAGGGACCATCTCTGATATTGTTGCTTCTTAAAATGAAATGATTTTAAAGCTTATAATAGTTCTAGTCCTTTCTTAGATGCATGTATTATTAATATTTTCTCCTATTCTATATTCATATTTTTATATATCTTTCACAAACAAAATTATTTTTTAACTAACCCTAACTTACCACTTTTCTTTTATGGATCATACATTTGATACATTCCCCACTCTCCATACCCATAAAAACACCTTTGCCTAACACTAGAACATAAAGAATTTATTCTCCACTTTTTTCTAGGAAGTCCAGGACTTATGTTCATATTTGCAATCATGGTTTTGAGTAAATAGCAAGTTTCATTTTTCAAATGTGTAACAGGTCATTTTAACAGCACAAATCAGACAGTATCTTTTCCCCAAAGTTAAATTAAGATCAGGTAAACAGTTTAAACAGTCCTATAAGCCCCAAGGAAATAGAAGCAGTCATCAAAAGTCTCCCATCCAAAAAAAGCCAAGGACAGATTGTTTTAAGACAGAATTCTACCAGACATTCAAAGAAAAATTAATACGGATACTCCTCAAACTATTCCACAAAATAAAACAGAAGGAACATTGACAGACTTTTCTGTGAAGCCACAGTCACTCTGATACCTAAACCACACAAAGACTCAACAAAGAAAGAACATTTCAGACCAATTTTACTCATGAATATTGATGCAAATATACTTGCAAACCAAATCCAAGAACACATCAATTACATCATCCACCATGATCAAGTAAGCTTCATTCTAGGGATGCAGAAATGGTTCAACATACAAAAATCCATCAATGTAATCCACCATATAAACAAACTCAAAGAAAAAATTGCATGATCATCTCACTAGATGCAGAAAAAGCCTTTGACAAAAGCCAACACCCGTTCATGATGAAAGTCTTGGAGAGGTCAGGGGTACGAGGCCAATGCCTGAACATAATAAAGACTACCCATAGCAAGCTAATAACCAACATCAAGTTAAATGGCAAGAAACTCAAAGCAATTTTACTAAAATCAAGAACAAGACAAGGCTGTCCACTTTATATCTTTTGAATATAGTATTAAAAGTTCTAGCTAGAGCAATAAGGCAACTAATGGAGATCAAGGGGATACAAATTTGGAAGAAAGAAGTCAAAGTATTGCTATTTGCAGATGATATGATAGTATACATAAAAATTATATAATAGTATACCCAAAAAATTCTACCAGAAAACTCCTACAGCCTCTTCAGCAAAGAGACTGGATATAAGATTAATTTTAAAAAATCAGTAGCCCTCCTGTACACAAATGACAAATGCGATAAGAAAGAAATTAGGGAAACTACATCCTTCACAATAGCCACAAATAACATAAAGCATCTTTGTATATAACTCTACCAAGCAAGTGAACAACCTGAATGACAGAACTTTAAGTCTCTAAAGAAAGAAATTGAAGATGATATCAGAAAATAGATGTCCCATGCTCGTGTATCAGTAAGATTAACATAGTAAAAATGGACATCTAACCAATAGCAATCAACAGATTCAATGCAATCCCCATCAAAAATACCAATACAGTTCTTTACAGACATTAAAGGACAATTCTCAACTTCATATGAAGTTAAAAAAACAAAATAGCTAAAACAATCCTATACAATAAAGTAGCTTCTAGAGGTATCTTCATCCTTGACTTCAAGCTATAGTAATACAAACTGAGCAATAGTAATAAAAACTGTATCATACTGGCATAGAAATAGACTGTTTGATCAACGTAATTGAATCAAAGACCTAGAAATAAATCCACACACTTATGGACACTTGATTTTTGACAAAAGAACCAAAAACCATATAATGGAAAAAAGACAGCATCTTCAACAAATGGTGCTACTCTAACTGGATGTCTACATGTATAAAATGCAAATATACTCATATTTATCATCCTGTACAAAACTTAAGTCCAAGTAGATCAAAGACCTCAATATAACACCAGATACACTAAATCTGTTAGAAGAAAAGGTAGGGAAGAGCCTTCAACATTGGCACAGGAGACAACATCCTGAACAGAACACCAACAGCTCAGTCTCAGAAAAGCAGCTATACCACTACTGTGTATATACCCAAAAGACACTCCACACGTAACAAAGCAGCTTTATTCATAATAGCCAGAATCTGGAAACAACCTAGATATCCCTCAACAGAAGAATGGATAAAGAAATTGTGGCACATTTATACAATAGAATACTAGTCAGCTTTTAAAAACAAAGAAATCATGAAATTTGCAGGCAAATGGATGGAACTAGAAAAGATCATCCTGAGTGAGGTAACCCAGACCCAGAAAGACACATATAGTATGTACTCACTTATAAGTGGATTTTAGCCATATGGTATAGGATAAACAGACTACAAGGCACAGACTCAAAGAAGATAAGTAACAAGGAGGATACAAAGGAGATGCTTAAATCTCACTTAGGAGGGGAAAAAGAATAAACAGAGGTAGTGGTTGAAGAGAAGAAATAAGATAGGAAAGGGGCAAAGAGTAATATGAGGGAGGAGAACAGACCTGGGGATAGCAAGTGTGGGAAGATAGGACTGCAGGAAAAAAGGAGAAAGTAAGGATGGGTGCATCTCTGTGTCAAGCTGGAGACCCAAGTGAGGGTAGACTCTTGGGAGGATCTGAGAATGACTCAAGCAGAGACCCCTAGTAGCATAGAGACTGAAGAGGACACCCTCTAACTAGACAAGTCTCCTAGCAGAGGGAGGGGAACACCAACTCACCCACAAAACTTCAACGCAAGATTTACTGTGCCTACAAGATGTGCAGGGGTTAAAGATAGAGCAGAGAAAATGTCCAAGTAATGCCTGGCCCAACTAAAGACTCACCATATCAGAGAGTGCCAACCCCTGACACTATGAAGGATACTCTGCTAAGCTTGCAGACAGGAGCCTGTCAGAGTTGTCCTCTGAGAGGCTCTACCCAGAAATGCCAAACATTGGGTGATGCATTGGGAGTATTGTGGAAAAGTGGGAGGAAAGAATAAAGGACCTGTAGGTGACAGGAGCTCCATAAGAGAACCAACAGGGCCAACTAACCAGAGCCCAGAGAGATTTGCTGAGACTGAAGCATCAGCCAAGGACCATGAATGAACTGGACCTAGGCCCCCTACATAGCTGTAGCTGATAGGCAGGTTAGGCTTCACATGTGTCTTCAAGTAAGGAAAGTGGGGGCTGCATCATATATGAACTCTCTTGCCGGCTTTTTGGTCACTTCTCCCTGGTGGGACTGCCTTGCCAAGACAGGGAAAGAGGACATATTCAGCCCTGATATAACTTGATGAGCTGGGGTGGATAGGCAGAGAACACAGGAGCAAGAAAAAGGAAGTGAGGGTGGGTGGGACTGGGAAGCAAGGAGGGATAAGGATACAACCAGGATATAAAGGAGAGAGAGAGAGAGAGGTATACATATTCAGAGGTAAAAACTAACTAGCCTTATGTGTACCTGTCTATTTCTGAATTATCCATGTATTTCATACAAAAATATGACCTTCCATCCAAGATATACTGTCTTCTAAACTTCAACTGTATAGAAACTCTTTAGGCAATATACACCCTCTGGTTGGTCTCTTTTGTTTAAGATTGTTTTGACTCCTGCAATACATTGCATTTCCATGTAAATTTTGGAACCAAATTGTTAATTTCTGTTACAAAAATACAAACTTTTATTGTGCTCTGTGGTTTGCTCTCTGTTGCTTCATGAGAATCTCAGGAAATGCTAGAGCATGTGACTCAACTTTCAGGTTGCCTTTGTATTGGGACTTGAGAAAAAACTGCTAATTTTGTTGACTGGCTTGATACGCGTTTTTGGAAATGCAAGAGTGTGCGGTTATTTGCAGGATGTTTTAGTACAGATGGGTGAAAACAAGCCAGATGCACATGGCAAGGCCCCAGGCATCTGTTCAAGGAAGAAATGGAACTTGTGGGCATGAATACCACTAAGCACATCCTGACCTTCCTCTCCAAACCTCAGTGCGTCCATTGATGATGCACACTTTCAGGTGACAGAAAGCAGAAGCCCGAAGAGGAAAGGCAATTGGCACTGGGGGTGACCAAAGCATGTCAGGAGCCAAGGCCCTGGGAAAGTTAACTCACCATGAGGAATTCAGCCCATTTTAACATAAACTAAGAATTTTCATGTTGCAGAACTACAGCAGGAATGAAGAACCCATTCCCTGGGGGTAGAGGACACGCAACACATGCCCAATTATTTGAAGCTGAGAGTTCAAAAAATTAACCTAATTATTTGAACAACTGGAGTTCCCAAAACATGACAACATTCCCTCAAAACTTTGACTGGCAACTTCTTTTTATAGCCCTTATTAAGTTCCTCTGAGTTCTAAAAGGATTGACTGAAAGTAATCCTGAAAGTAGAAGAAGTAAAGGAGCAGGTTTGGGAAACTTGGGCAAAGTGTTTGCCAGACAACTGGGCGGACCTGATTTTGCATCCTCAGGACCTCTATCCATCCAAACGCAGTAACTTTCATCAGCATTCCTGTAGCAAGACGGGAAGTAGAGAAGGGAGCCTCCCCGAAAGCTCAGTGGGCAGCCCACCTTGTCTATGCAGTGGTCCACAATGAAGAGACCCCATCTCAAAGAATGGAAGACGAGCTCTAATACTTACAGTTGTCCTCGGCCATCCACATGTGTGCTTACACTCACACACACAAACACCATATATGCATGTGTATACACACACCGTACACACACACAGAGACCTCTGAGTCCAAAACCACAGCAAAATGTTGTACTTTTCCTTCACCATGAACTTTCAAATAAAAGCCCTTCATTCAAAAAGCTCATCTCTATTTTGAAACTAATCTTTCAATCTGAAAACAAGTATAAAATTATTTCAAGGTTCTTAAGTGTCTCTTCTGTTTAATGTTAATCAAAATGGAATTTACAACTATAGAAGTAGCAAGTCTCCACCTTGCTCTGCCCTCAATGCCAGTAATACTGAGGTATTTTGTTTATTTATTTATTTTAATTATCATTTATTATAATCTATTCAATTTGTATCCTGGCTGTGGACACCTCCCTCATCTCCTTCCAATTCCACCCTCTCTCCCTCTTCTCCCCCTATGGCCCTTCCCTAGTCCACTGATAAGGGAGATCCTCCCCTTCTCTCTACCCTAGCCTATCAGGTCTCATCAGGACTGGGTGCATCATTTTCCTCTGTAGCCTGGCAATGCAGGTACTGTAGGAGTAAGTAGAGCCTCTCATAAGAAGTTACCTCTTGAAAAGCAGAAAATGGGACTCTTTGGTCCAGATAATGACAAGATTAAAATAAGTCCATTAAATATCTCCTCTTTTATTCATTGTCTTGAGTATTTTGTTATACTGGTTGAAAGCTAAGTAATACATCGTTTCTGACAAAAATAAAAATTTCCCAGACCCAGAAGGCCCGTCAGCACTTCATGTTCCAGAAGTTAAACGCCACTCTGTAGATTGAGCTGACCATCAGTGGGAGAGTGGAAACTGAAACCAGTCCAAGGTACAATGTCAGTAAGTAGCACTGGGAAATCCTTGTGTGCACAGTACTATGCCACCTTTGTTCCTCACAATATATCTGAGCATGTATTAGTATTAGTTTCATTCTACAGATGATAAAAGTCAGATTCATAAAGTTTATGGCGATTGGGGGTGTAACTCAGTTGATAGCATTAACTAACGTGTGTGAAATTCTGGGTTCAATCTCCAAGCACCACATGAATCGGGCATGGAGTACATGCCTGAAATCCCAGCTCTGAAGAAGGGGAAAAGACTGATAAGAAGTTCAAGGTAATCCTCAATTATATCAAGAGTTTAAAACCAGTTTGGGCTATTAAATACCCTGTCTATAGATAGACAGATGATAAGTAGGTAGATAGACAGATGATAGATAGATAGATAGATAGATAGATAGATAGATAGATAGATAGATAGATATAAAGATACACAGCTCATAGATTGATAATAGATAGAGATATAACAAATGATGATGATGAAGATAGATAGATAGATCGATCGATCGATCGATCGATCGATCGATCGATAGATAGATAGATAGATAGATAGATAGATAGATAGATAGATAGATAGATAGAAAATAGATACAGGGATGGATAGATGGTTTATTGATGATGGACAGCTAATAAATGATGATAGATGATAGTTAACAGATACATAGGTAATAAATGATAGATAATGGATGCACAGATAATAAAGAGATAGACAATAGATAGATGATAGACAGACAGACAGATAGAGACAGATTTAATGTTACTTAACTAATATTGAGAGCTAGTAGAAAATGAAATGGATTTGAATGAGGTCTACATGATCAATTAGATTCTTCCTGGGACAGATCAAGAAGGAAACAGAGGACCTCCTAATTTTCTAAGTTTCAAGAGATGGATTTTATTCCATTCCTCAAGAGTGACCTAAAACCTCAAACCAGCGGGCTGTAGCCATATCCTAGTGGCCACCCTGGAGAAGGTCCCCAGTGAAACAGCAGACTTTGTCACCACAGACATCTGGCACATGACAGTTTTTTTACAGTTAACTGGCAACTTCTATAAAGTGGAAATAAATTGCTGAGAACTAAAAGATAAGATGAGCCTTCTGGGGGCAGGGGGACCTAAGAAAAATAAGAGACGGCACAAAGGAAAAAGGAGACCAGGAGACAAACTCCAGCTTACCATTTGAAAGCTGTTACTCTGCTAAATGGAGCTGGGGGCCCTTGGGTCTGTGAAAAGTAAGTGAGAAGCAAGAGAGACTCTGCTAGTAGACAGAGTGAACGCAGGCAGCCCCAACAGAGAAGCCATTGTCTGAGCCTCCGCTAGCCCACTAGACTGAGAACCGGACAGCCAGCGTGGCAAATGCTTTTCCAGTGCCTTTCATTGATGTTCTTTGTAAGGCAGGTAGAAACTGGAACTTTCCTGTTCATTCTGTTCACCCTGCAATTAAGTCCTGCTATCAAGTTTCCTCATACTCTCCACCAGCCACCGGCTTGCAGATGTACAACAATGCTGCTGGGCGTCTTTGCCCTGTTTTCATTTTTCACATATGTCCACTTTGCAAATTGACCACTCTCAACACCGACCTTCCTGCCAGCCCTGCCCACCTTCCCCACAAATCTCTCTTTCTCAACTTTACAGCTTTTGGTTTTGTTTTGTGACTCACCAAAACCGACCATGGCCACCTGTGTGAGCGCAGGTTTGGAGCCCTCCAATGGAGTCATGTCACGATTCAGAGTCTATGTCTCCCTCTCCCAGAATCTATCCACAGCCAATAGCTCAGAGATAACAGGTAGGGTCCAATGGGCCCATCCCCTTTCTCAACTCATCTTGAGTGGACCAAGAGCTGCTAACCACAGTTATGTGATTGCAATAACAGTATTAAGGCCTGGGACTGGTGTTTAATAGCCCTTTGTCCTTCAAGCACTTCCACACTTCCCAACTCCCTCTTCCACAGTATTCCTTTATCTCTTTCTTTTACCCTATTATAACTTGTTTTACCTAAAGGAAAGTACCTTCAGATAGTTCATCTATTGAAACTTCCATTTTTTCCCCTTCCAGTAAAATGAAACAACCATGAACTCTAAAACCAATCCTTCAGCATCATACAGGATTAATGTAACTTCACTCCTAACTCCTAATTCTCCTATCAGTTTAACCAATTGCTTCCCTGTTATCTTACTTACTGTTGTGTTACTATGAAGAGATACCATAACCAAGTCAAATTATAAAAGGTACCATTTAATTGGGGTCTTGCTTACAGCTTCAGAGAGTTAATCCATGACCATCTTGGCAGCAGGCAGGTGGGCACAGTGCTGGAGTAGTAGCTGAGAACTAACATCCTGATCCTTTACAGGGAGCAGGCAAAGAGAAGGCTAACTGGAAATGGTGTGGGATTTTGAAAGCCTCAAAGCCCACCCTCGGTGACACAGCTCCCCCAAAATGCCACACCTCCTAAACAGTCCACCAACCGGGGATCAAACATTCAGCTATATGACCCCACAGAGTCCAGTCTTACTCAAACCACCACATCCACCCACCTGGAGCCATCTGATTCTCCCTGTCACCAACAGAAATCCTAGGCTTCCTCACTGCATCTCCAGCTACACCCAACCTGTCAGTAATGTAATGTTTTCTATTCACTGATTGCCAAGTATTGGGTACAAAGCCATCCAATAATCGTGGACAGGTTCTGGGATAGTCAGTTTTGTCAACTGAACACAATTAATAATCACATAAAAAGAGAATCTCTATAAAGTACTAACTAGATCAGGATGGCCTGAGGACATACATGGCAGAAATTGTCTTGATTGCATTAAGTAATGTGGCAAAAGTCATCCTAAACAGGTATCCCATTCCCGAGGTTTGGGCCCTGGAGAAAGGTAGGTGAGCACTAAACATTCACTCTCTCTCTGCTCTTAACTATAAATGTAACTAGTTGCTTCAGATTCCTGTCTTGACTCCCCAAAATTATGGAAGTGTGAGCTAAAATAAACATTCCTTCATAAGTTGCTTTCTGACAAGAAAAAAATTATAATCTCTTTTGTCATAATAAAGCTAAAGAGCATTTGCTGATGAGGCCGTAAGCTGAGTCAGTTCTTGCAACCCTACCTTGTTACTGCCTAACCTGAGCTGAACTTTGAAGTACAGTAGGGTAGTAAGTCTTTCATTCACCTGTAACATTTGCGTGGCCATGTTACAACCTAATTGTAGGTGCTAGCACAGTGAACTAGGAAAAATCTCTTCACCATGAGCTTTATAATGTATAAGGAAACTAAAGCGAAAGTATAAGACACAATGTCTACTAGCAGTGAAGTCATAAAGAAAAGGCTAGATTTCTACAGCTGATTGCTGACACAGTGCCCCTCTTCTAACATTTTGCAATGTGACATGTCCCCCAAACTTCTATGTGTTACCTTTGTTATTAGGCCTTACATCACACAGAGACATCCTACTGCTTACATTCCCAAATCTTCCTCAGCCCTATCAAGAAAAAACTTTCAGTTGCAAGGCAAACTCAGTTGGATATAAACTGCCTCATAAAGGTAGGAAATGTATTTGTTTATATCACTCTAGAATATCACCTTTGGGCCCATGACAAAAGTACTAGTGGATTTTCCTCTCTTCTGCTTCTTTTTCTCACTTTGAGTTTCATCCACAGACTGGCTTCCTTCACATGAAGATGATGGCCAACATTCTTTGTCACCTGTACCCCTGAGAGTTGGAGTCCTTCTGACAGCATCACCACCATTGACACAAGTACCATGGAAGATCATTGGTTGATGGTTGTATCTGCATCTGAAACCGAGGAAAGGAAACAGGAGTCCACTCAATGCTGGCTGCTTCCACTAAGCATGAAAGACTTGGACAGGGGCTGGAAAGAACTGGGAAGACCTCTACAGAAATCCACTTCTCAGTCCAAAAACAATGCTCTCAGTGGCTTCCTGTCTTTATCATTTTGTTCTACAGAACACAAAGGTTTGCCTTCATCTTCTCTCATTTATTCAAGAAATAAATTTAAACACGACAAAAGAGAAGCTCCGTTGCACAAGCGTTCTCAGTGAGGAACGCAGACATTATCAGCCATTTGGTTTTGTGGTTATTTACCTGATGAGAGGGTGTTCATGTCATGGGGTGTGTGTAGCCTTCCACCATGTGTACCCCTGGAATTGAATTCAAGCTGTCAGATGTGGTGGTGAGTCCCACTGAGAGGTCACACCAGCCTCCACCTGTTTGTTCTTAACATGCTTTTTACGGGTGCAGTTAGATTTGACCTATATAAAAGTTTATCGGGTTCTTTGCCTCTGTTTTGTTTCTCTATATTCTTTGTCACTGGAAGTGTTTTTAAACGTTTTTCAATTCAACGCTTGGATGGAAAGACATGAGCAGCCCTAGAAGCTTGTCATCCTAAGAAATTCAGTCATCTGGTGAGTTAAAGTTGTGTGATTCTGGGAAGGTCAGAAAACACAGAGCTTCTGCATGATACCTAATTTTTTAAAAAATACACGCTGCTATATCCATAGATTAGAGCATCACTCAGCCTTAGTGATCCTGAATCCATAGAGCGCATCCCTCACGCCTCACCTGTAAGAAGAGGCTGCTTCTTACAGTAGGTGGAAACAAATGCAGAGACCCACAAGTGGACAAAGTGCGCTGTGAGAGACCTTGGAGCATCCAACTCTAAAAGAGATGTCTTCCTCACACTCTTCCCTGAAGGCTCGGCGGTCTATGCAGAAGAGGAAGCATGAAGAGTGGGAAGTGACAGATGTGCCAGGCAGTGTCTCTGAGGCACACAGACTGATGCTCATATGAATTCACGGAGGCTGTGGCAGAGTGCACAGGACCTGCAGAAACCAGACAGAATCCCCAAATCCGCAAGTCCCAGGAATGGACGCCAAGTTCCCTTCCTAACCAAGATGTCTGCAGTTGATTCGTGCTGGGAAAGGGGAAATGAGTTTTCTTCAGTGGATTATCACTGGGAAGATCTTCATGCCAAGGAGCAGTTGTCAAACACAAAACGGACCCCACGGCCTTTTGTGTACTTCGTGTTTGGGGGATGTTTTGTTTTGTTTGTCTCACTCTGTTAAAGATTATTTCATTGTCTTGAATCTCATTTTTGGTTTTTGTTTTGGTTTTTGGAAGGAGATAAATAACATGAAGTCAGGTAAAGAAAAATAACACCAAGTCTTATGTAAGTAAGGATTAGGGAGGGGTGATCAAAATATATAGAATGAAAAAAATTAATTACAAAATAAAAATAAAGGGCTGAAGACACGGCTTGGCGAGTGTAAAGCGCCTATCACAGAAGCATAAGGAGCTGAATGTCTGCCTGCAATCCCAGTGTTTGGAAAGTGATAACAGAGGCTCTCAGGAGCAGCCTAGACAGGGACACAAGCTGTAACAGTGGCTTCTGGGTTCAAGGGAGACATCCTGCCCCAAGAGATAAGGTGGATATCTGTTAAGAAAGACAGGCTCTCCCAACATGCTGTGATATGTGGAGCCTATTTCAGTGTGTGTGTGTGTGTGTGTTACGTTATTCCAATTAATTCCTTTATGATGTTTTAGATATGTCACTTGTAATTTTTGACTTTTTAATGTTGTTGGGAATAAAGGGAATCACGTTGACAGTCTCTATGATGTCCCTTGATATTCACAAGACCACCTGTCTCTAAAAAAAAAAAAATGTTGCTTTTCTTACATTTTGTTTTGCTGGCTTTTGTGAGACAAGGTCGTGCTATGCAAGTGGCCTTAAACTCACAATCCTCCTGACCCAGTTTGCAGCATGTCTGTGTCACAAGCATGCATTGTCACACTTACGCAGCTCTCCTACCTCAGCCTCCCAAACGCCAGGGTCTCTGTTGTTCACTTCCTTTAGGATAAAACCTTTCACTTAAAATGTTTAAAGATACCAACTAAACATTTTGGCTCTTTAGAGTAATGAACATTGTTTCTTTCCCACCTTTTGAGATATTGTTACAACACTTTAGTTTGTGTATGATACAAGTAAACATACATTTTGTACTTTGTTAAGTGAAATTTTATGACCTTTGGTGTTTTTGGATGTAATACTCTAGACTACAAAACATGATATAAAGGATCTCTATCATGTTGAAAGTATTTTACAAACCAAACTCTGTGTGTGCGCGTGTGTTGTGTGTGTGTGTGCATATATGCACACATATCATTTAGTTTTGCAATGAGTGAGCCAGAATGTGAACTACCTCAGTTTACTTTTTAAACTGCCCATTTGAAGTTTCTGCTGTATCTACCCTATGCTCTCATTCATTCACTGAAATTCTTTTGAGATCCCAATTTTAGAAAGAAAAAAAACTCCTTTCATTAAATGGTGCTGTATGAGACTGGCCATGTAAAAAGCAACGTGAAATCTTGCCGGATGTTGGAATTAATGGATTCATACAAATGGGGAGGGGTGCCAGCCCTTTACTATGCTTGACCAACTGTGTAACCCATGCTGCACTTCAGTGCTCACCCCTCACTGCTGTGCGCTTCCCCTTCTCAGAGACTTCTAGTTCTCAAATCTTTACTGTTTTCTGACAGTTTGTTCTCCAGATTCATTATCAACCCTTGTTCTCTTGCAATTGTGATTTAACAATCTGTTATTTCATTTTAATGTTTTGAAGTTTCTGCTCTTTTCCTTTTTTTTTCAGTTTGCTTCCTTGGCATGTGCCAGGATACATCTTTCAAGTTTTGGAATGTACACTATTCTGAAAATATTAAATAAAAAGAGTCTGAAATCGAGGCCTATGTAAGAGCAGCTCAGAAAAAAAAATGCTTAAATTGCTTTCATTATGCCACACAGTTATGTAACCAAGTTATTTTTTTCCACCATCTACCTTGATTAATCAACACTTATCCTACAGTTCTGTCCCATGCTTGCTACACAGCATAATATATCTTTCCAGTGGCAGTTGCCAAGAGACCACTGCATATTAGCCATAAATCCAGAAAGACAAAGTAACTAAGGGTTGAGATGACTTAGAGATGAGAATCTAGGTCATCCCACCAAGAAAGCAAGCCAGGGCAGCTAAAGTTTTGGACTTAGCTAAGGGAAATTTAAGCTGAAGGCTGGAGAAAGGAAGTGAAGAGTATTAACTGTGTCCCTGAGACCGGGTTCGGTAGCCAGGACTAGACAGTCTGCTTCACTGACAATTTGGCTGGAGTTTTTTACATGATGGCAGATGGCCATTGCCTTAAAGAAGATGCTGCACTGATGAACTGAACTTCTCATGAGAACAGAATAAATACATCGTGTTCTCACCAGACAAAGGTCCTATGTTATAGTGCAGAGACTGCAATGTAGATCTGTATCGGACAGAATTTACACACGAACTTGGAGAAATCTCCTTCTCAGCTGCTTGCTGGGTCCAGCTTGCTGCATTTCCAGTAAGCTCTGTTACCAAAAATGGATAAAGAATTCAGGGTTTAATGGGTTTCTTCATTTAATAGACATTGACCACCTATTTTTTTCATATGACATAATAACCTCATGGAGTCAGAACACAATGACAACTCTGTATGGTGGGATGTACATGATCGAATCACTCTTCATCAAGATGAGGACATTTGCGGATATTGTTCTAGCCGTCATCAACACTGAGAACACCAGCTGTGAAGGTCCTGGCAACAGAGGAGTGGTAATTAAGAGTGCTGGAATAATTGAAAGCTGGATGTCAAAAATTTCCTTGAACACGCTTCTTTGTTTTTAATTCAGTAGGATTTATTTGAGCAAAGGATAACACCACCCTCCACCCAAGAATTAACTGGCTCCCAGAACCAAGGAGCTTCTGAGAATTTGGGCCAGCAATGTAATCAGACAATATTTTCAGAAAATCAGTTGTAATCTAGAAAACATTTTAGTTGGCTAAAATTTAGTTAATCAACTAGCGGATGGCTGTAGCTGGACTAGTAAGCTGTTCACAACTCAATTCGCTGCTTCAGGACCCTCAATAACCAACCAAAGTTGCTTCTGCCATTATGCTGGGCATTGGTTTGGTCTCTTGGGCTGGATGAAGATGCCTAGTCCAAATCTAAGTCTGCCACAGCCAGGAGTGGTGCTCCATGGCTGTCCTGGCACTCAGGTGGCCGAGACAGAAGAATCAGTGCAAGTCTGGGACCATCCTGAACTGTGTGGTGAGTTTAAGTGTTTTTCAGCCTTTTGACTTTCTTTTTTTTTTTTTTAGAACTTTTTTTGTTTAGATCCATACTTTATTTTTAATTGGGTTAATTGTTTTGTTGATTTCCAGTTTTTTTTTGAGTTCTTTATATATTTTGTATATTAGCCCTCAACCAGATGTGGAGTGGTTTTTAAAAAGATCTTTCCCCATTCCATTCACTGCTGCTTTGTCTGAATGATGCTGTCCTTTATCATGAAGAAGCTCCTCAGTTTCAGGAGATTCCATTTATTAACTGCTGATTTTAGGACCTGCTCTATTGGTGTTCTATTCAGAAAGTCCTCTCCTGTGCCAATGCATTCAAGGCTATTCCTCACTTTCACTTCTATCAGGCTTGGTGTACCTGACCTTATGAAAAAGTCTTTGATCCATTTGGAGTTGAATTTTGAGCAGGGTGATAAATATTGCTCTTTTTAGATTCCTCTCCATGCAGCCATCCAGTTTGGCCAGCACTACATGTTGAAGATGCTATCTTTTTCAGGTGTGTGTTTTTGCCTTCTATATCAAAACTCAGGTGTCCATAGGTATGTGGATTTCTGTCTGAGCTTAAATTAGGTTGCATTGGTTAACATGTCTTTTTTTTGTGTGCCCATCCCATGCTGTTTTTATTCCTATAATCAACTCTTTCTTGCTTCCAGATAACACAGTGAGAAATTCTGGGGTCTATAAAACCTCTATAGAAACTGAATTCTCTCCTGTAACAAAGAATATTCTTCAGGAAAATGCCCCCCCGGGAGTCCAGTGCAACGGAAGTGCTCCAAGACACACAGAGCACAGTAGATCTGTTCCCCAGCTGGCTGTTTTCTACCAAACAAGGACACACACACACACACACACACACACGGTATCATGTTCCCAGTTTCCTAGTGTTACTAAGAGAACATTTATCTTTTGTGACTTTGCCAAGTTTCACTATAAGCTTCTTGTGTGGCCTCTCCACCCTCTTTTAAGCTTACACAGGAAAACCACGTGCTCTGTAAAAATCTGGCTTGGAATTCAGATAATCTATGGCCCCTCTCCATACTTTATTCATCACCATTTTTCATTACTTCACTTAACCTATTTTTCAAAACTAAATTCTAGGAAGAAGAAAGACTGTGTGAATCAGAGATTGGGAAGGACCGGTGCCAAATGGTGTCTTCTGCACACGACAGGATGGCTGCAAGCGTCTGTGGATGCCTGACAAAAGCAAGGCAGCCAACATTTACGTGGAGATTATGTGGATTCATGAGTCTCCCACCCCTACTTGACACTTGATGGCTTCTTGGGGAGGGAGAGTCAGTTTTCTTTAGGAGTGTGTCCACTGGTAGAGTGTGTCCTCTGCTCCGATGGATGGTTCCAAACCCAAGAGTATGGGGGCAACACAAATTGAACTTGATACCTACACATACACAGAGAAGGGGGATAGAGAGATGATAGATAGATAGATAGATAGATAGATAGATAGATAGATAGATAGATACTAAGTTTTGGAATAGAGACGTGGGGGTAGATCTGGGAAGAGTTGTGGGAAGGGGTGGAAGTTGAATATGATCAAAATACATTGTATATAATTCTCAAACAATTAATAAAAGTACACTGAAAAACTAAATGCTAACGTAATTCATTACCTTTTAGGTTTGGTCTGCTTGAACCATACAGCATGGTCCTGTGCCATGCTGTACTGATTGTCTTACAGGGAGAGCTCTTTTCAAACATTTGAATCTCTCTGGGTGGCAGCTTCTCCACACCATGGTCACCAATTCCTGAGAATTCTTTTAACCAGAAGCCATGGCAGTGCTGCCCCAGCTCAGCCTGTGGTCCACACAGTCCCTTCTGTCTTCCCCTTCCACACCTCCCAGCAATCAGCACAGGGCCCATCACGTGACTGGTGAGCTGAACACTCCGAAGCAGCCGTAAGTCTCAAGTCACAGAAGCGTGAACTAGAGCAGAAGCAGAATCCAGAGCTTCATCTAGTCTGTGGCTCTGGGCTAAGAAAATAACTCAGCTGGCAAATCTGCTTGTCTTGAAAGCATGAGGACCTGAGTATAGTGCAGGAGAGAAAAATGGCTCAGCAGTTAAGAACTCTGATTGCTCTTCCAGAGAATCATGATTCATTTCCCAACAGCTACACATAACCATCTTTTTTCCAGCTCAAGGTGATCTGACTCCCTCTTCTAGTCCCCAAGGGTACCAGGCATGCAAATGATACACATACACACATACACACACACACAGACACACACACACACACACAGACACACACACGAGTACACTCAAAGCAGCTATACACATAAAAAAATGAATGAAAACCTTTTTTCATTAAAAAACTCTCTTCAGTGGAGTAATCCCAGTACTAGAAAGATACATGGTTCCTTGGATCAATCATTGGTCAACGAACCTTACCTACCTAGTGAGTCACAGGATTCTGAGAGATTCCATCTCAAAAAAAAAAAAAAAATCAAGCGACCACATTTGTGCTTTTCACTTTAACCATCAATACAATCTAGAGTCACCTGGGGGACATGTCTTAATGAGGAATTACATAGATCAGGTTGGTCTTTGAGCATGTCTGTGAGGGGTTATTCTGATTGTTAATCATTTGTGAAGCTCCACCCTGAATGTGACCAGCACTTTTCAGGACCTGGGTCGAAGGCTGCTCAAGAGTGGAGGGAAAGCTGGTTGGAGGCCAGAAAACAAGCATCTACAGTTCCCCGAGTTGAGGGCCTCAGTCCACAGGCTACTGTCCTCCACAGAGTCTACTGCAACTGAAAGGGCTAAAAGACGGATGAATGTGCCCGGAGAGTCTTTACCCACTGCCCAAGATGATGTCATGTGGACATTGTCAACAATATCTCAGGTTTTGAGGAACTGCCATTCTTCAGAGCATGATTCTCTTGGTTCTAATTTTTCTCCAGCCCCTGATCTGAGGAGGACAGAGAATGCGCTGCATGAAATTAATTAACTTTTATTTTCATTTTAACAAGATTGAAAATTAGTTTGACAGTGAGAGTGCTGATTCTTTGAGGTTGTTCCCCAAATATCAAACAGTGACATTAATCAGGAGTGCATTCTGTAAAAAAAAAAAAATCATACCTATTAGCGTAAAAGACAGGAGGAAATTTACCTTTTTATATATGCTTTGTACAAAAGAAAATATAAGGTTGTATAACGGTGATCTTCAATTTCTCTGAAAAGTCAACCTGTGAAAAGGTCAAACGATACAGAAGAAGGTAAATGTCACATTACCATATTCAATTCAATGTGAGAAATGTCTTCTGAGCACAATTTCCTTAAAAGGAAACTAGCCACAGGGTAAGATAAAACGTTTTCCTCCTTTAGAAATGTTCAAGAGAAGGCAGAAATGACATCGGGAAGAAAAGCAAGAGGATTCAACCCTTTGGGTTGACTTTTTTATGTGCCTCAAACTAAAATGCCATTGCTCTGTTTTCCATCCATGAAATGATGCTATCTACTATCTATTACAACTAAAATATGCTCTATACAAGCAAGCCATGTATTAAAAAAAAAACAGAGGAACTCCTGAAAATTACCCTCAAATGTTCTACTCTTTGCTTTTGCAGTTACTTTCTGGAATGGTACTGCTTGGATTTGTGCCCTACATGTTAAATATAATTGATTTTTCATGTATGATTTATAAAATAAGTTACTATTCTCAAACAGAAAAAAAATGCACTAAGAACAAACCAGTAGCAGATGCATTTGCTTGTATTTTGGGTTAGCAAATCCAAGATGGCCTCATCTCTAAGGAAAAGAAAGGGTTTCCTGACAAAAGTTTTCATAGTAATCTGAACCAAACTTCTCTGCCATCTTTGCACTGTGAAGCACTTAACGTCTGCATGTGTACTATTTATTAGGGCAGGTAGGAGCTTTTTTAATGCAGTTCTTTTAAAAAGAATCTTCAGAATCTATAACTGATGAACACACACATGCATATGCTCAAGCACACATGGACACACACACACACATGAGTGTGCATCTCTTCATTCTATGGTCTGAAGTATTTCAGGGAAAAGCTGTTTCTCACAAGTGAAGTCATCACAGTGGTGTACTATTTTTCTGGCCACACCATAACATAGCTGTAGCCACAAAGACACCAATAGACAGATTCTTACACCTATATCAAATAAACCTCTTAGCAATTTATGTATTGTCAAAGAAAGAAGTCAGTTGAAAACAGCCCACCAAAATGCAGTGGACATTATATTCATGTTCCTGGCGTTCTGAAGGCCCAGATCCGTACCTGGCTCAGGAGATTAAGCTCAGGGAACAGGACAGGAGCCAACCACAGAGGGCCTCTGAAAGACTCTACCCTACAGGGTATCAAAGCAGATACTGAGACTCATAGCCAAACTTTGGGCAGAGTGCAGGGAATCTTATGAAAGAAGGAAGAGACAGAAAGACCTGGAGGGGACAGGAGCTCCACAAAGAGAGCAACAGAACCAAAAAGTCTGGGCAAAGGGATCTTTTCTGAGACTGATACTCCAACCAAGGACCATGCATGGAGATAACTCAGAACCCCTGCACAGATGTAGCCCATGGCAGCTCAGTCTCCAAGTGCATTCCCTAGTAAGGGGAACAGGTGTTGTCTCTGGCATGAACTCAGTGTCTGGCTCTTTGATCACCTCCCTCTGAGAGGGGAGCAGCCTTACCAGGTCACAGAGGAAGATAATGCAGCCAGTCCTGATGAGACCTGATAGGCTAAGGTGGGATGGAAGGGAGGAGGACCTCCCTTATGAATGGACTTGGGGCGGGGCATGGGAAGAGAAGAGGGAGGGAGGGGGATTAGGAGAGGATGAGGGAAGGGCTACAGCTGAGATACAAAGTGAATAAATTGTATTAAATAATTTTTTAAAAAGAAATTAGTTGACCTTTGAAGGGCAAAGGTTATCAAAAAATGGGCCTGCCACCTGCAATTATATCAACACAGGTAAGAATTAATAGTCTTAATTCTAGCACATTGGGAGATTAAAGAAAGAAGAGGAGAGGCTAATCCAGGCCTTTATAATAAAACACTGTTTCAAAACTAAAGGATAATCAATATCCAACATTCTAGTGTGAGACAATTTAATAGTTAAACAAGTAATTATGTTGAAATTATTTTTACAAAAAGTATCAATGTTTACTAAAATGTTACCTTTCTGCTGTTATGTTGTCTTTCTGTCTTTAAAGTGATTGCTTTCAAAGGACTCCAGGAATAATTGAATGGCAAAGTTGTAAAGTATTTAGCCTGCCAGAGGCTCCAGCTTTTAGCACCTAGAGAAAAGAATGATGACCTCTCTGACATAATTAGAACCTACAGCTCAAAGAGTCTTGATGGAAACAGAATGTGATGGGGAGGAGGAGCAGATCCTGCTGGGACAGTTCAAACTCCACACAAGGGTTCTGCCACCTATTCCAGTGTCTTAATCCCAGCCAAGATCATCATGAGTGTTTCCTTCTGGGTGCTGTGCTCAGTTCTTAAGCATACTGAATGAGAGTGTCCCTTCTGGGTGCTGTGCTCAGTCCTTAAGCATGCTGAGTGTTCAAGAATGCCAAAAACAGAAGTAAACTCAATTGAGGTGTCAAGAGGAAACTCAACTGACTGAAGCCAGGAAATAACTGTTGGGTTTGAAACAAAGAGACTCAGTCCATCAAGGAAAAGCCATAATAAATATTGTCAATTCCAAAGGCTTTTCATTGAGTAAAAGAGTTTGGAAATTTCAAGCATATTAAAAAGTTCAGGAACTCAAATTTAGCTTAATAAGATAAAAACATTTTAAAATCTAAGTGTGTCTTCAGATTAACTTGTCTGACACTGAGTCATTAAATTGTCTATCATGGGAACTATTTTGATGTAGTCTGGACAGTTGCTTGCCAGAGATGTGACAGAGGGGTTAGCCATTCGATGGAAACCTGAACTGTGTGCCAAAGTTGAATGGAGGAGTTCAAATCCAGAAGTCAGGGGCCATAGAATGAGGAAAAGTGGGGCATACTCCATAAAGATCAGCACAAACGCACACAAGAGCATGTGTATGACCATATACAGAGCCATGTACAAATGTTCAACTTCAATCCTAAATCAGAATTAGCAAAAGCTTTGGATGAAGCATAAAGAATTAACTCATCAAATTGAATGGAAATGATCTGTCTACAAACATGGAAATGGGGTGTGTGAAGTCCAGGCTGCATCAAGTAGACATGACCACTCAGATAACACAGGAAAATATTGCTAAAGCACACTAAAAAAAAATCCATTTTTAAAACAAGTGAGGCCGAGACATTTTCCTTATGAAAAGAAAAATAAAAATAAAAACAGAGCACTTTCATGACAGAAGTGTGGTGGTTTAAAAGCATTCTGCCAAGTTACTTGGTACACATCCCACCTAGAGTTGGGATTGTGGTCCCTCCCCCTTAAATCTGGTCACTGGCCTCTGACGGAGTAGCCAATGGAGCAAATAAACAGCAGTAGAGTGCCAGTTTCCACACCCCACATCAACGAAATTGGCAGCTTCCACATCCTGACTCTCTGACTTCCTGACCTACCAGACACCCTTCCTTGGAAACCAGCCACCATTCAGTAAGAAAGTTCAAGTACCCAGCAGAGGGACAGGCCTCTATGAGAAAGAACAAAGGGGCTTGGCCTACAGCCCCAGCCAAACTTCACCAACCATCAAAGCCATCTTGGAGCCATTACTGAATAACCTTGGAAGTCACCTTCCGTCCTGCCTAGCCAACACAAGCCTTGAAGAGTTGACGACTGAATAAATAATAACTGCATTTGGTGCTAGATGTTGCACAACGGTGTATAATCTGAATGAAAGCTGAAACTAGGGGCTGGGGAGATGACTCGGTGGCTACAGAGCTTGTTCTTCAAGCATGAAGTTTGGGTTCCCCAGCACCCCTATACAAAGCTGGGCACAGAGGCTATAACCCCATACTGAGGAGGTACAGACAGGAGGATCCCTAGGGCTTGTTGACTAGTCAAATAGCGAGTTCTAGGTTGTGAGCCATTCTCAACAGCTAAAGTATAGAGTGTTACAGGAAGAATGCTGACCTCCATGGCAGCCTTTGAACATGCACACACATGGGCATGCACACACGTGTATACACCACATACAGAAACACACAAGAAAGGAAACCACCTCCATACATCTCTAACTTTCTCCTATGGTGGGCACCCAGGGCCCGACTTTATCTATGGAAACACTTTCTGCTGAGTTAGACTCTATTGTATAGAGTATAACAGTACAAGACACAGTTTTTAAAGAGCTAAATGAAATCGTAGTGATACTATTTCAAAATTCTATAGAAGACACTGAAGAATCTGTTGGCATAATGTTCTTTTGAAATGTATACAGCTTACCCTTGTCCATTCAAATGCTGATTTCTCCCCACACCCCACTCTCTGGTTTCAATTCAGATATTGCATTGTGATACTCATTCTAAGCATTCTGTCTCAACTTTATGTAAACAGGCCAAAATAAAGCAACTAGACACAATGTTGAGCTGGGAGGAGCCAGAGAGCAGGAAATGAGTGGGAGGAGAAAAGGTGAGAGAGGGCTTGAAGGCAGGCTGCAGGAGAGAGATCTGGGAACAGTGTGGAGAGAATGGAGTGGACATAATATATCACAAAAAGCAAGTATAATGGGTAAAATCTAAATGTTAGGAAACTCTGCGGGCTTGGAGGTTTAGGAGGGAGTAACTATTGCCCAGCATTGTGTTCTAGGTTAACTAAATAAACCCAGTCTCTGTGTGGTGATTTGGCTATACAGCTGTTCAGGACTAACAGCAGGCTTTACCAGAAGATATATCAATAGTAAATATTGTCTCTTACAACAAGAGTCCATTTAAAAGGGGAGGAGGGATCATCAAACCTGAGGCCACGGAATACGAATATCTTCTCTCGTTAACACCAAACAGAGCTCTCCTTCCTGTATGAGAAGAATATTCCAGAAAACTTGTACTCCAAAAGATTCTATACCTCATTCAGTCTATTCTATCATTTTTAAATGTATATTGCATTAGAAATAATAGCAGAGATAGGTCTCAGATTTTTAACAAATCTTTTCTTCATGTGTTAACATTTTATTTTATATTAATCACAGGTTATATACTTTGTATCCCATCCGTAGCCCCCTCCCCCATTCCCTCCCTATCCCACCCTTCCCTCCCTCATCTCCTCCCTGCCCCTTTCCAGGTCCACTGATAGGGGAGGACTTCCTCCCCTTCCATCTAACTCTAGCTTATCAGGTCTCTTCAGGACTGGCTGCAATGTCCTCTTCTGTGGCCTAGCAAGGCTGCTCCCTCCTCAGGGGGGCAGGGAGGTCGAAGAGCCAGCCATTGAGTTCATGTCCAAAATAGTCCCTGTTCCTCTTACTGCTGTACCCACTTGGGTATTGAGCTACCATTTGCTACATCCGAGTAGGGGTTCTAGGTTATAACCATACTTGGTCCTTGGTTGGAGAGACAGTCCCGTAAAAGATGCCTGTGCCCTGATATATTTGGTCCTTGTGGGGCTCCTGTCCTCTCCAGGTCATACTAACTCCCCCTTCTTTCATATGATTCCCTGCACTCTGCCAAAGGGTTGGTTACGTTTCTTAATATTTGCTTTGATACCCTGCTAGGTATAATGTTTCCGAGGCCCTCTGTGGTAGGCTCTTGTCCTGTTACTTGTTTTCTCCTACATCCAATGTCCATCCAATTTGACTTTCTAAGTGAGGATTAATCCTCTTACCCCAGGTCCTCTTTCTTGTTTATCATTTTTATGTGTATCGATTTCAGTATGTTTATCCTATCTTATAGGTCTATATAAGTGAGTATATACCATGTGTGTCTTTCTGCTTTTGGGATACCTCACTTAGGATGATCGTTTCCAGGTCCCATTTGCCTGCAAATTTCATGATTTCCTCCTTTTTAATTGCTGAGTAGTATTC
>CM053766.1:36118980-36171709 GCA_028658305.1 Pachyuromys duprasi | reverse complement strand
AAAAAAAAAAAAAAGAGCTCAGGCTCTAAGATCAACAATCAATAAATGGAACCTCCTGAAACTGAAAACCTTCTGTAAAGCAAAGGACACGGTCAACAGAACAAAATGATAGCCTACAGACCGAAAAAAGATCTTCACCAACCCTATATCTGACAGAGGGATAAAATCCAGAATATATAAAGAACTCAAGTAAATAAACACCAACAAACCAAATAATCCAATTGAAGATAGGGTTCAGGGCTAAATAGAGAATTCTCAACAGAGGAATATTGAGTGGCAGAGAAACACTTAAAGAAATCCTCAGCCAGTCCTAATGAGACCTGATAGACTAGGGTCAGATAGTAGGGGAGGAGGACCTCCTCTATCAGTGGACTAGGGAAGGGGCATAGGTGGAAAGATTGGAGGGAAGGTGGGACAGGTAGGAGATGAGGGAGGGAAATACAGCCGAGATACAAAGTGAATAATTTGTAATAATTAATTAATTAATTAAATGTTCGATTCACAAAGTGAATAAATTATGATAATAAACAAATTAATTAACTAATTGGTTAATTAAATGCTCAGTGTCCTTTGTCATCGGGGAAATGCAAATCAAACGACTCTGAGATTCCCACTTCATACCTATCAGAATGGCTAAGATCAAAAACTCAAGTGGATTCAGCTGCCAAGATGTGACAAGAATGGATGTGTGGTGCCTGAGCTCAGGTAACCACCGAGTGGCAGAATGCGGATTAATATAAGTGGGCTATTTAAAGTTATGAGCTAGTCAGAGACAGGCCTCACTCTGTGGCCAAGGTGTCTGTATAATATTTAATGAGTCTCAGGAGTGGTGACTCCGGGAGCTTATGGGGAAAGCCACTGCCCTCTTCCAGACCCTCCTCATGAACTTGTTTTCTCAGCTTATAGGATCTGTCTTCTGGAAGGTGCAGCACATACTTTATAAGAAGTCTTGACGGAGTCCATCTGAGCTGTAGCCAGTTTACTCTGTTCCTCAGAGAGACTTGGAAGTGCTTGGCTGTGCACTGGGGATTGAGATGGCCATCACAAGCACGGTTCCCACCAGGCTGTGCTGTGCTTAAAGAAACCGCTTGGGGTCAGACTCCCAGGGTGTGAATCAACATGGCCACCAACTCGTGTCACACTGAGCTGCCTTCTGGCCTCCCACAGCTTGCCACTCTGCTGCCCAGGAAGGTCAGAGACCCCCCACAGCACTCTACTTCTGTTCATTTTTTATTTTGTTTTGGGGGACAGGTTTTATAGCCAGACTCTGATTTGTGCCATTCCTCCTGTCTCAACCCTCTTGTAATAAAGACAAATTTATTACCACATTTTTTCAAGCAAGTTATAATATGCATTGGAATTTTGTCTGCATTCAAGTTTGTGTGAGGGTGTCAAATCCCCTGGAACTGGAGTTACAAACACTTCTGAGCTACCATGTGGGTGCTAGGGATTGAACTCGGGTCCACTGGGAAAGCAGGTAGTGTTCTTAGCCACAGAGCCATCTCGCCAGCCCTATTTCTTAAAGTGTTAGTTTTTAAGCATATATTTAGAATTTCTAATGATCTCCATTTCTTTGTGGAAATAGGTATTTCTACTTGATGTCATTTCTTTTCAGCCTAAATATCTTGCAGTGGAGGGGGACTACTGAAAAGTTCAGATTATTTAAGAATATTTACTTTGCTCTTACTCTCAGAGAGTAATTCTGTAGACAGAGTTCTAAACTGAAAAGTTTCTTCCATTATTTGAACATGTCAATCCAAGTCTTTGGCCTCCACAATTATAAGATGTGAACTGTTTTCTATGTGTAACATGTAATTTTCTCTGTACATATAAAAAGAGGAGTTTTATTTGTTTAAAAAAAAATCTCAAGTGACAACCCATGCTGGAAAGAATGTGGAGAAAGGGGAATAAACAGTCCTGCATGCTGGGAGGAATGTAAACTTGTACAACTACTTTGAAAATCAATCCGACACTTTCTCAGAAAACTAGGAATAGTGTTTTCTCGGGACCCAGCTATACCACTCATGAGCATATACCCGAAATATATCAACCATACAACAAGGTCATTTGCTCAACTATGTTCATAGTAGCTCTATTTGTAATAGCCAGAATCTGGAAACAACCTAGATGGCCCTCAAGAGAAGAATGGATACAGAAATTTGTGGCACATTCATACAGTGGAATACTACTCAGCTATTAAAAACAAGGAGATCATGAAATTTGCAGGCAAATGGATGGAACTAGAAAAAATCACCCTGAGTGACATATCCCAGATTCAGAAAGACACAAGTGGGATATATTCACTTATAAATGGATATTAGCCATATAATATAGGATAAACATGATAAAAATCTACAAACCTAAAGAAACTAAACAACAAGGAGGACCCTAGAGAAGAGGCCTCATTCTCATTGAGAAGGGAAAACAGTATAGGCACCAGAAGCAGTAGAAGAGAGGGAACAGGATGGGAACCTACCACAGATGTCCTCTAAAAGACTCTGCCCAGCAGGGGATCAAAGCAAATGCAGAGACTCACAGCCAAACTCTGGACAGATCTCAGGGAGTCTTGCGGAACAAGAGGGATATAGAAGGACACAGAGGGGACAAGATCAAGAAAGAAAAAAGTAAAGCTGGGCCCAGGGGAGACTACATCAAACAAAGACCATGCATAGAGAGGACCTAGGTCCCCTGTTCAGATGTAGCCGATAGACAGTTCAGTCCCCATGTGAGTACCCTGGTAAGAGGAGAAGAGACAGTCTCTGAGATGAACTTGGTTGCCTGCTCCTTGATCACTTCTCCCTGGTAGGGTGACATAGCCAGCACACAGAGGAAGAGGATCCAGGCCGTCCTGATGGGACCTGATAGGCTACAGTCAGACTGGAGGGGAGAAGGACTTTCCCTATCTGCAGACTAGGGAAGAGGGATAAGGGAGGGAAGATGGGCCTGGGAAGAGATGAGGGAAGGGGCTAAACAGGATACAAAGCGAATGAATTGTTAATAATAATAATAATTAATAATAATAATAAAGAGAGAGAGTATGACACTTCTCTGCATATTTAGCCCTTCTAGTAGCTATTGGTATATCTACCAATCCCTAGTTCCAGCCAACTGCACTTGAGCCAGCCAGACCTCCTGATCCCACTCTCTCTTTTTTTTTTTTTATTGTGGAGAATAAAAAGTTTTTTAAGACTTTATTTAAATAATCGATTATAATATACTTATACAATCATTTCACCATGGATCAATGGTAATTTTTTCAGTTGCTGTTCTCTTTTTTTAATTTTTTTATATTATTCACAGTTTATTTACTCTGTATCCCAGCTATAGCTCCTTCCCACTCTCTTTTTTTAATCAAACTTCTTGAACAATTCCAGAGACTAAATCTAGGAAAGGTCTATTTCTAGCAATGAGATGTCTCCACCCTCCTGGAGACATCTCAGAATGCTGAAATACTGCAAAGCAATTTGAGAACAAAATAATTGCTCTTAATCTTTTCCAAAATTACAGCATTTCTAAGATGAGATTAAGTAACTCTAGTGGACAGTGTGTTCAGAAGTATGGTGCAAACAAAGGCTGTTTGCATGTGTCTGGGGTGGAGCAGGGAGGGGTGTGGACAGAGGCACTGGGAATGCACATAGCTTTTTGAATTCACGTATTCACTGGAAATAGCAATAATAAAGCAAAATAAAGCTTTAATACTAACACAAAATAGTTTATTTTTCACCTGCTCTTTCATTCTCAATTTTCTTCTGTCTCAGCCCCTGATACACTCAGAACTTCACATGCTACCTCACTACAAACACTACCATTTGCCCCCAAAAATGTCTTGCATGATTTTGTTGCTTGAACATACAATTCCATTCATAATATGCTGGGGGAAAACTTACGTTTAAGTCAGAACTTGGAGAATTAAAAACAGGAAGGGAAGTGGGAAGTATCAAGCCACAAGTCAATGCCTTGCATGTGAATAGTCAAAACAATCCAATTAAGAAAAAAAATCCCATAACCTTAAACACTGAATTGGTAACTAAGAAAGTATCAACACAAATATTGCAAATAAGGAAATGCAGATAGGAACTTTTGTTTCTGTCCTTATCCACGCTTCGCGATAACTTACATAGAACAGAATAAACAAAACAAAGTGAATGAAAGCAGACAGAAGAAATAAGGAGTGTTCCAACAGACAGCTCTGGATAGGGGTACTCAGAGAGGACCAATAAAAAATTAATAACAAACTTGGACACTATCACATTCGAGAGTTAGTCTGGGCAAGGGATCGGAGTTATTATAAAAAGCATTTTTGCTAAGAGTTCAGCATTTTGGAGCAAGCTTGGTGGCCAAGTTTGGCCACTTGACATCAAGCTCATAAAACTGTGCTTGGAAAGGGGTATGATACTCTGGAGATCGCTACACTGGTTTGGCAGACTTGGATGTTTTTTATTAGAAAACATTTCCATTGCAACAGTGAGGAGAATATTAGGAAGATCAGATCCAATTTTCAGGACATTTATGATTAATATTTTTTCATGACATATCCTGTGTCAGGGAACTGGAAATCAATGCTCTGTGTGCTGTGTGTACACAGGTGTGAACCAAAACTTAAAAGGTAGGTTTTTGCCTACAGTGCACGTATCCATCGGCACAACACCAGCTGCTGCTCGGAAGCCAGGACAAAGCCAGACATTCATTAGGCCTGATGGTGGAGATGATCACATCAATTCCTTCTTGTTTACGCACTAAATTTCTTCCAGACTGATGAGAAAAGAGAGGAAGATTTTGAGACAATAAATACTGAGAACACTATGTAATCAGTCTGTTTCAGGAGAACTTGTGTATGCAATGCACACATGCAGCACACACTTAGAGAGAAAAAACACTGAAGAGACCCATCCCCAGGTTACACACAAAACATCCATTTTCACATATTCATTCTAACATCATAACAAAGGAAGGTCAATGTGACACAGCAGCACATGCCTGAGGTCACTGTTAAGTATACTATGTGGAAAAGAAGGGGATTTATAAAGCTAATTAATTAATAGCAAGTAAAAGCTCAATACTGTTTAATAAATGTATCTTATGGGAGAAATGGTGGGTGTCACAGGATTTTCATAGTTGTGGAGGCAGACATCTAAAACATATCATTAAGGCATCTGAACATGTCCTTCCAGCATTCCTTACGTTAGACTTTACCCGTCTGTTTTCTGTTTTAAAGCGGCTTGGCTTTGCAGAAAGTATACCTTGCCTATTTGGTAAAGAAACAGAGCCAGGATGCCAAATCTGAAAGTTGTAATTCATTTCCGTGGCAATGGGCTGTGCTGCCTTAAGTGGGTAGTTATGAGGCAACATTTTAACTGGCAAAAACAGAACTTGAGGGGTTAGTGCCACAAATGAGTGGAGCAAGGAAAAGCTCAAACTACAAAATTGTTTCTCTTTTAGAAACAATACTTCTTTGTTTTTCTCGAACAATCCTTCGGGTGCTTTGACAGAATAAACTGGCTTCAATTTCTGCTAAATAATGAAACAAATCAAGATTGACTCTGAAAGATGAAATGAATTCAGCTATCTATGAAAACCAAAAGGAGACATCTTTCATGGGGAAAATAAACTGGATTTTTCAATCATATATACACAACTTAATCTCTCTAAAAGAGACATGGTGTAACTGGAGGGATTGGCTCAGCACCTAAGAGCATTTGCTGCTCTTACACAGACCCTACCTGGAACTCTACCATCAGGTAATCTGACAGAGAGAGAGCGAGGGAAAGAGAAAGGTGGGGGAGGGAAGAAGAGAATAGAGAAGGGAGGGAGGATAGGAGGGAGGGAGGAAGAGAGAGAATAGAATTTAAATAAATGAATCAATAAACAATTAATCAGTGTTACTTTCTCAGGGTAAACAGATGAGTTACAGACCAAAGACTGCCCTCTCCAGCAAAACCACAGAGGCCCTGGGTGGCAGCAGCTGGTGACCTGGATCTCTTGGATCTATGCATCTTCCAGGACAAGGGCCCAGCTCTTTGTCTTCATGCCTCTGGCTTCAGTTAAATGCACAGACTCAGCGAAAACATTTTAGGGTGGCTGTGAGGTTTGGAAATGATGTGTTGATAACTGCACAATGAATAAAGTTGGAGATTAACATTATCAGCCATGCCTGTCAAGGCCCCATAGAGTAGATATTCTAGTGACAAGCACTGAACTACAGTGAGTCGTCTCTGATAAGCAGTGCGCTCACAATCTGCAAGACAGCTCTGAAGATGCTCACATCCTGAGAATCACACCTGCATTTGGTCCCTCTCAGGTAAACCATGGCTGGTTTGTGGGATGAGTAGAACCCTACAGAGGTAAAGGGTTTTCATGACGCAAGGATCTCTGCATTGGCTGCTTTTGGATAGCTCTGGAGAAGCCAGCCACTATATCATGCAGAACAGGGGCCAGACTATGGTGTGAAGGAATTGAGATTGCCAGCCCCTCAGTAAACAACATATGTGAAAGCCACATGAAGAAAACATCTTGAACACAAATACTGTTGCCCTAGGAAAGTCTTTAGACATGACATCCCAACTCTACCTCCTGAGAGAAACCAGAGCATGATAGTCCAGATAAATACCTGCAGATTCTTGGCCCAGGGACACTAGGGCAGAAATGTTTATAGTTGTGTTAACCCTTTTTGTTTTATAGTAACCTGTGAACACAGAAATAGTAATACCAGTGAGCTTTGTGCTTTGTGTCTGGACATCCCCAAACATCTGAGATAGGTCATCCTCCTGTTTCCTCAATGTCCCGTATGTGTCTGCTCTGTCACTTAAGATCCTCAACTGTGAAATCTTCTCCATCCTCCCCAGATTGCAAACAGGTTGGACAGAGGTTCTGTGGCTCCAGATTCATTCCAGGAACACGATTAATGCATGACAGATGTATTTGTTACCTACAACATGACAACTGGACTGTGTCTGAGTATGTGCAAATAATGAAATTATATGGTACCTCATCAGCTATGGAATGTCGGGGAATAAGGAACCATCGAGAAAGCAGCGGTTACTTGAGGCTGGACACACCTTTGAGAGCAATCTCAGATCAGCAATAACCTTTACAGACAGCGGTGAGCAGAAGCTAGCCAAGGGTGGGTTCATTTAGAACTCAGTGGGAATGTGCCAATGGCTTGAAAAGCAACTCACCATAAAGATTAATGAAGAAATGCTTACTTATCTAATGAAACAAGTTGCCTCCTGGTGCTCTTTCAGGTCACCTGAGACTGCAGTAGCTGACAAGGCATAGCATTCTAAAATGAGCATAATACACATTTACGCACACACACACACAGAGGTTACATTTCACAGGAAAAGATGAGTTTATTCAAAACAGTCACTCAGAACAGCAGTGCTAGTGTTGTGTGTCTGTCTCCTGAACTACCATATCCCCCAAACCAAAACAGTCCTGGACGGAAGCAGGTGCACAGTGAAGATCTGTCGAACAACTTGAGAATCCAGAAATGTTTTCAACATCATTCACTAACCTTCTGTATGACTGAAATGAAATTACACACAAACTTCCAGAGTAATCACTAAGTTAATTCCAGGAACATGGCAACTTCAGGCCTGCCTGGTCCTAAGACTGTTGTTTATACAGTGTGATCATAGACATCATTCTAATAATCACCTAATGTCATCCAGTCTGCTGTCACACTTGGGGCTGTGAACTAAGAGCTCTCTAATTTATAATAGGTAAAACCAGATCTTACACTTCTCAAAAAGACCCTCTTTACAGGGGATGGGGGATAAAGAGGTGGCTCGGTGTTTAAGAGCATTTGCTGCTCTTACAGAGAACCTGGGTTCAGCTCCCAGCACCCACAGGGCACCTCACAACTGTCTGTAAGTCTAGCTCCAGGGGATCCAGGGCTCTTCTATCCTCCAAAGGCACCAGGCATGCAGATGGTATCAATACATACATGCATGCAGGAAACATTCATACACATGAAATAAAAATAAATATTTTACTTTCTTTTGAAGGACTAACTGAAATAGCCAGGGCATAAAGGAAGAGGTAGAGTTGGTATCTTGGCACAGACTCCAGGTATCAGGCTAGGCATGTGTGACATTGCAGAAATGGTACCACAGGTATCTTTCCCTGTTACTCTTCCCAGAACCAGAGTCAGAGATGTTCGAAGCGTGATGTCCATGCAGGGAGACCATTTAATCGGTTTGAGTATCTCTCCACCCCTCATTGGAAGACAAGCCGATAAATCACCACCAAGGAGTCTAGCTATAGCTGCCAGGCAACTAGGGACTCCTGATCATCTCTCTCCATGGCATCCAGTCTCCACTTTGCAGTGTCTTTGCAAACACAAGTTTTTCCCATCATTCATAGTCCAGTTACTGAAGTATTAAGAATCATAAATATTGAACATACTTACTCAATTCCCAAATCCGTAATGACTCTATTGTGCCAAATTCTGATTCTATGTAATGCTCTCAAAATTTCCCCTGAGGATTGTATAAAATTAGAATTTAGTGTGATACTTGGGTTAAACACAGGAACCTTTATCAAAGGATTTCAAAGCATTTTCTGACTGAGGTTAAGTGACTTTTTGAAGGCTACCCAGAAAACCAGCAGAGTGAGTCCAAATTACCTAACTCTGAATTCTACTTTGTTTTAAAGCACAATTCTCTTGGGTTTTTAAGTCAGCACTAGAAGAATTCTGTGATGTGCTTATAGGACATCAAAGATTTGTTCCTATCCATTCTGAGGTAGTGAATGATCACATAAAATTCTGGCCTCCACCAAAAATAAACAAGCAAAAAAATGGTCTTTTTTTAAATAAAACACAACAGATTTAATCTTAACCTATGGGGGGGGGGATGCCATCATCATCTATAGAATTAACAAGAACAAATTATTACAGGAAACAATCTTTGGCATAAACTAGGTCTTAATAGAGAAGATTTTTGAATGGTAACCCATCCATTGATGTTTACACAGACTGATGGAGGAAAGACTGGATCTTTATGTTCCTTCCTGTTTAGTTTGATGCACAGCATGACAGCTACTCCAATATGGAACTAAGATTCTTACTCCTAAGTTTCTATCAATAAATTCTGAAGATAGATATTTTAGACATAGGAAATTTGGGGTTTTCTTATGTCCCATCTCTGAGAAGGAATTCTCTATTACTCATTACATATCATTTTTCTTTTCAATCATAACTCTTAGCAAGAATTATACTTTGATTTTGAAAATGCAAAGTTGTCACTGATTTGAAAGTGTGATTTTATATGACAGGTTTTTAAAATGCATTCCCATTGAAAAAGAGTGGTATAGAGCCAGCCATTACAATGATCCAGATCATCTGGGGAAACAGAAGGCTGACTCTGCACATCTGGGGTTGGGGGCAGGGTAAGGGCATGCTAGACATCCCTGGAGTCTGCTCTTTCGAGCCAATCTAGCCAAGAGGAAACCAGTTCACATACTTGATCAAAACATCAGGACGAAATAACAACAATAAACAAGACAGCTCTAGAATAAGATTAATCTCACACTTTCTAAGCCCTGCAACTTCTTGAATTTCCCAACCCACAACAATCAGAAAAGAAAACAAGACAGTCCAACCAATACAAATGATTTTTTTCACCCAGATATCTCCTGGTAGAAAGATGGGTGGTGTGTTCTTCGTGCACATCTGAAATTGAACCCTTACTGGCAATAAGTACAGCTAGAGTACTTTCCTGATAGCTTTCAGAGCTCGGTGCAAATTCCAGCAGGAATGTGAAAAACATGTTGGTGCTAATGTTACAACTACAATGTGTCATGTTGAATTAATGGTAGCTAACATGTTTGGTGCCCAAATGCTTCAAGTGCACATAAAAAAAAGTAAAAAATACAATAGCAAAATTTAAAGAAAAAAATAGAAAATGTTCCGGTATCTTGACAAATTACAACTAGCTTTTGCAAAACTAAGAAAAAATTCAGGAATTCATGAGGAACACATAACTTTCAACTTTCAACTTTCAAGAGGAGTCAAATCATGGGAGCCTTAAAAATATGGTTGTGTGAGTTTGTGGAACTAAATTTTCCATAGAAGACATTTTCAATAATAGATTTAAAAGCAATAGCAAAAAAAAAACCTTTATCTGTATAATATATCTTGTAAACAAACACTCCAATTTCATTTATATCAATCATCTTTTGTTTGTGTGCAACTTTAACCTAAAAATAATCACCTTAAACCATTAGAAATTTTAATTTTGTATGAGTTCGTGGTTGGCTGAGCAGATCTGCTCTATATTCATCTTGCCTGGGGCTGAGTTGCCTAGTAAGGCCTCAGTCACACGCTTGGTAGTTGTTAAAGAACTTGTCTTATTCCATGGTCAATGTTCTCTTCAGTGTCTAAACTGATTCTGTAACATCTCTTCCTGTCGTATAGTTATGCTTTTTCTTTCTTTCCAAGACTTCTGCAAAGCGTAGGAAATCAAAAGATGCAGGTAAGTATTCTAACTGTTACTGTGATAACACATTTAGATCAAAAGTAACTTAGGGAAGGGAAGAGTTTATTTCAACTCACACTTTTAAGTCCCAATCCATCATTGAGGGAAGTGAGGGCAGGAACCAGAAGAAGCCGTGGAGGAACGCTGCATCTCTGGTTGTTCTACGACTCATACTCAGCTAGCTTGCTCACACAGTACAGACCCACCTCCACGGAGAAAGGTGCTGCCCACAGAGGACTTTGCCTTGACACATCAGTCTTCAGTCCAGACAACACACCCATAGACACAACCATGGGCCATTCTGATCAAGGCAAGTCCACAACTAAGGCTTCTTCTCTCAGACCACTCAAGGCTGTTGCAAATTGACAGCTAAGTCTAACCAGGACACCAGGTACTAGCAAATACCAAGATTGGTGTGATAGATGCCTGGACCATTTTACATTGTTTACTTTCTATCTCAAGCCAAAAGAAAAAGACCAGACAGTTAATGAAAACATGTTTCATCATGTCTCATGAGTGTGACTTAGACATTCCTCTGGTCTTTAGGAAAGATAAATGACTCTGGTAGTTACAGTTAACACAACAGAACCTGAGCTCTACGATAGACTATCTGTGCTTATCTCAACATGGAAAACAGCGAGTTTCTTATAATTCAAAAAACAAGGAAGTTGTGTTTAGTATAAAAACAGAGGAAATTCTAATTTTTTATAATACTGTCTAATTCCAGATGCCAAACATAGTTCAGGAGCTCTGCTAATGTCATTAGAGTAATGAAAACTGAGTATTCAAAAGGCACTTGTCATAGGACAGGGGCCATTTTATGTCACGTGGTCTGATCAAGAATACCTCATCGCCTGTAAGTGACAAGAAAGAGTGTCATTATCAACTTAATGGCAGTTAAATAACCTCTGACATCATAGGTAGGAAATGTCTCTCATCACCATTTCAGAGTTCTTGAAATGACAGGAAACACTATTTATTATTGTAGTGCTAATGCAGTTAGGGTGCGTAATGGTCCCATAAAAGTAAAAACCCGAGTGGAAGATTTATAACAACCATAGTCATATTTTTGTTGTTGTTGAAGACTATATGTATTTGACCAAACCCCTAAGTAGACTTTCAAGGCATCTTTTTCTTGTCAGTGAAGCAATTTTCACTCCATCAAAGAACTGGTTTGTTCCAATCTGATGATACCGGCCATCAGTCCACAGTTAAAGTAAGCCTCTGTGTGTGGAGTAAGAGTTCTCCATATATTTTCCACTGATACCTTAAGAAATCAGTCTTCTTATTTTGCCTTTAAACCCTCTAACGTTCTCTTTCGTTCAATCAATACGTAATAGAATCTTCGTGAAATGTTTTTACCTTTAAAACACAAAATAATAACATATAATTTTGTGATATTTTCATTTAATTCAATAATTGCTTCCATATTTTTGGCTCTGCCTGGCCAATGTCAAACTGTTTTGATTATTAGCTGATGAAAATGAGGAATGTTTTGCCCCTCTACACTGTTCAGCTTTCGCCTAATAGCACTTACTTCCTCCGCTAGCACAGCTCGCAAGCACCGCTTCACTATTGGATTCATGTGCTTCGGCTCGCTGACCTACTGCAAAGTGAGCCTATGGAGTAGGTCCATCTCTGATCCAGGAGGAATTATATCTGTTGGCAGCTACTTTGTCCTTCAGAATTCAAAGGGAAAGAGACCACCATGGTTGCAGAACCATCACAATGTTCTCATACTCTTGAAAATATAAAAATCTGCAGGCAGTGCTGTGCATGGCCTAGTCCAATCACCTGTCAGAAACTGTGGCAGAGTTGAAACATTTTGCCAGACTTAAGAAGGTTGAAACAGACACTTGGAACAATGGAATCCAAGCGAAGACCCAGACACGAATCCAGACACTCATGTTTACCTGAAAAAGCCAAAAACACACCAGAAAAAAAAAGATGGCTGCAAACTGATGGCTGCATGTAGAAAAATTCAAATAGATTCATATTTATCATTCTATACAAAACTAAGCTCCAAATGTACCAAAGACCTCAACATAAAACCAGATACACTGACACTGAACCTGATAGAAAGAAAATGAGGAATAGTCTTGAACTCGTCAGCCCAGGAGAAGACTTTCTGCACAGAACATCATTAGTGCAGGCACTAAGATCAACACTTAATAGATGGAAACTCATGAAATTGAAAATCTTAGTGACAAAGAACACCATCATTCAGACATAGCTGGAAGAATAGGAAAAGATTTTTACCAACTACACATCCAATAGAGGTCTAATATCCAATATATATAAGGAACCCAGGAAACTAGATATCAAGAAATTAAATTACTTAAAAAATAGAGTGCAGATTTAAACAGAGAATTCCCAAAAGGGGGAGCTCAAATGGCTGAGAACCACTTAAATGTTCAACATCCTTAGCCATCAAAGAAATGCAAATCAAAACTACTTTGAGATACCATCTTAGTCTGAATGACTAAGATCAATAAAACATATGACAGCTCATGCTGGCCAGGATATGAGCAAGGGGAACACTAATACATTTCTGATGAGAGTGCAGATTTGTACAGTCACTATGGAAATCAGTGTGGGAGTTTTTCAGGAAGATGGGCATTTATCTACCTCAACAACCAGCTATACCATTCTTGGCATATACCTTTCATCCTACCCCAGAGATACTTGCTCAGCTATTACAAGTATCTCTGCAACTTATTGCACCCAATGGAGTATTATTCAGCTGTTTAAAAAAAGAAAGAAATTTGCAAGTTAATTTCCAATCATACTGAGTGAGGTTTCTTAGACCCAGGAAGACAAATATAGTATGTGTTTGCTTATAAGTGGATATTAGATGTTACGTCAACAATGACCAAGCTACCTACAATCCATAGAACTGCAGAGGTTAGGTACAGAGTAAGGAACTGGAGTTAGGGTGGGAAAACAAATCTCCCTAGGAAAGGTAAACTGAATAGGTGGCTAAGAATTAATGGGGAGATGCTGAAATGGGGGGATCAAGTGGAGAAGGAGAAGCAAGAAAGCAATGAGGGAGGGGATACAGGAAGAGACAGGTGAAATTAAGGGCCATTTGAAGGGTAATAGGGAAACCTAATACAGTAGAAGCCTTCTAAAATACATGCATCTATGAAGGTGACATAGACAAAAATCACCAAATAATGGGGGAGTCAGAGCCCCAAATTGATATCTCTCCCCACCAAGTGATGCTTCTAGTACCTGGATTTCGTTACATCTAAAGGGAACCCATAGGATCCCACAAACAGTCAAGTCTGCTGCTGACTGTCAAGGTTGCTCTTGACAAAATGACAGTAAAGCCCCATTGCTAAAGACAACAGCTGCACAACTCACTGAGCATGAACTGGTGCCTACGAAGTACCTTCCAGCCTTCTGTGCTACAAGGGTTCCCACCTCCAAGATATGCTAGTGCAAGGGTGGTCCAATGTTTATGGGAATAACCAACCAATTGATTCATCTTAAGGCACACTCAACAAGATGGAACCCTTATCTGACACTGCTTACATGACCAAGAGCCTGAACTAGATATCCCAGGGATGAAAGGTAAAATCAAAATACTACTATTCTTAATAAATAAAAGAAGTAGTAATAAAATGGTTCCTATTTTTGGTGGTGAGCTTCGCCTATAATGTACCACCAAAGGCCATGTTGATGACTGCCGTCTTACTGCCGTGAGCAACCACGCTGAAGTCCGTGGCACATGCTGACACTAGAGACCATGTGGATATCCATGGTCTACTTTTGCCATGGTGTTGACTACAGACTCACAGCTGAGAATGAGTGAACTAGAAGGCTTCTGTGACAGCTTCTACCCTCACCCTACACCCTACACCCCCCCAAAAAAAAGTAACAGCCTAGACACACAGAGAGAACTCTTAAAATAAGAATCTTAAAGTGTAGCTCTCTACAACTGATGATGGCTCCTGCCAGCTGTGGAGTATGGAAGGTGTTTGACCAAGCTCTAGTGAGCATATGGGCTAAATAAATTGGACGTTGTTGTTGTTGTTGTTGTTGTTCTTCTTCTTCTTCTTCTTCCCCTCAGGGCTTAGGGAACCCTACAAAAGAGGAAGATAGAGGGGACAGAGCATACCAAGAAAATAAGACAGTCTAAATCAACAAGATCTAAGCACATATGGACTCAGAGACTGAGGCAGCATGCGCAGGGCCTTCTTGAGTCTGCATCAATTGGGGTCCTAGAGCTGAAAGGAAAAGTGGACACATACTGCCATCCCTAACCCGGAAGATACCTTCAATTGATTCGACCTGCAAATGAGAATTTAGTTTCCTCCACAGAAGCCTCACTGGGGAAGCAACTACCCATAAGGGTAGGTCTCATGCCCAGCAGCAGATGGCCAAGAGAAAACAAACTCAAGGACATCTTTGGAGGTTGCTTGTCTCATAATGTTGTGTCAGGGATTTTTCTCTCTCCCTTTTTTTTTGTACTTTTTAAATTTTTATCTTATTTGTTTTATTTATGTTTTTCTTCTCTCATTTTATCCACAGGTCCTTTGCATAGATGACTTCTAAGTAAACATCTTGATGAGATTTGCTGAGTGTGGGAATGAGTGAGTCTCTGTTTCTTGTGCCTTCTCTTAGGCTCTTTTCCTCTGTTTGTTGGTTTTGCCCTATTCTGATATATTAGTTTTTATTTTATATTATATTATGTTATACTATACTTTATTTTATTATTATCCCTTAAAAGCCTGTCTGTTTTCTAATGACAGACAGAAAGAGGTGGATCCAGATATGAGGGGAAGTGGGAAGTAACTGGGAAGAGTAGAGAGAAGGAAGAAAAAGCATTTCAGGTAATTCATAAACAATCCAAAATATAGTATGCCATAAAGAACCTAGCATGAACACATAAAAGTATGACTTATTTATTGCCTTATATACATGTGTATTGGATCTATATTAGGTTTCTGTGTGAAATATACGTATATTGATTTTACGCAAGCACCAATACATACCAAAAATAATTTTTAAGAGGGTTTTCATACTCAGAGTATGAATCAAGTTAATATAACCAGGATGCTTTATCCTTCTGTCTTCTTGTTTTATTCATATTTTTGCAAAAGATGAAAATAATAAGAACGGAAATTTAGATATCTCAAATAAGCTTCAGATTTCTCCAAGAGGCTTAGTGTTGTACAGAAGTTTTGCCAACGTACATGGAAGAGAGACTCGGCACCTGACAGGACTTCCATCAGCAAGGAAGACTGCGGCCCGGAGGCCTCGTGCTGGTCTGCTTCTGACTGCCAAGTGTCCTGAGACAGAGACACCTTGCTATGTGCTCTTTTAATTAACCTCCATGCCCGCTCCTCCTCCCCAGACTCAACAACTAATAGCATTTCAAGCCAATTTTAAATGAGGACTCAAAGGGAATTATGACTTTCTTTCCTCACACACATGCGGGAGCCGGGAGCCATAAAGCTCACGATCGGCTCTATTCCTGTTAAGCCAAAGCCAACTCAGGTGACACATCTCTGCCCCAGTGGCCTTGGTCTGTTAGGGACTGTTTTTTACATGTGGGCTGCTTTCTTAATGACCTCTAAGTTGTTTGCTAGACCTGCTTTTCACCTTAGAGCAAGCTTGGATTTCTGGAGTGAGTCCTACCACCGACCAGAATTCCCAGGTACACTTGACCTGAGACTAACCTAAGCCGAAGAAGTCAGCCAAGGCTCGCACCAGTCCAAATTCTGCTGCTCACAAATCTAATTAGAATTTTTATTCTAATACTGAAACTTCAGTTTCCGGTGTCAGAGTTCACACAGTTAGTTTGGGGAGTTTTAATTCCATTTTAAATCATGTGACGAACAAATTCTACCACTGTGTTCTTTGTTTGTCGAAATAAGGTTCATTGTGTAACCCAGCCTGTCTCTTAACTTTCAATCCTCCTGCATCAGATTCCCAAGAGTTAGGATTGTAAATGCATGCCACTGTTTCTATCTTCGTGTCTGGAGAAAAGTGATAAAATGAAATAAAAAATAATCATGCCTTTTACTTTACCTTATTTCCAACAGAAATGAGACTTAAATACCATTACAGGAGGAAATGATGGGAAAAATAGGCATAGGGGCTTGCGATGTAGCTCAGTTAGCAGAGTGTTTGCCTAGCATGCCGGAGGCCCTGGGTTCAGCCCCTGCTAGCACATAAGCAAAGCATGGTGGCAAACTACAATAATCCTAGCATTGGGGAGGTAGAGGACACTTCTGTGCCAGGGCATCCTAGACTATGCAGAAATTTCAAAACCAGCTTTGGCTGTGTGAGACCACATCTCAACGTTAAAAAAAAAAAAGTTCCTTCGATTCGTGGAGAGTGACTAAAGTCTGGAATAATCCTTCAGAAAGAACTAACTGTTTACAAATCATCCCATCTAAAAATCACGTTTTCACCATTGTTTCAAACCCAGAACTTATAAGATAATTATATTCATTCTTTGCTAATGTTTGTGTGTTCTTTAACAGGGAAGTTAAATATCGTGATTTTTCAATGTTTTGTTTTACTGACTATGTTGCTTCAAAGAGTTCACCTTTACTGAACTTATCCTGAAATGTGTGTGTTACCCTCACTTTCGTGTGTGTGTGCGCGCGCGCGCGAGCACGCGCAGTGCACATATGTTACTGGAAAGGATTACAAAAAAAACGCAGGCTGTAGCTATCTTCTGGCTATTATCATTATTATTATTTGGCAACAGAAATTGTGCCTAAAACGTTTATTTCTGAGACATTGAAAACACATCTTGTTGTGTACTGTGTAATTATTAAATTACATACAGAGATTTCTTTTTTTTTTAACCTGCCCAAGGGAAATTTGCTGCTCTAGGTTGTTTCCCAGATGGCTCCATTCCCTAGGTCAACTTTATGCAGAGGAGGTGGGTTTGCTCACACAGACATGTTAAAAGCACACGCATGCTACATGTGACCAACTCTAAGCAAGCCCTCCACTGGTTTTCAGGTAGAAAATAATCAAAAAATCATACTGTTTGGCCTTGAGGCTTCATACTCCTGTCCAAATGTCTGTCTTCAGAATTCACTTAAACTTCAGCCAGTTTCGTGCAGCCCAGAATTCAGGGACATATGGCAATGCTGCCATCTAGTGGAAGTCACCTGGATCTCGCTTTGCTGAGACGGAATGCCTGGCAGAAGCAACTAAGAAATGGTTCACAGTTGAGGGTTGGCTCACAGTCTGAGGATGCAGTTCATGACAGAGGGAAGGCATGGCAACTGGAGTATGATGTCTCTGGCCACATTGCTTTGCTTCTTCAGTTGGGAAGCAAAGAGATGGGTTCTGGGGCTTGGGTCCTTTTCTTTACTGAGCTTGGGACTCCAGCCATCTAATGGGGCTACCTACATGTTTGAAATTCTTCACTCCTCAACAATGAAAATCCAAAAACTCCTTCCAACATGTGCCTAGAGGCGTGTTTTCTGGGTGATCCTATATCCTGTCTAGTAGACAATCCACATTAAACATCACTCAATCTAACCATAATAAGAAAGGCCTGGTTTGTGGTCTGGATGAGTGGACTTCTCCAAAGAAGGTAGATACCAACCTTCACTCAGTTCAGGAAATCAGATTCTTTTTGTTGTTGTTGTTGAAAGTTTACTGTCAAAAATGGTAGCATTACTTCCAACATTGCTATTTTAAATATACTAAAGAGGGCTAAAAAAAAAAGGCACTATTTTCTAAAGTGTTCTCAGACTAATACATTTTTTAACTAACTATCACCTGAGAGAATAGTTATATATAAACATAAAGGTTTGTTCGGAAGAGCTGAGCATGCTCAGATCGTTGGTACGCATTGCCTATAGACAGTGGGCAACAGTGACGGGAGATGGATGCCATGTCTTCCTGACTTCTTAGGTTTTCTACACCGATCAAGTGGGTTTTTGAGATAGTAGAGAAACATTAATCTTTATTTATACATTAGACAAGCAGAGTAAATCATAGGAAGCAAGTTTCAAGCCAATAAGGAACAATAACAGCACAGGGCACAGATGATGAAATGGACCTCACTTATGTGACATAGTTTGTTTTATGTGTCAACTAGCATGGCCCATGGCATGCTCAGATATCTGGTTGTGTCCATGAGGGTGTTTGAGAGAGATAGTATACTCAAACTATTAGTAGTCTGAGTAAAGAAGTCAGATGAAGCCAACATGGGCCCAAATCATCCAGATATTTGGCCTGACTAGAGGAAAGCAATTCACCTTTTGCCAGTTTGTCCTGGGACATCAATCACCTCTGGTCTTCCATGTTACTTACTGGTCTTGGGTCTTCAGACCGGACCTGAAGGTGTATCATTGGCTCTCAGGGTCTTACACATGCCCTCTTCTGTTGCCAAATCAATCAATATACCAACATCTTACAGTACACAGCAGCAGGCTATCACACTGGCTCTGCCTCTCTGGAGAATCCTGACCACTATACTATCAGGGAGAGCCACCAAGAAGCCCAGCTCTTCACTTGTGCAACATATCTTCTCCCTGTGGTTGCTTCTCTTAACGTTTGAGAGAGAGGTGGTGTTTACCTTTTCTCTTAATGTTTGAGAGAGAGGTGATGTTTGTATGTGTATTTGCACCTAGGAGAGCACATGTGTGCTTGTGCATGTAGAGCCCAGAGTCTGAGGTTTAGTGTCTTTCTCCACTTCATCTGATGATATAGGGTTTCATGGTAAACCCAAGCTTGCAGATTCAGATAATCTACACAGTCATCTTACCCCAGGGATTCCCTGTCTCCATCTTGGAATTGTCAGGATTACAGGTGGGCCGGGACATACCCACCCAGCTTTGTGTGTGCAGATGATGGGGCTCTGAACAGTCATCATCATACTTGGAAGCGTGTTACCCACCAAACACAGCCCCTGGCTCAGGGATTCTGTACAAACACAGGACATTATAACTAGAAGCACTAAGTGTCTCCTCTGAGGTGGCAATCTACACGGGGGATGAGGAAAGGGTGCAGTCATGTGTGTATATTTGCATACAACACCTCATTCCTGGGTTGCTCAAAACCAGCCCTAAAAATGGGAAAATACATGAGTGCTGTATAATGTTCTCAGACTTTGACGTCTGACACTCTGAAGGTGATGTAAAGTATGAGATACAGGATAAAGTGTCAAAGCTCCAACAGTCTTCCTCAAATATTGAAAAGATCGTATTTATTCTGCCCTAACAGTAGTTGGTCAAAGACAGAGGTTCTCTTCAGTGTGCCTGTGTCCTCCTTGGCCTACTTGTAAATGAGTAGAATATAATAGAGATACTGTATGTCAGATGTTTTTATTTTGTGTTTATGAGTGGTTTTGCCTACACGTATGTGGGTACACAGTGCGCATGCCTGGTAGCCATGGAGACTAGAAGAGGACATCAGATCCCTGGAAAGTGGAGTTACAGATGGTGATGAGCTGTCATGTGGGTGTTGGGAACCAAACCCAGGTCCTCTGCAAAAGCAGCTAATGCTCTTAACCTCTGAGCCATCTCTCCAGCCCCCATTGAGAGAACATTAGCCAAGTAAATATAGTACTCATCTCCGTAAGCACGCAGGCTTCAGTCTAGGCGATCCTTTTCAGTACTCCTTATTCTCATTCCTTGAGCACTTCCTATATTCTAGCTGCTTTCATAGGCATCTCCATGTAATAAGCCTACAAGGTCCATGTTCTTGCCCTTTACTCTTTAAAGACTGGACAAGCAAGGATCTCAGGGCTCAAGCTGGTTTGCAATGAAGTTCTCACATTTCTCCATGAACTTCTTGTGTGGCTGTTTTAAGTTTTGTTGTTGTTGTTTTAGGTTTTGTGGGGTATTTTTACATTTTATTGATTTCTTTCTGAATTTCACATCATGCACCTCAATATCCCTCCTTATCTGCCCTCTGCCCTTGCAACCTCCCCCCACCCAAAAAGAACACACCAAAAAATCTTACCATGAAAACTGCTCTGTGATATGGTGTGTCCCACATTATACCTTTTTGTGCAAATAGCTTCACTTGCATATGCACATTGCAATGAGTCCTTGGTCTGATTTCAGGCCTCTGGCTTCTGCTACACCATCAATACTGGATCCTCACCAGGAATCCTCTTGGATATTCTGATGTTGTCCTGTGTCATGGAGATCCTGCAGCTTCAGTTCTGCAGGACAGGTCCCTTCACACATGTCAGCAGTTCTTGGATGGGGTGGACTAATCTGGTTCTGCCGGGTTCGTCTTCAGCTGTATTTTGGTACTCTCTGTGCTAAATGACAACATATTAGATCTAGGATCTTGCTGACAGTTATTCAGTTCACCAGTCAGCTCAACAACTAACTGACTTCCCCATCAAATCCATTATCTTCCACAGAGCAAAGTCCATCTACATGAAATCAATTAACCCCACCTCAATTCAAGCCCAGGACCATTTGAATGACTTGAAAAGTTAATCTCATAGAATTCCCTGAGGATGTAAACCTCCCTGTCTCCAAGAACATCAAAACTCCCACTTAGAAAATGAGCTCATCTTTAAGTGAGCTTAGCTGAGCTCTCTAGCAGGAGGCAGGAGGAGCTTGGATGTCCACAGTGTGCTGTGAGACTCTGGGATTTTCTTTCTCGGCACTGGTGTTTGAAACCTTTCACAAGCAATAAATCCTTTAAAATCTAACAAGTAATTGTTGAGAGATTGGAACAAAAGCCTCAATAGTTTTGAAGCTTTTAACATGCCATGGAGTAGACCATCATGCTTGCTGTTCTGGGAAGCTATCTCAATCATTATGACAGGTAATTTTTTTAACACATACTATAAATTTGGCACTGTGTTGAACAATATAAGGAATACATATTCATGCACCCACATTTCTTTATTTCAATCCTCAGGAAATCCAATGGAGAGGTTGGAGAGATGGTCCTAGTTAAAAGCACTGGCTACTCTTGCAGAGAGTCTAAGACACTGTTTCCAGCACCCACGCAGAGGCTCACAAACATCTCTAACTAGTCCCAGGGCATCCAGTGCCTTCTAACTTCTCCTCCTGCACAGATGTGGTACACATGCATACACTCAGGCACACATACAGATGAGATAAAATAAGCTTTATAAATAAAGTTTTTACTTTAAAGAAAATCCAATGGAAGAATTAAGAAGAAAGATATTCTAACCAGCAATGAAATCTTCTAAATGAAGCTTTCCCCATTTGTTAATAAGAACAGATTCAGAGATGGGATACTCCAAAATCTGTCTAATTAAAATATGAAATTATAGAATGCTCTATGGGTCAAAGCCCAGCAGGAAACAAGATTCTCCCCAACATGGTTCAAGTGGGAAGATACTGGGATGGGTAACTAAGAAAATGCCCTACATGCTTGCCCACAGGCCAGCTGTTGGATACGTTTTCTTAACTAAGGTTCACTCCTGTCAGGTTACTTTAGCTTATTTATGTCAAGTGACATAAAACCAGCCGGCACAAGCAAGCAGGAGACACAGTGTTGAAGACCATGAACTTTGGAGCCAGGCCTCAGAGGTTCCAATGCTAACTCTGCCAGTTACTAATTGTGTGCCAGAGGAATGGGGAGACTGATCTAACACAGGGCACTGGGCCATCCAGAGGCTCACCTGGGGAAGGGGGAGAGCTGGTGTTTGTAGGCCCAGTGAGAGCTGCAACTGCAAAAACAGCTGCAGGACAGGAGCCGAGGCACACAGAAGCGCTTTCACTGCAGGAGCGAGAGCTGCGAAACGAGGCCCAGGCCTCTCTCCCTTCTACCCATCCACACACTCCAGATCCTCCCCACCCGCTTCCCCCGGCTGAACCCAGCATTAAAATCAGCTGGAAAGACGGTTCAGGAAATGCTGCTCACAACTGACAAAGTCAGGGAGGGAAGGGGGACAAATGCGAACTCCCGGAAGTCGCGCCAGAGAACGTTTATACGAGACCAAAACCGGAACAAACACCTCGTGGGTTGATGTAAGACCAAAACAGAGAACATACCTTTAGGTGTTTACAGTTAAAAAGAAGTTCCCATTTGTTTGGTCCTAAATCCTAGCTAAGAGATAAGCTAAATTTGCTCTGTTTTAACTCCTTGCTAATTAACACGATCCTGGTCTGATGTAAACTGCTCTGTAACCCTTGCCTTTGTTACGGCTTGTAACCGATACAGCCTCGCCTTTGCTCCTCTTCTTTCCATTGTATCCTTTTAACAAGGAAGAACCGCCCACCCTCTTCTATATGAGGGACTTCAAGAAGCCAGTGTGGGCTTCCCTATCAAACCCGGACTTATGCGGAGACAGCCAGCTGGGCGGTGATGAGTACACCCAAATGCAGCTTCCTTTTATTTAGACAGTTATGGCCTTAGTCCCTTCTTTCTCGAGGATCTCAAAACTAACAGTTTAGTCAAAAACACTAAGTATCAACACAGGGAATTTGCTATGTAATGAACCAGTCTAAGGGTTTTACATTTATAATTTTACATTTGAGTCCTCAAAACGATCTTAGGACTTAGGACTATTATTATCCTTATGAACAGATAAGGAAACTGACGCAGAGAAAGATTAAGGAACCCGTACCAGGTACACAATTAGTAACTGGCAGAGTCAGCATTAGAACATACAAGCCTGCCTCCAAAGTTCATGTTCTTCAAGACTGTGCCCCTGCCTGCTTGTGCTGGCTAGTTTAAGGTCAACTTGACATAAGCTATCTGAGAGGAAGGAACCTCAACTGAAGAAATGCCTCCATAAAATCAGCCTGTAGGCAACCAGGTAGGGAGGACATTTTCTTAATTAGTTATTGGTAAGAGAGGGCCCATATTACTGTAGGTAGTGACATCCCAGGGTTCATGGTCCTGGGTTCTCTAAGAAAGCAAACTGAGCAAGTATTGGGGAATAAACCAGAAAGTTCTTCATCATGGCGTCTGCATTAGCTCCTGCGTCTGGGTTCCTACCCATGCCTGGCTTGAGTTCCTATCACGGCTTCTGGCAGTAAACTGTGATTCAGGACATATAAGCCATATAAACCTTCACACACCTCCAAGCCATATAAACCTTCACACACCTCATGGTGTTTCATAACAGCAAGAGTAATGCTGACTAAGATACTGCTTTCCACCTAAAAACCCTGGTTCCACAAAACAGTCACCGAGACCAGCATCTCTGAATACAAAGTCAACAGAGGAAGGCAGTTTTGATGCTTCAAGATCTCATGAGGTCTTTCTCCCTGATGACTATTGAAGAGCGTTTGGGATTGGCCCTCCTCTCCTGCTCATGGAAAGAAAAATCAGACATCATTTTGGTTTTGCATTCAATTCCCATAGAGCTAGGAATTCTTGGATGAGTGGCAGAAAAATAATCATACTACAGTCCATTTCAAAGGAGAAAACCAGTGGCAGAAAGGGAAAAGACATGATTTAAAGCCCTAGGAGGGAAGTATTTTCACAAGGAGCAACTACTGCCACTGCGACGTGTCTGGTCCAGGCTGAGTGTTGATGTTCTCAAACTAGTAAAACTGTAAAGCTCCTCAGAGACTTCCTTCTTGGAGGCAGCAGAAAACTGATTAGCCATGTAAGCCGAGGTGGGTACCAAATGCAGGCTTAAAAGGAAGCACGCATAAAGAAGGACTTATTGGAACAAGCCTGCAGGAGTCGAGGGATTGTTATTGCAACTCATCACATCCTTCCTGCAGAGTGTAGAAGAGGCACGAAGCTTCCCTTGGCCCTTCATAAATCACTCAGACCCAGCCCTCCAGGCTAAAGTTTGCTGCTGCCCCCACCTCTCCTGTTCTTTCATATTTTCATCTCAAATTTCCAGTCTCAGTTAAAGGAAGAAATGAAGGAAGAAAGGAGTCATTTTGTAACTGTTCTTGTCTGAAAGTAACTCAAAATAATGATGATGATGATGATGATGGATATGGCTCTCTCTCCCACATGTGCTTAAAATATCTATGTCACAAGCCAGTCAACAACTTTTTCTCTTTAAAAAATAAGCGGCTGCTCTAAATAGATGCAAGCTTTAAAATGTATCAAAGACACTCCCGTCCAGAGTTTCTCTTGCATAATCTTGGACCAAGCTCTCAAACTTCTTGAACATTTATTTATTTGAATTGTCAGTAAAAATATTATTTTAACTGCATACATTTAATACCTTTAATATAACTAATTAATTGATTGATTGATTAATATTTTAAGGCACATTTGGAAACCTTATGTACTGAATCTTCATGAGGAGCCCATGGTTTATCTTCTGTTGTTGTTGTTTCTAGCCATGGAAACAAGATGAGATGTAACTCAGTAGGGAGAGTACTTGCCTAGAATATGTGATTGGGTTCAATCCCCAGCACCAAAAACACTGGGCTTGGTGACACATGCCTGTAATCCTGGTACTCAGGAGGTGAAGACTAGAGGGCCAAGGTCAACCTTGACTACATGGCAAGTCTGAGGACAGACTGAGCTATATGAACCCCTGCCTCAAAAACAATTGTTTGTTTCTTGCTCATAACACCAAGACTGGCCATGGGTGCTGGCCTGATGGAGCCAGACGGACGGCAAGGAAAAGAAGAAAGTAACTCGACAGTGGAAAAGCCTTCAGCCAGGTTTTCATGGTCCACATTAGAAGTGATAAAGAAATGCCTATGGTATGTATTCTTGATAAAGTGACACTGTCTCAGTAATCTTTCTCAAAGCAAAAACAAAAACAAAACAAAACCGAAAAAAAAAAAAAATACCACTTACATCCCCAATTTAAACCCAAGAAGTCAGGGCCGATTGAGGAATATTCTTTACAACACTACCTGAAGCCAAGATGCCAAGGCTATCGGAAACAACAACAGAAACTGTCACAACAAAGAGGAACAGAAAACATGACAGTTAAACACACTGTGGTACCCTAGGCAGAATCCCAGGGCAGAAAGAAGGAACTGGTCAAATCATGACACAGTCTGAGTGATCGTGTGTCCATATTGACAGCAGCAGCAAACGACTACGCTCAGAGACACTGCAAGGGAAAGGGGTTGGCAGCACGGAAAATCCTCTGCACCTTCTTTCAGTTTCCCTGAACATCCAAAAGCTGTTCAAGAACACGACCACGACGTTCCATTTTCTAAAGTGAAACCAGGCCATTGTCACTACAGCGATGATGTCAGTGATGATTAGCGCTGTGTTCCTGTGACGGTCTGAGTGTCACTGAATCAGTGCTGTGTCCGCAAAGAATCTTTCCTTAGCTCAAATTTTTTCTGCGGTATTCAAGAATTCCATTTTCTAAAAGTCATGAATTTTGAAATATGTGACTTTCAAAGATGGTTTCACTTACCTCCATAGGAGTTTCAGAAGTTATTCAGTTGCTCCTCAGTCTCACTGTCACTGGTTTCCCAAGGTCCATCATATGCCCAGCCCAGTACTAAGTGTAGGGACACAGAGATGAGGCCTCTAGAACGGAGTAGACCTGCTGGACAAGAATCCAGCAGTTCAAAGTCTTGCAATGAAAGGAGGACATCACCTCATTGCCCACACAGATACCTAGCAACTCTCCCTCACCACAGAGAGGTGTTTGTTCTCTGACAATCTTATCTCTGTTGGCCATATTCCAGGCAGGGCAGTGCAGTTTCTCAGCACAGTGTCCACATTCACAGCTAGACTGTCAAGCTCTTGAGAGCCCAGCTTTGTACATAGTTGTCACTCTGACCTAAAAAGAATTGATGCCTACTCACAACATGAATAAAGGAGATATCTAGTCGATATTTTTATGGAACGATAAATCTTTAAAGGAAGTTTATGATTCATATGCCTGAAAAGACTAAGGAAAGTTATTGGTGCTCTGAGCTCAGGTGACATTTGTTCAGCCTGTGACAGGAGACAGTGTTAGATATGGGTACATAGTTACTCATCCCTTAAAATGGGAAATATTTTGAAAATGCATAATTAAGCTGTTTCCTCTTACAGCTGTCATTTTGTAGTTAGACAAATCTAAGAGTGTGGCATACTAAAAAATGTTATTATAAAGAAAGAAAAGCCCAAAGGTTCCATTTTAAAAAGCCAGGCTCAATGGAGCACGCCTGTAATCCCAGCACTCAGGGAGGCAGAGGTAGATGTATCTATATGAGTTTGAGGCCAGTCTGGTCTACAAAGTGAGTCCAGGCCAGCCAAGGCTACACAGAGAAACCCTGTCTTGAAAAATTGCCAATAAAGACTTAGGAGCCAGATGCTGGGGTGAAAACCTGCTAGCTCAGAGAGGCAGAGAAAGCACCCAGTTGACCTTCCTACTCAGCTGACATCCCAGAATGAAAAAGCCCTTCCTACTAAGCTCATGTTCCAGAAGGAAAAAGTCCTTCCTGTTCGGCTCATGTCCCTAAGGGAAAAGGCTCTTTCTCCTTCTCCAAGTGTCTTAAATGCCCGTCAACTCAATATCCCTCCTTAGTAGTTTCTGTGTGTCTCTCTATATGTCCTCAAGACTTCCTTTCACTCTGTTTTTTCCCCATGTTCACTTCTGTCAACCTAATTGCTTGCTCTGCCTCTTGACCTAGGATTAAATTTATTTAATCCTGTTTACAGAAAATTCTTGCATTAAAAGTGTGCTAAGGCTGAGCCATACCACAAGTACTTGTTGGCAGTGTACAGAAAGCTCTACAGTCAAAGACTGAGCCATACCACAATTAGAAACAGGTTTTCACAGTTCACAATCTTGGTGTTCACAGTGGGATCAAATACCCTGCAACACTAAAATAAGCATTAGGGGCCTGCAAGATGGCTCAACAGAAGAAGGTGCTTACCGCCAAGCCTCCTGAACTGAGTTCAATCCTCAGGACCTTCATGATGGAAGGAGAGATCTAACTCCCAAAAGTTGTGACCTCCACAAGCACACTGTGGTAGGCACCCCTCCTTTTACACACCCATTAAAAACTGCAATAAAATTGCAACTGATCAATTAAAATAGTGATTAAAAAGCATAGTGCAGCAAATACACAAAATATTTCCATACTTATTTATATCATTATCAAATATCAATTACTGTGTGAATTGTGTGTGAGTGGCTGTGACTGTGTTATACACTAGCCCACAGACATACACAAGCATTGCTTTTTAGTGTTAGCAGGATATAGTCTGGCTAAGCAGGAGGAATTTTTCAGAATATCATGGGGCCAGCTTCATATATGTCATTGGTTGTTCGTGTTTGTAGTGGGGTGGGGCTTAGCTCTGCCTCTTCTCTCCCTGGCCAGGGCTGCCCTCTTCACTTCACTAGAGACAGTGTTAGACTAGCTTTTTACCCTGAGTTCCACTTAGTATACAGGATTTGGCTCTATACATCCACTTCAGGGGAGGGACTTAGGAGCATGGCCTACACATCCAATTGCATCCACTGATCCAGCTTTTATTAGCTCCACAGCTGATTTTCATCTCCAGCTGTCGACTCCTGTTCATTCACTCCTGTAGTTCCCAAGTTGCAGGGTAGGCACTGGGAAGTTATTCAGTAGCAGCTAAATTCTGCTCAAAGAATACACGCTTTATGAACTTCAGGACTGATCAGATTTGGGAGCTCAAACCACACCAGAAGAAACCACACCTCCCCTTCTTAGGCTATGCTCTGCTCTGCGCAAACGGCCTTCTCTATGGTGGGTTATTTTCCATGCAGTTGGGGATGCTAGGTATGTGCTTGTAACACAACCAGTTAAGGAAGGAAAGTCGCTACTTCTCGGTTCCTTCAATAAAACCCCTGGCCCTGGTCGGCTCCGGACCTAAGCACTGTGTGTTTACCATCAGCATGTCAAGAGACTTCAGTGGCCAAGCTGGAGCCTCACGGAGCCACTGTTGAATCGCATGTGCAGAGAGTGGAAGAGACAAGACTCCCCTGTCAGAGTAAGAGGGAGAGAGTAAAACGAAAGCACTGAAATCCTCAGTGGCTCTCAGAAAATGGGGAGCCCGTGGCTTGTCCAAGCATGGTTGGAAATCAAGTTTGGCTGCAAGGCTGCAGAATTTCTAACCTCAGGGGCCGCTCTAAGACTCCACCAATACAGTCCAACATCCCCAAAACTATAAGAGAGGTGGAAAAGTGATTTTAAAAGCTACCTTTTGACTGAACTTGACTTGTTTTAAATTTAGTGTGACTTTTAATTAAATTCATTCTTAATGGTTCATTCTTAAGATGGGCAACATGCGATCTTCTGCTCTCTCCTCACTGTAACCCAAGACCAGAATTCCTCATGCCACACTCCCCCAAGCCTTGAGCAACTCCCTTCTATTTCATTGTCTATGAGACCAGCATTTTCATTCTACATGTGGGTAAGGTCATATGGTGCTTGTCTTCCCTGGCCAAGCTAGTTTTACCTAACATAAGAATCTCCAATCCCATCTATCTTGCCACCAATGGCAGAAGTCTTATCTCACAGTAGCTGGACAGTATTCCATGGCATATACAGTATCATTTCTTTATCCAGGACACTTGAGACACACAGGATATTTCTTTATGTAGGCATCAGCTAATATGCACACAGGTTGCCCTCCCCTTTTTTTGCTGCTGTGAACAGTTCTGCAGAGGGTGTGTAGATGCGGATCTGTCTTTGATCTACTAATTACATTTCCTTTGAATATGCATGCGCCTGGTGGAGGGATTGCTGGACCACATAATACTTCTATTTTTAGTTTTTTAGCAACCTGCAAAGTCCCATAATTTACATTTTCACCGGCACAAAGCTTTACTCTGCTTCACAAAATCGCCTGTTCTTGCTGTCTTTCATCCTTCTTACAGAAGCCACTCTCACTGGGGTGAGGCAGGGTCTCACTGTAGTCTCCAACTATACTCCGTGCTGACTGCGGATGCTGGCCACGTACTCATGTACTCACTGGCCATGGACATCTTCTTTAAGAAATGTCTGCTTAGGAATGTTGCCTATATTTAATCTGGCAGCTGAAAAAAACTGATTGAAATTCTTTATTAAAATACTTACTTTTATCATTTTTAATTATGTGTATGTGGGGAGCGTTTCGTGTGAGGGTGGGTTCCAACAGAGACCAGAGTGTCAGATCTCACCAGAGCTGGAGTTAGAGACAGTTATGAGAAACTTCCCATAGCTGTTAGGAACTAAGCTCAGGGACAAACGTGCTCCTAACTGCCGAGCTACCTTTAACCACTCTCTAGCCCTGTAGCCATCCGTGGAAGAAAACCAAGTTCCTTACTACCCAGCATGCTGCTCTCTGCCCAACAATAAAAATCATTGCTCCAAATGCCAGACAGGCATGAACTCTTTCCCAGACCCAATTAGTTCCAAACTGACAAAAGTGTCTAAGGCAGAGTGGTTTACATTGAGAAGCCAAATGAGAAACATCAATGACTTTCCAGTTTTCCCCTCGATTCCATATTCTTGCCAGAAAGTCTAGGTAATGTACTATTTTTTCCTTAAGTTTAACCCACTTCTTTTATCACTTGGTCAGGGAAAATTTAAACACGTTAGCTCAAGTTATACTCAGTTAACTTGATACGTTCTCAGACAAATATGGGACAACTCAATTGTTGGTTCTCCCAGCTGGGCTACTGTCGTGGTCCTGGGGAAAGGTTCTGTTCCTCCACCAGCATCATTTTCTGCTGCGAGGCAGCCCAGCCTCCCTGGACAAAGCCTCCCTTCCAGGCTGGCATCTGCTCAGGGGACAGCTACCCATCAGTGCTACTGCCAGTGTTGGTCCCTCCTCACAGAGGCAAGGATCTCTCCACAATTGCCCACTTTTAGTTCCCATGCACTCCTCCCCAAGCTGGGCAAGAGAGCTCTGGCCTCCTCCTTACACACAACATGAATAGTCTCCACGAGAGATCTTACGTCAGATCTCTCTTCCGGGAACCCAGGCAGCCTCCAGCTGCTTTGCTGCTCCATGGATAAAACAGTGGCACTCTTGGGCAACCAAACAGCGCTGAAGCACATGCAAGCTGAGGCGACACCTTTATCGCTTTCCGCTGAAGCTCACCAGGCCTCGAGCTAAGACTGTTACTGGGACTGAAATCGGCAAACCACAGAGACTGCAGCCAAAGTTTTGGTGCAAAACCCTTCCTAAATCTGTCACCTAGCCATGGCCTAACTGACCTAAAGCATCAGAACATTTAGATATCAGTAATTTTTGACATTTTCCTCTCCATCTCAATGAACTTTCAGTCCATTTACAAAGCCCAGATCCACTTACCAAACACTGTTTGTCCTAGTGCTCTAGCCGGTTAAGACAGAAGCTCTCTGCAGACCTGTAACCGGTTCACCAGACTGCACCATAAATGAGCCCTCTTTCCTCCCAGGCTCCCTGAATGGTTGTAAGGACACGTCCAGCCATGTTATTGTTCCAGAAATACCTACTAGGAGATGTGAGAAGACCCAAACGCCCACAAAACTCTCTGACTTACAAGAACATACAAAGGACTTTCTTTTCAATTCCAGCTTCTTAGACGTTTCTGTCATTATTTTCCCCAGCACAGAGTAGCCATTGTGCCTGTGGATCTCTCTAGATGTTTACGTCCCAAAGTGCACAGAGGTGTGAAAAAATGTGGCTCATGTTCTTCATAAATCCATATTACAAGACATGGCCTTGAAAATAAAAGGCGAATTAAATCCCCTTTCCCTCTAAGCTTTCTTTTCATGTCAAAGGTTAGTCTGGCTTGTTCAACAGCTTAGACCTCAGAGCTTGAGAAAGAATAAATATGTATCCATGTGCTATCAACAGCTAAATTTCAGAAGCATGAAGAGAAAGTCTTTAGAAAAATAACTGAGGGTTAGCTGTTAGAAATAAGTTCACAGTTTGACTAACCCAGAAATAAATTACTATAAACCCAGTAACTGATTCAACATGTCTGTTCACAAACTCCTCCATAACCCACCAGGAACACTTTAAAATGAGTGCTTTTGACATAAATGCCTCTCTCTTAGAACACACTAAAATCTTGAGTATTTACCCCATAAAATAAAACTGTCAAGAATGTAACAGTCAAAAAATAAATTCATCTCTTTTCTAGGAAAAGTAAAATAATTAGACTTATGTTTTTAAGCCAACAACAAATCTTAGCCACAAATTATCTGTTGAATACAACATAAATTTCTGTAATAAATTCATGATTCATTCTTTCTTTCCCACCCTTCTCAGGTTAATCAGAGCAAATTGCTCACTAAAGAATTTAGCGTTGGTTAATGGCTCATCACAAGAGTGCTTGCCTTGTGAGTGTGAAAACCTGAGCTCTACCCCAGAACCCACACAAAAACCTGGCATGGTGGCATGCACTTGTCATCCGAGTTGTGGTGAGAAGGAAGGCAAGGTGGAAACAGGCCACTTGCTGTGAACTCTAAGTTCCCTGCCAATGAGAAGTCTCCATAAAAGATGGAAGGCTCCCAAAGGAATCATTTCTGAAGTTGTCCTCTTCCTGTACACAAACATGTATACGTGCACATGCATACAACTATGAGGGCACGCACACACGTGCATGCATGCATACATACACACATTTAGTTTTAAGTACTAGAGAGCATGAATACCCATCTCATCTCTCTCAATTCTGAAAAAAAAAAAAGGTCATTTTCTGTGGGTTTGGCTCACAGATTTAGATACTGGGTGCATTTCTGTTGCTGTGATAAACACCAGAAGCAAGTTGGGGAGGAAATATTTGGTCTTCCCTTACAGTTAGAGTTCATCATGAACAGAAATCAGGGCAGGAACTCAAGGCAGGCGTCTAGGGGCAGGAACTGAAGCAGGGGCTTTGAGGAAACCCTGCTTACTGGCTTGCTTTCTACAGCTCGTCCCAGCCTGCTTTCTTATACAACTCAGGACCGAGGGTGGTAGCAACCACAAGAGAACTGGACCCTCTCACATTAACCATTAATCAAGAAAATGCCCTACAGAGTTGATTACAGATAATCTCAATTGATGGTCCCTCTTCACAGATAACCCTAGCTTGTGTCAAGTTGACAAAAAGAAACCAACCAGGACAGTACATGCTCTAAATAAAAATATTTTCACAAAGTTTACCAATGACAGTGCCCTGACACAAGCTATCTGCAGACGCATGCTGTTTCTTCTAAAGATAACTAGCATGTAATGACCATTTCACCCTATTTTGGCACCGTTTGGAAATTAATTGAAATATGCATAACCAATTTTTTCATTCTTTGAAATAAAAAATCAAAATCAAAAATCTGAGACTGTGAGACAACCAAAACGGTCTAGTTTGTTTAGATGGCTACATCATAGCATAATGCTTTATTTTATTTCAATGGACCTTAGAAAATATTATATTCACGTGGAAAACACATGCGTACTTTCTTCAAGACCACTTCCAAGCTCTCTTCCCCACCTAGGTAGAGGAGGAAATAGCACCTTCCTTGGCATGAGAAAATGGCACCATGAGTAAAGTGTTTGCTGAGCAAGATTGAACCACAGTGTCCCCAGAGCCCACATGAAAAACTGGGAAGGTATGAGAAAGTTGCCTGTGATCCCAGCTGATAGCTGGTAGGAATGAGGGTCCCTGGGATAAGCTGTCTAGCTAGAGTGCTCACACTGATGAGCTAGATCTAGGAAGGAGAGACCCTGAAATAAGCTAGCTAGCTAGAGTGTTCACACTGGCGAGCTCTGGGTTTAAGAGTCCCTGGGATAACCTGGCTAGCTAGAGTATTCACACTGATGAGTTCTGGGATCAGAGAAAGACTGGTGAATAAAGTGGAAAAAGCTTGAGTACAAAACCTGAAGCCAACCACAGACTTGCACACACAATGGCACATCACACAGGTAAACAAATATTCGAAAATAAGAATGTACCTTTCTTGGGATCACTGGGAAAATCTTTCCAGGGTGCCACTGTATTCAGGTAAGTGTTTAGCCGTCTTTTGGATCTCATAGGATATCTTGACCAGTCACCAGAATTCTTTTTGTATTTCAGTACTTCATTGCTCTATTTAGTAACCCAGTTGGTCTCAAAGCCACCCCTGAAGCATTTCAAGTTTCCCATTTTAGTTCACAAAGCCATCCCACTTCCTTCCAGGTCTCCTTGTCAGCTAATCCCAACCAGCATCATTCACTTCGTAGTTCCCCCGCACAGTCACCATCTCATTGCTGCCTGAATGTCTATGACACACTTGCTTAGTACTTGACTTTCTAACAATTCTTAGTTTTGTGTTCTTGTTTGTGAATCATGCCAGCACACAGGCACAACTGAGGCACTCAGGAGGGAGAGACTGGAGGATTGTCAGTTCGAGCCCTTGAATGCCAATAGAAGTTCTACTCTTAGGTCATTCCAAACATCCTGAAAAAAACAATGAACCACAAGATTGTCCCAGCAGTCAGGTACAGGTGTTTAGAAAGAGCATCAGAGAGAAACCCCCTTATGGGTGTTTGGAGATGCTAGGAGACACCCTAGGAAGGGAAGCAACTAGCAGAGTGGAAATCCATAAAGATCCCATTTGCCATGCAAAACATTATCTGCCCAAACAAACATGCAATTTCTAAGGAGTTTAGGTCTTGAAATGAAGAAGACAGAGTATTTATTTCTAGCACTTCCACATTGCAGAGCACTTCCTCTTGTTTTGACCTTTGAAGTCCAAAACAACTGAAGCAAGGCTTTGGAAGGCAATTGAACTTGATGGTTTCATCACCATCAACAAATTCTAAGTTAAGGCTTTATCCTCTTTCTAGAAGCCACATCCTAAGGGAAGGAGGTGGTACCAGTTACCACGCCCCAGCTCCTAGCCCGCACCACTGAGGAATATGATGTCATGGGGTCCTGAACCACTTAACTCCCTGCAGATCCTGCACCATAGAACTGCAGTTGGCAAGATGGGCTTCAACCTCTGCCTGTCACTGCTGGCTGGCTATGCCTCTGAAAAAGCACACCGAGAAAGCTCGCTGGTGATATTAACATGGTAATACTTTCCACCGTCACAGCCCTCCCTTCTTTTAACAATGAGCCCTTTGGAGCCCAGGAACAAACTGGCGGCTGAACGTCTTTAGCAACTTGCTTCTGCAGTCCGGCTCAGCGGCCCACGTGAGTCTCTTTGTGGCTTTAATTTGGTATGGGAGGCAGCTGGAGTGTGGCTGACCCTATCCATCCTTCAACAGGCTTTCAGGGGTCATAGACAACATTCCAGCTGCCAGCTGCATGCCGGGTGACAGGCCGAAGGCCCCTTCCCGTAGAAGGGCAAAGTTAATCAACAGCTGAATCATTCTTATTCGCTCTCCTCTCCTGTGCCAGGAGGCCGCCCCCAGTTTTATAATACCTTCTGTCACCAAACAATTAGGCCAAGTGCCACCACCCCCAACACCCTGGGCTAAAGAATTCTGCTATAACTTGAATTTGACCAGCAGAGGAAGCTGGTGTGACATCTTACTGGGAAAAAAAAAAAAAGAATGTGGACACTAAACCACTTATCCTCTCAAGAGCTGACTAAAATACTTCTAAAAACTTTAAGTAGCATCACCCCCTTAATCCAGAACATTAACACAAAAACAAAACCCCACATCAGCCAAGAATATATCTGCTTTTAAGAATTGTTATATTATCCATGGAAAACTCAGAAATACAAATATATAAAATACAGTGCATAAAATAGTAATGTATTATGTAGTTTATATATGAGTACATGTAAACATGGATCCACAAATATTTTAAATGCACATTTATGTATTATTTATTTTAATGTATTATGATACATTTATTTACCACATATCTTATTTATATTCATGTTTATGTATGAATTTAAATATAATATATACATATTAAAAGCATTTGTGTATGTAGATATTTTATGTGCAATAGATTCTTGATATATAATTACTAGAAATATATTAACTAATGTATTTATGTACAATACGCTTTATATATAAATACGTACATTCTAAAATGTCAATACAAATATATCCTTTAACACAACAACCCATGAAGTCATTAAAGTCACGTACTATAATTTCTTCCGTTCTTTATTCTTTTGTGATTATGTTATGAACAAGAATGAGAGTAAGAGCTACAGAACTACCACAATTAAAAAAAAAACAAACCTGCATTCGCTATTCTGCTATTCGCTAAACAAAAGCAATGTTGAATTATCCTCGCTCTTTAAATAGACTTTGGTTTCTGAGAGGAAGGGGTAAAGTTGGTAAGTGGAGGTTTCTCCCCTAAAAATTAAGCTGAAGTACCCATTTATGCTTATGGATTTTATAGGGCAACTTAACCAATCTGAGATAGACACTGCAACTGGACAGGAAAAAAATCAATATAGGGAGATAGCACATTGGTAGTCTCCTTGACTGATATACAGGATGTCCTTGGTCCAACACTGAAAAATAAAATTTCTGAGTGTAGAGTCACATGCCTGCAATTCCAGTAATTGGGAGCTGGAGACAGAAGAATTGCAAATTCAAAACCAATATTTTTTACATAGGGATTTCTAGTGGAGCTTGAGCTGTGAGCAACAGTTTCAAACAAACACACAAAAAAGTTTAAGTAAAGATAAAACAAAGAATATTTATTCTCAAGTACACATGTAAGTGTTGAGAAAATAATACGGGTCTCAAGCCTCAGGAAGGTAGGCTTCCGTGTTTTGACAATGTACATGAGCAGACACAGGGGACCCTCAAACTCGGGGGAAGGTCTTTTTCATCTAATTTGCACTAAGTGACTTCCCCTCATGACCAGCTGCTGCCATTTCCTGTGCCCAGACCAGGTGAAGACTGGCCTCTCACCTTCCCTGGCTGCAGAAGAAAATGAATACATGGACACTTTACTCTCTGGCTCTGTGTCTGCTCTTAAAGCCCATCTGTGCAATGTTGTGAGTAAACAGCGTTGCAGCTGGTGGACACCACTCACATTGTTTATCTTTGTTGCATAGGTGTGTTTCTTGGATGCAGCAGAATGTTGAATCCTGTTTCCGCAATCATTCTTTTAGTCTGTGTCTTTTTATTGGAGAGTTGAGTCCATTGATGTTGATAGATAATAGTGACCAATGACTGTTAGTTCCTTTTATTGTGGAGTTGGTAGTCTTACTATGATTCATTGCTTTTTTTTCTTTTTTGTTGAGTCATCTGAATCCTATATTTTATTTGGTGTAGTTGTTTTCATTGGATTGAAGTTTTCCTTCTAGTATCTTCTGTAGGGCTGGGTGCTGTATAGATATTGCTTGAATTTAGTTTTGTCATGGAATATTTTGTTTTCTCCATCTATGTTGATTAAAAGCTTTGCTGGGTATAGTAGTCTGGGTTGGCATCTGTGTTCCCTTAGAGATTGCATGACTTTCATAGTTTCTGATGAGAAGTCTGGTGTGATTCTGATCGGTCTACCTTCATATGTTACTTGACCCTTTTCCCTTGCTGCCTTTAATATTTTTTGTTTGTTTTGTAGTTTTAGTGTTTTGACTATGATGTGACAAGAGGTATTTCTTTTCTGGTCTAGTCTATTTGGTGTTCTGTAGGCTTCTTGTATGTTTATGGATATCTCTTTAAGTTGGGAAAATTTTCTTCTGTGATTTTCTTAAAAATATTTTCCAGGCCTTGGAGCCTGGAGTCTTTGTGTCTGAGGAGTAGGACAGCAGTGTCAGCACAGCGACCAGGAGACTGAACTCTGGGACCTAAAACACCAGTGTTTGTGATTGCCAGGTGAGCAGAATTCCTACGGTGAGGAAATCAAGTGGGAAGGTCCTCCGGACACCCAGTCAATCCCTGGAAAAGGTCCGAGTGACCAGCGGGTGCATACCTGCCAACCTTGATCTGGATCATCCCAGACTGGGACACACAGTCTCCGGTCTAGACTGAGACACCCCCAGATACCATCCCAGACCGGGGTGCACAGCCTCTGGCTCAGAAGGAGGCGCCAAGTCTCTGGACCAGAGCGGAGCCCTTAGGTGCCGGCCCTGATCAGAGCATGGAGCCATCGGACCAGAGCGGCGCCCCCAGCTGCCATCTCAAACTGGGACACTCAGCCTCTGGCACAGAGTAAGGTGCCAAGCCTCCAGACCAGAGTAGTGACCAGCCTGCGGTGCTCACAGCTTCTAGCACAGAGCACAGAGCCGGACACACAGAGCCCACAACAGAGTACGTGTCCCGCCCGAAACATCACCCACAGACCCCAGAGTCCAGCCTGCTGAGCCTGCCACAGATTGAAGACCACTGAATATCCAGGAAACCTGTGTGGGTGCTTGGGACCCGCAATCTGAGCTTGCTAAACATGCTAGCACCCACATCCCCTCCTGAGCTTGCTCCCAAACCCCATAGCCCAAGCATCTACACTCTCTAGCACTCCCCTTCAACACACCTTCCGAGCGAGCACACACACACACACTTACTCCCCCCTCTGCCCCCTCCCCGCAATGATTCTGCACCAGCAGCTTTTCTTCCCACAGGTACAGCTGAAGCAACAACACACACTCTCAAACCACTGCACTTTCCTGATCTTCCTGAAGAATACTCCAGACACCAGAGATTGACAGTTCCAGTCTGAAGTTCAGCCTCAAGGAACTAACAGCTCCTTGATTTTATATATATAAACAAATGGCCAAAGGTCGATGTAAGAACTCACCTAACAAAAGTCAGGACACCATGGCCCCACAAGAAACACCCAAAATCAATGGAGATTTTAATTCATCGGAGATACAGGAAAATTATGTTAAAGCTATGATTATGCAGATATTAGAAGAACAAAAAGAGGAAATGAACAGAACTCTCAAAGAAATACGGAAGAATATAACTGCCCACGTAGAGGAACAATTAAAGACATATAGAGAGGAAAGAAACAAAAAAATAAATAGGAGCCACATTCAATCAGATGAAGGAAATGGTGCAAAGCATGAAAACAGAATTAGAATCTATAAAGAAAACACAAAGAGAAAAAAACCTGGAACTGGAGAACTTAGAGAAAAGATCAGGAACCACAAAGGTAAGCATCACCAATAGAATACAAGAGATGGAAGAGAGAATCTCGGGAGCTGAAGATACACTTGCTGAAATTGATTCCTCACTCAAAGAAAAAGTAAAATCCGAAAAGTCCTAAACACAAAACATCCAAGGAATCAAGGACGCCATGAAAAGACGAAACCACTCACATTGTTTGTGGCAATTATAGAGGCAGAAAGGCAGGGAGTGAGGAGGCCATTTTTCTTCTGACAGAACAAGTTACTGCATTTTAAAAACAACAACTGCCTCAGTAAATTCTGGTCCCCCGGGAGCCACCACAATCGCACTTCACAAACACTGAGAAGTGAAGGCCCAGAACACAGCCGTCAAATGCAAAGATGGTCTGTCTCAGCCAGAGTGAAGACTGACAGTTCGACCATAGGTTTTCCTTTCTGTTCCAAACATGTCGCAAACTGACTTAGCGGCTCCAGTGGGTGCACTTAACATCTTAGACCCTGAGAGTAATTTATGAATTCTACTAAAAATGTTTACCGTCCATACTGCAGCACTTTTTCCAAACTTTTTTTTTTCATCTTGCAACTCTTGTTTCATTACATACCTACCAATGTCCTTTTGGATGCTACAGCCTCAGGGGAACATGAAGAAATCAGTCATGCAGAACCTAACACTTTCTATCCAACAGAGGGGGAAACTAAAGTACCTATCCTCACTGACTTTAGGCAGGAAGAAGGTATCTGCAGATAAATCAGACCAGTGTATGCACCCTTCCCCCACAAATAAAACTACTACAAAGTCTTGGCCCCTACATTCATTTGCCTCCCATCTGCCCTCGCTCTTTTTTTCTGATGTTCCATAATTGTTATCTATTTTTCCAGTTTGAGTTCTCAAAACAAAAAAAGTTCATGACAATCTGTATTCAGGATTTATTCAGTTAAAACTCAAATATAGCAAGTAAAAATCTAAAATTAGTGTGTCAAAACAATTCAGTAAATAAATATTTATTAAAATGGCACATAATGTGTGAATTAAAACAAAGTATCTCCATTTTCAATAAAATATAGTTTTAGCTTATGTAATTCTGACAGAAAAAAAAAACTGGAGCATACGTACAACATAAAATATACACAGAAACTGATTAACAGTAAAATGTAGGAAAAGTAAAGGATCTTTACCATATGTGTTTGTAGTTCTTGGATTTCATGCTGTGTGTGTGCATTACAGCTTCAGAAGCAAAAATAAGTGTTAAATTTAAAATGTAAAACAACAATGGTAACCTACAGAAGAATGAAGAAACAAAAAAGCTGCTACATACGTAGTATGTAGTATTTCATATTTAGCTGAAAGACTAAATATAAAACTTATCTGTTTTACAAATGGCAAGAAGAATCAAGATTTCTAATGAAAAACATTACTTATCCTAAATTCAAAAGCCAATCCTGCTCTGTTTTGTTTAGACATCTGGCTTCTTATTCAGTGTACATGTGTCCTCGGTGGTATGTGAATTGAAGTAAATTATGTAAGAAATTTTAGTCCCTTGGAAGCCTAATTTTAAACTTCATATTCTACACCAACTCTAAAACCCTTAAGTTAAAAAAAAATGTCTACACTGCCGGTTAGTAAGGGGTGATAATGAAAAGTGATGGAAAGTTTGGTGAGGAAAATATCATTCATTTGTTCATTGGTCCAGCATGCTCCAGAGGGAACAGAGAGAAAACAAAACAAACACAGTATGTCTCCTTGGGTGAACATGCTAGACTTGAGTCACTTCCAGCTGACCCGGCAGATAGGAACACAGGTTTCCAACAGAGCAGGCGAGACTCCCCGTAGGTTAGTTTGGTGACCTCGAAAGAAAAGATCAGGTGGTGATGTGAGTGGCAGTTTCACAGAGAACCCAAAGCGGGCTTCGTGGGCTGAACCACAGACAAAGCATCCACCGAATCCACAATCTTGAAGAGCTCAGAGGCAGAAGTTCTGAGCAATGACTAATGAGGTCTAGAGTCCTGCTAGGTCAGGGGCAAGGTGGAGTGAGGTGGCCACACAGACCTCCAGGAAGCTCGCTGCCTCTAGAGGAGACGAAACATTGTTTTCATTAGCCAAAGCCTTTGAGCATGTGTGCAATTTACCAGTACAAGAGAACTTGGAGTACGTTTTAATAATGTTCCCACAGGTGGTGACTGAAGAGCATCAGGGAAGTCTAAAGGAGGACCCGCCTCAAAAGACCTGATGAGAAGAAAACTCTCAGAATGCAAACCATAAAATGGATTGGAGATGGCTGAAGAGAACAGTTACATGCTGAGTATATGACTCTCAAAAAAATATATTTAAAGGGAAAGGACAGGGAAAGATGTTTTTAAATACTCTTCATAGAACACTGGAGATTGCCCGCAGGGTTCTGCTTCTTCCCTGGGTCGACTAGACAACACTGAGCACAGGGCTGGAAGGAACGAAGCTTAACTGTGCAGGTGGAAAAGCAAGACCTCGGTTTAAGGGAAGAGGCCTTCTCCAAGACGGTTTTCAGTGAAACAGCTCTCTTTTGTTAGGGGGAAGAAGGGCTGAATAAACCTTGGGGAAGTTCATAGGGGTTTCCAGGTGAGTGTATGTCATCATTGGCTGGGGCTGAGGTGCTGGGAAGGCTTCGTTTGCATGGAGAGAACTCCCAGGTGCCAGCTGGACATGTCCTTATAAGGAAAGGAAGTTTTAACCTGAAAACCCGTCTACCTCGAGGGTGGCAGAGGTAGGGATTGATAGGGTACATGCACCAGGGCATATAGGCCCAGAACAAAGAGGGACCAGACCTTCCTTCTGCTAGTTTCAAGACGAGATTTTTCTGGGGTTTGAACCTCACTCTTGTTCTGAGTAGGCTCCCTAGGTGGAATCCTTCAGTGCTGCACAGGAAATGTTAGGAAAGAAAAAAAAAAAGAGGCACAATAGGCCAAACAATGGTATCTAGTGTGACTCAAACCACATGTCAAGAGCTGTTATGGAAAAGATAAATCCCATTAAAACATGACCCAATCCTCGTTTCTCTGACTTATGCTGTGGTTATAAAAAATAAACTGCAATCTGGAGATGATAAATTAATCAAATTAAAATTTTCTTTGAGGACATAATGGTGCTTTTCATCCACAAAAAAATAAAATAAGAATAAAAAAATTAAAAACCACCAAAGAATGAGCCAGACAGAAGAAGGAAGACTCTCAACAAGACATAGCAATGGGGAGATGGGGAGTGTGCTCCACCCACTAAGAGTGCTCCATGAGAGTGCTCCATGAGATTGCCATGTTGTTTAAAGCATTTTAAATGGGCAGAAGTTGCTTTTCCGTGAATTTAGCATATTTAATAATAATTTGACATTTCTTCTCTAACAACGGTTTTTAAAACTGAGAACCTCTCAAGTCTGTCGGAGCATTTAGTAAAATTGTAATTTATGAGTTTAAGAGAGTGGGACGATAGTTTCATGTTTCATTTCAAAACTTCTTTTAAAAGCTACAATCAGTTGAATCTGGAGATGGTTTCTCTGTTTTTATGAGATTAAAATGCTGCTCGATCCTACAAACAAAATGCATTCTTATTGAACATGACTAATGCTTAGAGAACAGTTCAAAGACCAGGAATTTTAAAAGCAACAGTTCAACTCACATCCTGACTGGAAAAGTCATTTTCAGAGTTAACCTTCAGGTCTATCCAGCAGCTGGGAAACAGTTTGTTTTATTACATGCTTAATAAGTGTCGTGCACTCTTCCTAAAAGAGGCAAAGCGTGTTCCCTCTAAACATTGAAAATGGCAGTAACAGTAGATAAGACCCAGAACTCAACACACGCAGTACTAGAATCTCCCTTGCATCTAAGCATGGCCTATGGTCCTTGATCAGTTCCTGCATCCAAATTTAACACTTAATGGTTCTGAGACGTGTCTTTGACAGTGATTGGTGTGCAGGCATGAGGACATGAGTGTGCATACCAGCATCCGTGTGGAAGCCTGACACCAATAAGCCCAGCACTGTGAGAGTTAGAGGTAGGAAAGTCCCTAGAGCTGGCTAGCCAGGCAGCCTGTTCAAAGCCAGAGTGTTCCGGCCTCGGTGAGAGGCCCTGTCTCTGGACACCAAGGCAGAGAGCAACAGAGCAGGACACCCAAAAGCCTTTTCTGGTTTACACACACACACACACACACACACACACACACACACACACACGTGCTTGTACACATAGCATACACACATACATCACAGAAAGGGAGAGAGAGGGGAAAGAGAGGGTCTCTGTTACAATTAAAATTTAAGTACAAAATCTGTACTGCATTAATATTTTTGGAGGTAAGTTTCCTGAATTTTAATGTCTTTAGCTTTAGGCGGGAGAACGTCTGTCCCTTAAAGAGCCGTGTAAAGGTATTTAAGACTAAAATATTATGTCTGCAATTATCTTCAAATGTTATTTACCAATTGTGATCACGTGTGCCTACAAAGATAAAATAAATGTCCTAAAACATTAAAAATTGATTTAAAAAAAAAACCATAAAGACGGGTCGTCAGTAAAGGGCCACACAAGCATGAGGGCCGGAGTTCCGTCCCCGGACCTATGTGTGTGAAAATCCGGTTGCTGGTCACAAGCCCAGCACTGAGGGGATGGAGCAAGGCAGGTCCCTGGGTTCGCTGCCCAGCCTGGCCTTACTTGCTAGTTTTAACTAGGCAGGGAATGAGTCTGTCTCAGAAAGCAGCCAGAATGAACAGAGGCTGAAGCACAGCACCTTAAATTATCCCCGACCCGTGCAAATGTACATGCATAGTCTCGCAGGCACACACCAATGCAAGCGTGTTCACACGCAAAAACACACAAAAATTGTTAATCTAGGCATATGGTTAACAAGCACTCACTGAACCACTATTTCGATTTTTCTGTAGAAATGTTTAGACATACAGATATTTACACATACAAAGCCGGCAACAGGAGCAGGCCAGATACCTCAGGGGGACTTCATTGCAGAACTGATCAGGGCCCTTCAGAGGCATTGCCGCAGAGTCGGGTGGGAAAATCAGCACAAAGGCAAATGTATGTAACAACTAACTCTGCGTGATACATGCTATTGAGTGTTATAAAAATCCAACTATTTCTGGCTTCCTAGATATAAGTTGACTCCAACACTACTAGGAAAAGTGAAGCACCCTTATATCACAAGAGAACACCCCTCTACACCCGAGCATCAGGGAAAACATATCTTTGGGCCACACAGGAGAAGCAGACAGACTTGACCAAGGTCCATCCATGCTGGAACGTTCTGCAGAGCTACAGGCAGCTCAGTGCATGCCAAACCTCCTTCAGGAAGTAACAATGGCAATGAACGAGGGCCTTGACTTTGTGAGGGAAAAAAGCTCGTTTCTATTTCTAAAACGAGCTTAGAAATGGTAACTGGGACTGGAGACGTGGCGCAGAGGTTAAAAACAGTCACTGCTCTTGCAGAGGACTTGAGTTTGGTTCCCAGCACCCATTACAGGTGGTTCACAACCACCTACAACTCTAATATCAAGGGGTCCAATGCCCTCATCTGGCTTCTGCGGGCACTCTACTCAGCATGTACACACACACACAACACAGAGAGAGACAGACAGACAGAATTTAAACCTTTTTTTTTTGTCATTAAGTCAGTATTTATGAAATGGCAGACATGTCCTCACCTAGATTTCCTGTCTGCATCAGGCCAAATGTTCTTTCTTACAAGCCCCTCTGGCTGGCTGAAAATGGCGTGAATGCCTCTACACTATCCTGTATTTATTGCTTAGCCTGACCATCACTGCTTTTCCTTTCCAGACTGATCAGTACTTGAGATCTTAGAATGAAGGAAGAGTCTTCCAGGCCATAAGCAAGTCCACCGTCTTCCACACACCAAGGCTTTTAAGTCAGAAAAAAAAGCCAGTTGTTCTGGCCCCTCGCTTCTCCACAGACATGTAGGCCATCAGCAAGCTAATTCTGCTGCCAGCCACATCCAGACTGCTCTCTGCTTTCGCCCTTCCCCTCCTCCAGACACTGCCTGCCCTCAAGCAGGATTGCTATGATAGAAAACCGAAGACTCCTTAAGTGGCACCTCCAAACTTTGACTACACACAATCTGTTTCCTGCACCAAGGCTGAAATTGTCTTTTTAAATCATGAAGCAGAGAATAGTAGTCTACTGCACCAAAGTTTCCAGAGATTTCCATTTGGAAGAAAACCCATATTCCTTACGCTGACTGCTTGCCAGCTCTTCCGCAATCTGGACCTTTTTGTACCTCTAGCCTCATCTCCTTCCCGTTGCCTCTCACTCAGTAAAAGTCAGCCATCTTGGCTCTCTTTCTAGTCCTCCAGGAGACCCACATGCTCTCTCTGACACTGTTCCTCTGCATAGAATGTGGAGATAAGTTACATGGCTAGATACTGTTAGCATGTCAGTCTCAAATGAAATGTCACTTCTCAGAAAGTCTTTCTGCTACTAAAATACCCCCATGCTTTCCACACTGTGACCTTGATCATGACCAGATTTTTTTTTCTGATTTCAGTTTTTATTGGCTGCTTCCATCTTCCAAAAAAAAAGTTTTCTGATTTATTTCACATATATTTAAAAAACTATGAGGAAATATTAAGCAGCTGCATCTGCCAAAAATTAACAATGTGAAGTTAACAAATTCCTGAAAAGCTAAAACTGCTAAAATGAATCCGAAGAAAGAGAAAACAAGAAATCCTGCAGTGAGAGAAGAGATCAACTTGATCGTTTTGAATCTTCACAGGAAGAAGGGCCCAGGGCTGCTTTGCATCCCTGGCAAAACCTACCAAACATTTAAGAGAAGTGAACTCACTTTCTTGGTGTCCCATGATTGGGTAACACTATTTACCCGAAGGAATCTAGGTCGGCACACCACAGCAATGCTACCAGAAGGTGGCAATTACTCAGTAAAGGGATCTTTCTTTCCTTTACTGTGAGACAATCGGTACGTGGTCCCACACTCATTCCAGCGACCGACATTGATCAAGAGGTGTTGGTGACGTGCTGGGACAGCTGGAGTGACTACAGGAAATGTCTGAGCTCAAGAGCAATCCCTTGTTGCTGGAGGAGAGGGAGAACATGAGCGATCCGGTGCAGACCGCCTGTGCATGACTCCAGGAGATCTCGTTTAAGACTGCTTGCCTAGAAGTCTGGGGCCTAGAACTTGAGTTCTAGGTGCTTGAGTGATAACAGTGATGTCAAGAACTACAGCATCCCTGAACAGCCGGAGGAATCCAGGACCTGGAGTGGCAGCGTGTCACTGGGTGGTTCAAGAACAGGACGGCGTGCAGGTGACAGTGCCAACTGCACTCAGTGAGTCATCAAAAACGAGTTCTAAAACACGGTGAGGAGACCTTCAGAAGAGATGGAGGAGAGAAAATGAGGGTAGATAGATTTTATTGTACACATGTATGAAATTCTCAAGAATAATGAAAAATTAGTACTGAAAATAAAAAAAAAAGATGACCCCACTTTAGAACAACTTTCAAGCCAGGAAATAGATGAGACAGCACATGCATCGGAGGAAGGAAGAAGGGTCCCACTACTCTCTCACTCACTGAACTAACTGACTTCTTTCCGTGGTTTTGATGGTTAATTTATGCATCAACTTGATTGAACGAGGAACTCAAGCATTTGGCCAAGTTTTACCCCGGTTCTGTCTGTAAGGCGTTTCTGGGTGAAAATAACATTTGAGTGAGGAGACTGAGTAGAGCACATTATCGTTCCTGGTGTGTGTGGCCGGTCCCCAGTTCAGTTAACTCATTTAAGAAAACCTACTTAGCGGCAGTTTCGTCCTGCCTGGCCACTTTGGACTGGAACAGTCATTGTTTCCTGCCTGGAGATTCAAACCAAAAAAATAGCATTTTCAGTTTCTGACAACAAACAAATGGATTCTTTTTGAAATTAGGTTTAAACATAAACTTAATCTGTGCCATCAGACAAGGGTAATTCTCTTTTTTGTGTTTCAGGTGAAGAATGTTTGCAAAAGAACCAAATAGTAAAATTCATTGGCAGAAATCACACTTGGAGATGTCTCTCCAGATAAAGCTACTTCCTGTGTGACTCTACCTCTATTTCATTCTGGAAATGGTACTAGAGAGCCAAAAAGAAGCCAGTGTCTACTGGTGGGTTGCAGCGATGGGGCCTGACAGGTAGAACAGTGGAGTTTCAAGTCAGTGATGTTATCATCATGTGTTCAGAAAACTCATACAACGCACAGCACAGCGAGCTTCAGTCTAAGTTACAGACTATACCAATAGCAAGTGAACAACTTATCAATGGTAATAAATACACTACATGATGATATACAATATTAGTAACACAAAACTGTTAGGAGGAAGCTGGGGCTCTCTGGAAGTTCTGGATGGTCAAGCAAATCCTTCTCTATTTTAAATTGTTCTAGATAACCAGTCCGTTCATTTTAAAACTCAACAGATGGGTAGATGTTGGATGGTCTAGAACATACAGGAAGAAATAACAAAACATGTGGCCTTAGTAGCTGGAATATCTGGATATGCCTCCCACATACCTTATGCAGAATATTAAAGCCCAATATGACCATATTAAGAGATGAGGTCTCAGCCAGGCGGTGGTGCTGCATGCCTTTTAAACCTAACATTCGGGAGGCAGAAGCAAGAAGATCTCTGAGTTCAAGGCAACCCTGGTCTACAGAGCAAGTTCCAGGATAGTCAGAGCTACACAAAGAACCCCTGTTTTGAAAAACCAAGAGAGAGAAAGGAGGAGGAGGAGAATGTCTCTGAGAGTCTAGGAGATTATTCAGTCTTGAGAGTTGATTGTCTGTATAAAATGAGCTCTAAGGAACTATTCATCCCTTCTGTCCTCGCACAAGGTGAAGACACAGCAGGAAGCTCATCGTTGCAGCACAGAGTGCTCCCTCAACACACACCAGATCTTCAGATATGTTGACCTTGGCCTTTATCATCTCCAGACTGATGAAAAATGAACTTCTGCTGTTTATAAATTACCCAGCCTAAGCTATGTTATTACAACAGCAAGAGTGGACTAAGACTATAATTAATACAGAGTTAGCTAGTGCCTTCAATTTCTCTTGATGGGTTTTACCTGTTCCCACAAAAACAAATCACAGGCCTGAGACTCTGCCCTGGTAGTCCTCACAGTGCCTCACTGTGCTGTGTCCACACCAGATGGTGTTTTGCAGTCACAAGGACATGAATAAATGGTTGTTTAGTTATGTTGTTCTTGTTGTTCTTGTTCTTGTTTAAGGTGAGGTTTCACTGTATAGACCAGGCGGCTTTGAACTCACAGAGATCTTCTGAACTCTGCCCCCCAGGGGTTGGGATTAAAGGCCTGTGCCACAGTGTACAGCTGTAGTTTAGATTTTAAATAACCCTCAAAGGCCCATGTGTTTATAGTTTGGTTGCCAAACTATTGGGAAGTGGAAGAACCTTTGGGTAGTTGGGCCAATGAAGATGAAGCATAGTCACTGGGAGGCCCTTGAAGGACCTTGGGACCCCATCCCTCCTTCTTCTCTCAGGTATGCTCTAGGAGAGCAACTCAGGAAGGCATGAGAGCTTTGCTCCTGACTCAGTGCAGAGGCCCATGCAGAACAGCAGACATAACTCCACAGGGGGCGATAAGCTTAAGGTGTCCCCAGGGAGGGCCTCTTGGGGTAATCTTTTTTTTTTCTCAGAAGACACATTGTGTGATATTTAGTAATCTTGGTCTCCACTCAGTGAACACCACCGGTATTCTGAAATCATTGCTACAACCAGAGCCTCCCCTAGGGGAAGACAGCAACCCTGTTTTAAATCACTGGGTTAAAAGGATAAAGCCTTCAGCATTGTGAAGGCAGCCCTTACTGAAGTGACATTCTTGGGTCCTTGCCAAAACTTGGCACCCTCCTCCCAAGAGAGACCACAACTTGCAGCTTGTTTAAGAAACTAAACAGCATGTGCAGCTCGTTTTCCCTCCCTTCCTCTTAGAAGTAAGCTGCCCACAGAAACCCAGGATGCAGCAGCATCTCCCCAAGCCTCAGGCGACCGGGCTCCTGCTTGACTCCTGAAGTGATGCCTTCCTGAGCTAGGGTAAGGAAGGCTAACCAGCTCTGTTCCAAGAAAGCCCAATTTCTGTGTCCGCTGCTAACCACAGTCTCTCGCATCAGCTTTATGAAGTACGGAGCTGTCATCTTGACCTCCTGGTCACTTGCTTTGTTATTGCTCACAGTCCATTCAACATACTAAAAGATGGACACTGATCCTAAATCTCCTCATAACCTCTACATTCCTGCCAAGTGCCAACTTAACTTCCCTACTGCAGTCCTTCCTCGTGGTCTTCATTGTCTATAAAAGCTTGCAGTTCTGGTATATTTTTACTTCACATGGTAATAGCTTTCATTATGACATCCTTATACATAACGTAATTTGATCATATTCAACCCCTGTGACCCTCTCTGACCCCACTGACACCTCCCTCTTCCCAACTGGTCTCCCTTCTACTTCCGTGTCTTTTTGGGTGCCTGCCTTTGCTATGGTTTGATCTGACTTGGGTTTTGGTAAACCTAAGTTAGTAGTTGTTACTTAGAGAAGCCTAAAAGCCCAGGCTTCTCACTCTTTGCATTTGTGCACAAGGTGTATGTTGGCTAAGGAAAAGCAAACACTTTGGAAGACTTAGGGAAATATAAATGCCATTCAGCAAAACCTCCATTGTTCATCTGCCAACTGTCCATAGGCAGTTACTTACTTTTTTTACTTCTGTCACTAAAATTCCTGAAGCAGGTGAAGAACTTCTTAATAATCTTCTTAAATAGTCTTCAATAAAATAAGCTTATCATCAAGGCTAATCTTTAGAAACCACATACATTAAAAATTCATTTCTAAGGAGAACTTTGTCTCGTGTTCTTTTATTAGCACTATTTCCATGGCCAGGAATAGTTTCCACAAAGATGTCTCAGCTAGAGACTTCTAAGCTACTCAATTGTTCAACTATTTGGAATTTTGAAGGGGAAAAGAAAAACAGACAGCATTTCTGAGCCATACTTTTCTGTTAATCGCTAAACATGTATATTTTAAGAGAAACTTAATCCAGCTACTTATGGTTTATTTCCATTTAAAAATAATATTTTTAAAAGTCATTTGTTGTCTGAGAGGCTTTTAAATTAAGTTCTTTGCTTAAAAATCCAAATCGGCCATAAGATTATGAGCCCCCATGCCAAAAGTTTCAAAGTTGGAACAAAAGTGTGAGCCCCAAGGAGAAAATCAGTTTCAAATGCTGGTTATGACCTGAAGGGGCTGTGCGGATGCTTTCCTGGCTCACTGAGCCTTTTGTGGAAGGAAATATTATGGAAAAGGTTACCAGAGGGCTTCTAAGTAAGTCCTGTATTCAGAAGTCAGTCTGGAGCTTCTAAAAATTTTAATTTCTGACTTTGTCTCTGTGGTTTCCTCCATATGGTATTTAAGGGTCAAAGAACTCTCAGAATATAACTCGTGAAACAATGAGTTTCATTTTTATGTTTGCTCTTTCTTAAAAGTAAGAGAACTACTTCAATTAAAAATATTGGTTTGCACAGCAAGATACCTTCCCCAGCTCATGGTTAAATGATTCTTTTACGTACCTGTCCCATACTCCTAGAGAGACGTTCAAAATCACTGAACACCTCTCCATCACTTCGCCATTCCCTATCAGTCTGCTACATAGAAGCTTTGAAACTACCCACATCTAAACCATTATTCATTAAGTGGCAACTTGCTGTCAATTATTCCCTGGGTTCTGCTTAGAAGGATATTGTCATAGAAAACAAACATGAAAGATTTATCAGTTTGGCTGATGAAAAAAATCTCACAGCACTTTGCTTGGATTATTGTATGATTTACTATGCTTCGATTTTTTTTAAGTGGTACAAAATTATCCCTGTTTATTGCAGCAATTTATGCTTCTAAATCAGTCCTGGACTACACCTCTTCATCTCTCTACCCATGACTCTACAATATAAATGGTACAATATGAATGACATGAAATATAGGAAGAACGTTATTAGTAATAGCAAAAACTAATCTTTCAAGGTTCCACAAGCACAGATCAACCTGTTTGCATAGCTTGGTGCTGACACTTACAGAAAAATAAATTCATTGTTCAGGAAAGAAACTAAATGCTTTTTCCTCTTTTGCACGAGCCACTTTTGAAGGTTGATAGACTACATTAATGAGTTTACTTTGTGACTTGTTCCAAGGTAGATGGGTTTGGCAATTCCAAGCAAGAGTCATTGTATATTCTAGAAAAAAAAATAAACCACAAAAAAAGACTTGAACTGTTTAAGACATCACTCATATGATGGGTAATAAATTTTTATGGCTTACATTTTAATATCATGCCCATATTTTGAAAGGTGTTATTTTAATCTGAGAAGTCTTAGAAGTGTTGAACGAGGAAATATGAGAGGAGGTGAATATAATTGCACATTTATAACATGCCTTCACAAACTCAATCACTGGAAACGAAGTCAGACAAATCGAAGGAAGCATTGTGTCTGGGCAACTCTGTGTATTGCAAAGCATGGGTGGTGTTGCCTAAGCACCTCACCGACATTGACAAAGTTTCCCCACTAGAAACTTCTGTGTTTGTTTTCTGGGGATTGTCATTTTATTTGAGGCTTTATCTTCTTATATCTAATCCTAAAAATGACTGTCTTTTCCCTATTTGTCCTCTTCCTTCTCAACACTTTCCTCATGGCAGAGATGTACAAAATTCTTCTACTGCAGTGTGTGGTGCTCAGTAAACTGAGTCCACTCAGCTCACCTTAGCCTAAGTTTAATAAACAGCAACCCCTTTTCTCAGGAGATCCCACCATTCTGACAGTCACTGCACTGGGGTCATTTCCTTTGCCAGAGCAATGAAGGGGGCCAGTCTCTCTAACTCATGAGCCCTGGTCCATAAGCTCAGTTGCTTTGAGGCAGAACGATATAATAATTTCCAGGTTTCGTGGACTCTCTGTGAATCTCAATGCTAATGTTTTCTCTATTGTAGAGAAACAATAACCCACACTGTTATGTTCTCCATTTCAGAGCAGACTCGGATTGTCCTGAATGCCTCTGTGATTGGTCTTCCAGTCACAATAAAGTAACATCCATTGATATGTCGAAATTCCTATTTCCACGAAGTCAGAGGAGACAAAATATGCAGAAGAATTCGCTTTTGCGCTACATGTAACTAACAACAATCAGAAAACCGGTGACCATGGAACTAAGCTTGGCTCGACCATGTAGCAGCCTCAGTCTTGGACAGAGCTGAACGTATAATGTGCAACAGGAGCAAAGTTGTGCCGTGTACTTCCATAAGTTACATGAGCAGTTGTTGTCCATATGTGGACAGGTTACCCAGCTGCATTTTGGCTAAGACTAAATCCACCATTATTCAGAGTAAAACAGTGTTGAAATCTGGAGATCCTACAGACAACATTGCTAGTCTCAGTCTGAGTCTCTACAATTGTCCCCTAGGATTACTGATCCTCTTTGTCTGCTCCTGGACCATATTTAGCACGTAATATTTTCTAAGCAATATAAATATGCCTTGATAGATTTTTATAGATGAGCTAACCACTCAGGCCGTTCATCAGACCCTTAAGTGAAAAAATTAAATTCAAAGATAAAGAAGCAATATCTATATCATCCTTATTAAAATGTAACATTCAGGAGAATCTGAGTCTGCTCTGAAATGGAGAACACAACAGAGTGGGTTATGAGGAAAATACAGACTGAAAAAAAATGGGTCTTTTCTCCTTCTCTTTGTAATACCAAGAGCAATAGCTCCAGCCAATACCAAAGTATAACTCCTACATATTTAATAATTTTAATTGAATATAGTATTCTCTCCCTGTTAAATTGGACTCCAGGACAAATATTTTTATGGGATATAGGGCAGTCTTATCCATGAACTCAGCATCTTAGAGCTGATTGGTGGACAAGCAGGACATTATCATACTGGTGGGTAAATAATCTACATTCCAGAATGAATCTTCAAAGTTTGGAAATTTACAATGTCCAGTAAAAAAAAAAAAATCTGTCATTCTCACCCTTTGAAAGAGTCTTGAAATTACAACTGTCTATAGCCAAATATCATCCTCTAAAATCTGTCCCCCTGAGCGAGGATTTATGAATCCCAGAGCTAGACAACGGGAAACTATCCAAGGAAAAGTTGTCCAAATAGGCGATTATCCAACCGACTGAAGCCAAGATAACCCTCTGGAGGGAATCGCACAGATTCGGCTGCAGCTGCTTAGTAAGGATGGACACCAATCAGCTCTCTGAAGAGTGTCTCCAGGAAAAACAAACTTGAAAGACTGTTTTTGTGTCCTAAGCTATTGGTTTAAGAGAAAAAAACACGGAATGAGGCACAAGTATTTGCATGCCTGTGGTGTTTTACTTTCTTTTTTTTTTTTTTTTTTTTTTT
>CM053766.1:36083995-36118480 GCA_028658305.1 Pachyuromys duprasi | reverse complement strand
GGACTCACACACTGACTGAGATTTTGCTGGCGGGGCGTTTGGTTTGCGCCCCGCCAATGTGCGGACTGGTCAAAATGGTCCCCGAATCCACTCAGTCTGGTGTGGTTCCGATGAACGGACCGAACCCGCAGCACACCCGTGGGTCGAAGCAGAACCCGGGTGCAGTGTGCGCTAGTAGGGCGCAGTTCAGTGAAAGCGGCACTAGGCTCCTCCTGATACTGCCAGCGAGACAGTCTATAATGGCAGGTGTGGGCGCCCAGCGCAGCCGCTTGTCCAGATCAGAGCTGTGCGCCGCTGCTCACTGGGAAATTTTTCCAGGTAGTAACTGGGTGTCCCTAGGGTTTTCCCACTTGATTTTCTCACCGTAGGAGTTCCGCTCACCTGGCACTCACAATGCTGGCGTTTTAGGTCCCAGAGTTCAGTCTTCTGGTCGCTGCGTTGTTTCTGCTCTCCTACTCCTCAGACACAGTGTTCTCTCGTGGCAGCCATCTTGGATCGGTGTTTTACTTTCAAATAATTACACCATAACATCACAATTCTGGGGCATCTCTAAAATACTCAAACAGCAAAGCAAATAATGGCATGCGAAACTGAAAGTACAACAAACAATTTGATATGTATCCCTGTGATCCCCGCTGAGAAAATAATGATAATCTTTCATGTGTGAACTAGCTGCACACGTGCAATCTCACTAGATGCTCTGGGTAACCTGGAAGAGTGTTTTATGAGCCTCCTTTCAGGAATAAGAGAATTCAAGCACAAATAGGTTGGGACATAGTCAATGGCACCCAACTAGTAAGAGGAGAGAAAGAATTCAAAACCAGAGGTTTTGGTGGAGCAAAAGCACTGTCGCAGGGCACACCCTGTTGTAAGAATGGCACAGCTGTAACTTAGGATGCCAAAGAAAGACCTTTTACTTCTGCTTTCTCAGAATTCCTAGTATCTCCTGCACCACACTACAAACAGCAAGTCCATACTGAAAGGTAAGCATCGGGGTTATGTCTTACCTTATCATGACAAGGCCCTGGTAGTTTTTCAGGCTAACACTCCTTAATATGTTGCCTGTTTTTACAAATTTCTTTTTCAAGTAAATCAATCCTGAAAACATTTTCTGTCTTTCTTATTCTAAGAAACGTAAAAGAGATGTTGACTCTTCAAGGATGATGATATAGCTCAGTGGTTTGAATGCTTAGGTTTGATTCCCAGTACTATTATACAAGTAGATGATAGATAGATAGATAGATAGATAGATAGATAGATAGATAGATAGATAGATAGATGATAAATAAATGTTTCATTTTCTTGATGCTTTTAAGATCCAAGCATGATTTAGTAGAGATTCCTCATATGATAAAGGTGAATTAACTTTTATGTTGATACGTTCACACATTCCATCACCTGATCAGCAAGAATATCCTGTGTCGCCTCTGTTGGTTATACTTCTCTGTTTAGCCTTTAAGTTCCAGAATTCTCCCTGGCCTAAGAACTTGTCTTAGGCATCAAGCTCTCTTTAACTGCTCCCCGTTTCCTCAAGCTAACCATACCCAGCCAATGTTTCCAACTTAACATGCCTCTCTTTAGGCCAGCCCCACACAAAAGTAGACTTCCATCTCCAGTGAATGCTTTAGGGTTCATGAGGGTATTCATATCAAAGATATGGGGTAGTCAGCAAAAATTGGACTTCATGGGCTTTTGTGAGTATTTTTTACTTATTTGGTTGGTTGGTTGGTTGGTTGGTTGGTCAGTAGGTAGGTTGGTCGGTCGATTGGTTTTGTGAAACAGAGTCTCATCATGCAACTGTATCTGGCCTTGAACTTGATATGCAGACCAATCCAGCCTCAAACTCACAGCGATCCAGCTGCCTCTGCCTCCCAAGTACACAGATTAAAGCTGTGTGTTTTGTTTTGCTTTGCTTTGTTTAAAAAAGAGATAGAGACCATAAAGATGGGTAGAACATAGACTGGAGAGGATCTGGGAAGAGAAAGAATGTGATCAAAATATAGTATATGAAATTTTTAAGAAATAAACATTTTAAAAGATGTGGAAGGCACCAACAATGCCTTTGACATGTATTGCCTCGGTGTCAGCCCAAATCCGAAAATGTGAGGAACATTCTCCTATAATGGAGACTTACACTGTTCACAACACCAAAATGCTTCCACCAAGAAACGCCAACCTACAGCACCATCCCATCCCTCAAGTGTGCACATTGATAATGAAGAAGGGAGGAGAAAAAGGAGAGGTATAAAAAGGATTCAATAGAGATAAGCTTTGAAACCATATACCATTTATATCACTTTAAAAAATATGAATTCTGGAGACAAAGAACAAAAGGCAGAATGAAAAATAACAATATCTTTAAGATCAAACACAAAAGAATTCCAGGAAGGCATCCAGTTACATCAGAGTCCTAGTACCATTTGTCATACTTATTATTATGTGGCAAAGGGAACTTATTCATAACTTGCGATGTTCATCTCAAACGATGAAACCTTGCGGTGATGTTCCCTCTAGTGTACACATCACAGTAAGAGAAAAAACAAACACTGGGGAGACAGGGGAAGCATATCTCTCTCTCTCTCTCTCTCTCTCTCTCTCTCTCTCTCTCTCTCTCTCTCTCTCTCTCTCTCTCTCTCTCTCTCTCTCTCCCCTTGCTCCCTCCCCCACCTTGGTGGAATTTTCATGAAAATATCTGAACAGATGCCAGATACTTGAAATTTACATGTGATACTTGAAGGAGAAAGAAGGATGATGTTTCCCCTAAGATTTAGAAAGGAAAATACTGGCTGATGCAAATTCTAAGTACCAAATACGTGTTTCAGGAGCTTCAGGACATTGTCTGTTCATGTGACAGATTCATTAGTCCCTGTAGCCATATGGTTTTCACAGACTGTGTTCAAGATATAGTATATGAACATGATCTTTTTCCTCATATTTTCCAATTAAAACAGAATAAAATTAAGATCGCTGTATACTGACCCATCCTTGGTCATTAAAAAAAAAAAAAGACCTTTACTTCATTCATGGAGTAGATGCCCATCTCACAGTGGGAGAGTACCTCGAAATAACTGAATAATGATAAAAATTTGCATATTTTTCTTCAGGCAAAACATGCACAGTACTTGATATGCCTCATTATTATCCCTTTTTCTTTCCAATTTGCATCCCTCCTTATATTTAATGCAGCCTCTGCCTACTGACAAGCTGTGTACAGTGAAATCGAAGGAGTCAAACGAGGCTCTGGGCAGAGTTCTTTAAAAGGAACAATGCTTTCTAACAAGGAATTGTTAGGGAATCTCTGAAAATTGCAATACAGTGTTCTTCTGCAGCAAACTGTGAACTGGGTTCAGAAGCATCTAGGGTTTGGGTTTTACATTTGGTGATTTTATTTGTTTGGTTGGTTGGTTGATTGGTTGGTTGGTTGGTTGGTTGGTTGGTTGGTTTGGGGGGGCATTTAACTTATGTGTACTTGTGTGTTTGTGTATAAGCCTGTGCCTGTGGGTGCCCATTGAGGCCAGAAGAGGGCAGCAGATCCCCTCCCTCCCCCCCCCCCCCCGGAGCTGGAGTTGCAGTCAGTTGTGGGCCACCCAGTGTGGGTGCTGGAAACCAAACTCCAGTTTTCTGCAAGAGCAGTATTTGCTTGTAACAGCTGCCTTATCTCCCCAGCCCCCAAATGTCTCCTTTGAAATACTTTTGGAAATCCACTGACATAGAAGAAAGAGATTGCTCTGCTCAAAAGGGGATATTTCTGTCTACCGCAACTCCCTATTCTCTCATACTATGACATGACTTTCACGTGGATTTTTGGTGTGTTTGTTAAGTTCACGTTATACTGTAGTGTTGGGTTTTTTTTTCAATCTTCTGCTTTTTTATTTTAATTTCTTCCCACAACACAGCTCATAAAGTGAGTCATAACTGAGCTGAGCCTCCAGACCAGTGGTTCTCAACCTTCCTAATGCTGCGACCCTTTACCACAGTTTCTCATGTTGTGATGACCCCCCCCCAACCATAAGATTAATTTATTTCTACTTCATAACTGTAATTTTTTTTTACTTTTAGGAATCATAATGTAGATATCTGATATGCAGGATATCTGATAAGTGACTCCTGTGTGAGGTCAAGCACAGTTTATTTTCTGCTTCATTACATGTCATAAGTACATCTACTTTTTAACCAGTCATAAATGGTACTGAATCCATGTAAAATGCCTATGCTTTTTCTGTAATATATTTTAAAAAGTTGAACATAGCTAGAATCTGCCCATACTAAGACTCTGCACCTTAAACTAAATAAACTCTCTTACCAATCATCTTCTCGGCAGCCATTGATCTACAGTCCTAATTTCTATAAAGTAACTTGTTTTTCCTTCGCTGAGCCTGGCAATATGTCTCTAAAAGATGACCTTGTGAATGTTGTTTGTCATGAAAACAACTGAACTTAGTGAGGTTTACAAGCACATCAGTACCTTTGCCAGGGAAATAAAAAGACAGACAGAAGACTACGGTTAAAATAATCTTTCTAAAATAAACCCTTTCTTCTAGGGAATGTATTCTTCCATATTCATGTAGTCCTAGCCAAAAATAAAAAATAACACTGCTCAAGATCTCAAGCTCAAAATTATCCCATTTTAATTTTGTACAAATCTGAGTTCTTGCTGAGTTTGCTGTAGGGAGAATACAGCATAAAGTGAAAGGAAAGGAAGGTTGTTTCCTTCTCAGTATGCCGTTCTTGAGGTTAATCCTACACTCACGAATTCTTTCAATAATCAGGTCTAACAACATTTTATTGTAAGTTTTAATGATTTTTTTTATTTCATATAGATGTGTGTCTATGTGAGTGTATGCTAACTACAGTGCCCAAGGAAGCCGAAAGAGGGAGCCAAAGCCCCCAGAGCTTTTGTTACTAGCAGTTACCAGCTACCCAACGTAGGTGTTCAGAACTGAACCCGGGTCCTCGAAAGAGCAGCGAGTGCTCTTAACCACTGGGCCATCTCTCCATTCCCTACTGTCAGTTTTAACACATTAAAAAAAAAAAACTAAAAATCTTTACTAACTACTGCTAAAGCTAGATCACTTGAAACGTTTTCTCAAGATTAAGGTTAGGAAAACATTTGCTTCAGCAAAATTCAACACAAGATTTAAAAACAACAGCCATAGTCATGCAAACCATTATACTGAAAAGAGAAAAATTGTGTCTTAAGTTAGAGAAACTAAAAGAAAGCCCAATTTTTTCAAAAGTACAGAAATAATGAGCTTTTCACCTACTACAGGAACTATCTTTGCAATGTGAAGCAAAGACATGTACTAAGTGAAGCATGTTCTCACCAAAGGGCATTATTCACGGTCACAATGCTACCCAACCCTCAGCTAAGATTCTCTCTCTTATCCTTCCTATCAAGAATATTTTCTTGAGCTTTATTAAAAATTAAAGGTCATGAAATTTAGTTTCTGGTGCTTCTAATTTTTTTCCTTATAATAATACTTTTGGGGATGGAAAGGTAGCTTAGAAGGTGAAAAAAACAGCTGTTCTTGCAGAGGACCTGGGTTCAGTTCTCAGCACCCATGTGGTGGCTCACAACCACCTGTAACCCCAGCTCCAATGGATCTAATGTCCTCTGAGGGCACCAGGAAGATATGTAGTGTGTGTGTGTGTGTGTGTGTACAAGCAGGCAAAACAGTCATACACAAAAAGTAAAGTAAATCAATCTAAAAACAATGTAATACTCTCAGGACAGCAAGATAACTCAGCAGTCAAAGGTTTGCTGCCAAGTCTGTTGACCTGAAGCTCACGTGGTGGAAGGAGAAACTGACTCCTGAAAAAAAAAGTCATCTGATCTCCACTCTCATGTACCTCTCCCCAAAAACAAAATAAATATAAACAAATAAATAATAAACATTTAAAAAGAAAAAGAACTCTCAACAGGATTAGGGAGATGGCTCAGTAGATAAAGTATTTGCTACATAATCATTAGGACCCGAATTCAGACCTCCACCACCCAGGTGCAAAGCCAGTCATGCCAGCACACACCTGTAATTCCTTCGTGAGGGAGAAGAATCAGGGCAGTCCTGGACACACAGGCCAGACTCTCTTGCCCAGCGTTTGAGCTCCATGTACATATGGTGAATCAAGGCTGCCAGCACGGTGCAGCTCAGGGTCGCCATGGTGAAGGCACAGCAACTCTGAATGCAGGAGGCCATGGACGCCATGGTGAACAGTATGGAGAGAGAGAAAATATATCCACCAGGTGCAGGGCCTTGGGTTCCACCGCAGGGCCAGCTGCTGGGAGGACAGCCAAGCATCCACGCCCCAGGTGCACCGATGTACTGAACTCTCCTGTGTACCTCCGGCTCAAGACCAAACTTTGGTGACCAGTGAGCCCGTCCAGGACCGCCTGGCCTAGTGCACCATGCATTGCAATGACAATGCCAAAGACCAGAATGATGCAAGAAGTGAGGAGCTGCAGAGGAAGCAGAAGCCCTTCTGTGCAACGGCACAAAGTGGATTTAAGATACGGATGGCTTGAATAACTTTTAGAGGTTCCTTGTATTTTCGGTCCATCAAGATGGGAATGTCCATTTCTTCAAATTCTGTATTGTGGAAGCCCCTAAAGAAGACGGACAGTGTCACACTGTGTGTAGGACCTCTACAGCAAAGAGACACAACCCCATGAAGAGGGTCTAATTGTCACTCATATATCAGTAGCTGAAAATAAACAGAAAAATAGAAACTGTTGAGAAGTGCTAGACTTGGGAAAACCTAGATTACACAGAATAAAATTTCAAACCCAGTATTACTTGCTCAGCCCTCGGAATTCACAAAGCCTTAGAGAGGTGACCCTTTACCAACAAGGAGGCCTAAAAGCAAGCAATGTGGGACAAGGTAAGCTAGGACCACTATAGAGCAAGACAGACAGGCACATACCTCACCAAATGCCATTTTTGCCTGGAGCTTTGCAGTGCAGTGTTGCTGGCCCAACATGGCACCTTAACTTTTAAATAAATACTGTAAGTACCAATTAATTGCCTGAAACAGTGATATACCTGCCAGTTTGCTGTGTTAAGCCTTTGATATATTTTCCAAGTGGTTTGGTTTTTAAATAAAGTGTTATTGTCTCCAAAAAAAAAAAACAAGGTAGAAAGACACTGATAAAGATACCCAATTTAAAACCTAATCTTCACATGCACATGCATAATCATATTCATGTGCATTTATACACGCGAACATATCCTGTACATACACACACATGCACACACACACACACACACATGCACTCATGCACACATGTTTTCAGTATATAAGATGAAATTTTTCAAGTCTAAGTGAAAACCATAACAAAGCTGTTAGGTTGTAAAGGAAGGAACCTCGTGCACATGTACTTGGCAGCAATAACTAATTTTTTAATTAACTTATTTTTTATTAATTACAATTTATTCACTTTGTATCCCAGCTGTAGCCCCCTCTCTTGTCCCCTCCCAACCTCACCCTCCCTCCCTCATCTCCTCCCATGCTTTCTCCCAGTCCACTGATAAGGGAGGTTCTCCTCCCCTTCCATCTGACCCTAGCCCATCAGGTCTCATCAGGACTGGCTGCATTATCCTCCTCCATGGTCTGGTAAGGCTTCTCCACCCTCAGGGGGAAGTGATCAAAGAGCAGGCCACTGAGTTCATGTCAAAGACAGTCCCTGCTCCCATCACCAGGGAACCTACTTGGAAACTGAGCTGCCATGGACTACATCTGTGCAAGGGTTCTAGGTTAACTCCATGCATGGTCCCCGGTTGGAGCATCCGTCTCAGAAAAGACTCCTGGGCCCAGATCCTTTGGTTCTGTTGCTCTCCTTGTGGAGCTCCTGTCCCCCCTAAGTCCTTCATCTCCCCCTTCTTTCATAAGACTCCCTGCACTCTGAACAAAGTTTGGCCACTAGTCTCACCATCTGCTGTGATACCCTGCTGGGTAGAGTCTTTCAGAGGTCCCCTGTGGTAGGCTCCTGTCCTGTACTCTTGCCCTCTCCCTATTCCAATGCCCTCCCATTTGCCTTTCTGAGTAAGGATTGATCATCTTACCCAGGGTCCTCCTACAGGCTCTAATACCAACAATCAATAAATGGGACCACATGAAACTAAAAAGCTTTTGTAAAGCAAAGGACACTGTCATCAGAACAAAAAGAAAAGCTACCGACTAGGAAAGGATCTTCACCAACACTTCATCTGACAGAGGGCTAATATTCAGAATATATAAAGAACTCAAGAAGTTAAAGAGCAAAAAAATCAAGTAATCCAATTTAAAAATGGGGTACAGAGCTAGAGAATTCTCAAAAGAAGACTATCAAATGACAGAGAAACACTTAAATGCTCAATGTCCTTAGTCATCAGGAAAAAGCAAATCAAAACAACCCTGAGATTTCACCTTACACTCAGAATGGCTAAGAGCAGTAACTATTTTCAAGACTATGAGAACCTCAACTTTCTCAAAGTTTGGCCACTAGTCTCAGAGCAGATGGTGAGACTAGTGGCCAAACTTTGTTCAGAGTGCAGGGAGTCTTATGAAAGAAGGGGGAAGATGAAGGACTTAGGGGGGACAGGAGCTCCACAAGGAGAGCAACAGAACCAAAGGATCTGGGCCCAGGGGTCTTTTCTGAGACTGATGCTCCAACCAGGGACCATGCATGGAGTTAACCTAGAACCCCTGCACAGATGTAGCCCATGGCAGAGAGAGACACACAGAGAGAGGGAGAGAACAAAGACTCCTTCTTGACAACTGTCTGTTTAATCTTGGACTGTTACTGTCCTTGTTAGCTATGCTCACTACCCAGAATCACTGCTTCAGTCCATCCTCATCTAACTGTTAAGATTTTTCAGTTTGCTTCAACTTCCTTGAGTTCAAGGTTTATTACAGTGTTGCTCCCCGAATAATGTCTCTCTAATTGGTACTTACGTTGACATAGAATTTCAAGCCAGTCTTCCCACTACTTCCTAATCCACTTCAGTTCCTGGACCAGACAGGCATTCATAAATGAAAACGTGTGCAGGCAGCAACATCCCAGGGATGCAATGGAGGCTGCATTTCTTTAAAAAAAAAAGTTTCCCAAAATACAAGCATGAGTGAGAAGAGGAAGCCTGCCGCCCCCAGGAGAGGAACAAAGGAGGCGGTTGCTGCAGCAGTGAGGAGGCAAGGGAAAGGCTCGGGACAGGAAGCAGGACGGTGCAGGGTGCAAGCAAGTCCCGGCCATTGACAATTTGAAGAACTGGGGAAATGCTCAGACTGGAAGAAGGCACGGAAACATTAAACAGGAAATGGCATGCTCAGCCTAGACCAAAGTCTGTGGCACGCCTGTGTGTTTCTAGGAAGAAAAGGACTGATCAGCACCAAGGACTGATAGAGGCAGCTTTTCCTCCCGCCTTAAGCTCCTTTTGTTAAATTCATTTTAGCACAAAATGTGATGCTGAAAAGAACACATACTCCGGTGCTCATGACAGCAAGGCCCCTTCCTATCTCTGAGATACTTTGGTGTGAAATCTGCACTCAGACAAAGTAGAAGCAAAAATCACACTGTCTACTGAGTCCATCCTCTTCTTCCAATCCATGCACTCTTCAGGTGGAGTAACTTCTGACCGGCCAGTCAGTCCAGCACAATAGGTTGACTGGAAGGACAGTGCTGCCCTCTGCCCTGTGCAGCCCATGGCCATGAGGACACACTGGACTTCCTTGCCCACCTGGGTCTGGGAAGTGCAATAACCAGCTTCTGGCCTACCTTCTGCCTCAGGCCAGAACACAATCCCAGCTCCATTCCTAGTACTACCCTCCTTGATTTCCTCAGTGGATGTCACATGACTCTTTGAGCCTGTCCATTAACTGTCCTCTAGGCCTGGGACAGGCTTGCACCTCAACCCTATCTTGCAGGAATGGGGCCAATGTTCTCACGTCCCATCTAGACACAGAGCTGTTTCCCTCAGTGATGCCTCAGTTTTTAATCACCTCTCACACCTGCTGAGATTTACCCCAGGATGAGGCAAGAAGGCCAGATCCTGAGCTCTGAGCATTCCCCTCTCTGGCCCTGTCTTTGCAAGCATGTGGCCTTTCTTAGCTTTCCACGCATCCATCTTCTCCCCAAGACGCTGGTTCTCCACTTCTCAGGGACCATCTGGCAGAGTGGATTCAAAGAAATACTACTTGCAGGAGGTTTTAAGTGCTGGAGTTTAATGTTCTCATGACATCTCATCATGCCATTTCTATTTCTATAATCTCTCTGCACATATTTTAGTGGAATGAAGAGAGTCCTTGTGCCACTCGGAAAGTCACTGGCATGCTGGTTATTCTCCATATCCAATAGATAACTTTTTTAGGAATAGGTGCTATTTTGGATTCTCAAAGAACAAAACATCAGGGGCTGAAGAGATGGCTCAGCAGCTAGGTGTGCTCACTGCCTTAGCAGAGGACCTGAATTTGGTTCCTATCACATTGGGTCCCCCATCACCACTTATCACTCCAGCTCCAAAGAAACCAGTGCCTTCTTCTGGCTTCCTTGGATGCACACATATGATGCATACATTCACACAGGCATGTACACATACACATAAACAAAATAATGCTTAAGTCCTGAAGAGACTTGATAGTGTGGGGTCAGTTGGTAAGGGAGGAGGGCTCCCCCTTTCTGAGGACTGGGGGGTGAGGATACTGGGGAAGAGGGAGGGAGCGTGAGACTGGGAAGAGACGAAGGAGGGGGCTATGATTAGGATATAAAGTGAATAAATTAATTTTAAAAATTTTTACAAGGAAAACAAGACATATGGTGGCACACATTTTTAATCCCAGAGCTTGGGGGGGGCAGAAGTATATAGATTTCTATGAGTCTGAAGGGAAACAAATTTTTAAGAATTTGTACTGAAGGCCTCAATCTGCGAAAGATAATTCACATGGTCTGCTCAGCCTGCCGTGTATGTCTGCAGTATAGTGGTCAGTTGTGTTAGCTGCTGTCACTGTGCTGTGAAGAGGGTCTTACCTGAATGGAGTGTCGGGGGTAGGAGGGCTGATACTTAAGTGACCCCCGTGTTCACATCCATCCATTAAGGTGATGACTCCCAGGACCACCAGCACCAAGTCCTTGCCATCTGTAATCCCACTTTCCACAAAGCACAGTGTTATACTGATGGCAGAGGAAAGACTCGTCACTACTCTCCAGCTCTGCCTTGAAGAATGACAGAACCAGGCACACACAGAATTTGAACCTGGAATACACACTGTAGGTTTCTATGTTATAAGGTTTGGGCTCTTTATGTCACACCAGAAATGTGTGTGTATGTATGTGTGTTCACAAGACAAACACACAGTTGGAGATATAGAGCTATTCAGCCTACTGGGCTAATCATGGAGACAGAAAAGGATAATGGCAAGGAATTGGTGAATGAAAGAATCTAGTGAAATGACAGTCTGGGCTCAGGGGATGATGGGAAAGAGGATAGACTGGTTAGTGAACTTGGGCTCCCCTGGGAAACACTAGGAAATCAAGCTGTTGGGACAGCCAGTTCTTGATAGACTGACTGTCTTCCAAATACAAATGAGAAGCCTCTCACCTTTAGGGAAGAATCTAGCATCTGGTCATTTAAAACTTTACAAGACCCCTCTTAATCTAACTCAACAGCATGCAAAAGGCCAGAACAAACTTAATAATTTGTGGGTTGTTTTGTCAGCCTACTAACAACAAATAACAGTTACACCAAAGAAAAGTTAGTAAGTCTTTTGCAAGATTATCAAAACCAGTCCTTGCGTTTTTAGGTTGTGTCAATGGAAACCGTCGTTGAAACTGCTAATAAAGACGTCGCTTGGAGCTGGAGATAAGGCTTTGGGGTTAAGAGCGCTTCCTGCTCTTCCAGAAAACAGGAGTTCAGCTCCCAGCAGCCAAATCGGGCAGCTCACCGTTCCAAGGTGTAGAGAACCCAACTAAGTGCTCTTAACTGCTCAGCCGTCTCTCTAGCCCCGAGAGAGATAACCTGCTGATCAGCCTGTGCCTGACCACCTCTGTGTGTTACTATTGTCTTCTTTAAAAATGAGTGGCTGGGATCCCCCAACCAGAGACTGAGGCTGACGGGAAAGGCTCAGAAGATATGTGAGCATATCATGCGGATATGTGAGCAGCAAGCATCTGCTGGGAGGGAGTGTCTCAGTGATGGAACAGTACTCTATGTTCCTGAGAGTAACCCCAATAAAGCTCACTGGTTGGCCACCCTGGGCTTGGGTGGAATCCATTTGGTCTGACGCTACCCTCTCTATCTAAAGTTAATGGAATCGGGCTCCCTGTGGAAAACCACGCTGCAACCTTTCCAACCCTTCTTTGACTGTGTATTCTGGATGTCACCTAGATTGAAAGTGCTTTTCAAATCTTTCTTTTCCAAACGGAACTTGAAATTTTGAAGGGTCGCAGCGCCCCCTAGTGGCCGACCACAGCGGCCCACGCTCAATTGACTTTTCAGAGAACAATAAACTTTAAGCCAGTCTCACACCTTCCACGTGTGGCGTTTCCACACACACACATAAATACTTATAAAAGCTGACTCTTGTTTCTGAAGTGCATTGAAATACAAAAATATTAACCGGTTGTGAAAAACACAAGTCTGAGTTGAAATATGCATTCTAGACCCGTTCTGTTGATGCTTGGAGATGAGATCTGTGGCCAGAAATTTGACGGGACTGCGCTTGCCTTCTTCATCTCTGGGAAGCAGTTGGCAGCATTGATGAGCGCGCAGGGACCTGGCTTTGAGGGTTTGTAGTGAGGACACTGGCGCTACAACCTTAAGGGAGGGAATGTGCGACCATTCCAATGAGCTGGAGTGGCTTTGCCACTCAGCCACATTAACTGTAACCATGTTTACCCTCTGACTCCCTCAAGGTGCTGTCTAAGCACTCCAGAATAATGGATTATTTAGCTCTCAGGGTAGCAACTGCATAAGATAAACACTGCCATCAAATTCACCTGCAAGAGAAGGCAAGGCAGCTAGACCCTCGTCCAGCTCCATGCCACCAATAATTGGCAAAAGCCTGCAGGTTTGTGTTCCCATTTGCCTGTTGTACTTCCAGAACATCACTTTCTGGGGATTTGTCCGGGGGAAAAAACACCCAAGGGTATGTGTGAGCTTCAGTCAGAATATTTTTTTCAGAAATATTCAGAATATTATTAATAATAATAATCCGAATATTAATCTCAGCCTTTTTATAGAAGAATTTTTCAAAGATAATCTGCATGACCAGCAACAGCCACAGAATTTTAGTTAAAGAGAAGATATGAAAATACTGTACACCCATACCATGGACCTTGAAGAAGTTCTGGAAGCTCAGGAAATAAGCCCAAGCATTGCATGAAAATAGAAATATATGTAACATTGAGCATGTATGTGTATATAAAGATTTTATACCTTGTTAAGTAAAATAAAAAAGTATCCCCCAAAGCATGCACAGTTATACCAGAGCAGTCGAAGAGAATATCATGGTTTTCATTTACTATTTCTGCTTAGTTCATTCCAAGATCCATCTTCCACGTTTTCCACAATCCTAAAAATAGTTTTGACAAAGGGATTTAGCAAGTGTATGAAACTTTCTAGTTCTAAATTTCTATTATTTTGAACAAGAGCGGGTGGAAAATAGAAGTAGAATAGTGAAGAGAGCTTACCATCTTCCTAAATTGGCTATCCCAAGAATCCCCTAGAGAAATCAAGGAAAAAATTCCTCTCCATTCTGGGAGGGGCACATCTCATATCTGTCAGGCCCTCATTCACTCCTTGTGATGGTTCCTTCAAAATGTCAACTTGATACAACTTAGAATCACCTGGAAAGCAAGTCTCAAGAAGGAGTTGTCTGGATCATGGTGGCCTGCGGTGTGTCTGTGGGGACCTGTCTTGAATGACTTAAATTGATGTGAGAAAACCCAGACCAAAAGTGGGTGACCCCATTCTGGGTACAAACAGAGAAAGCTAGCTGAGCAGAACAAGCCCAGAAGTGCTTTTCCCTCTCTGTTTCTGCCTGTGGGTGTAATGTGACCAGCTCCTTCTACTTCCTGTCATCTTGCCTGCCCCACCCCAATGAGTTGTAAGCTAAAATAAACCCTTTCTCCCCTAGGTTGCTTCTTTGTCTAGGAATTTTGTTACAGCAAAAGAAATGACACTGAGAGACCCCAGTCACTTTCTTCTGACTGGCAACATAACACAGCCCTCTTGAAAACCAAATGCAGACCAGAGCTGTCATCAGCTGTTGACATTGATTAAAAAGCCAACTGATGCTGATAAATTTTAACTTCGGGTTTAATTTTTTTTTATTTTCTTTGAGAAAAATCTTTCTTGACTAGAGAACAAATTTACTCTTTAAGAAGATGCAGGGGCTGGCTATGTGGCCTGGTGAGGCAGCAGTTGCCAAGTACACAGAAGGCCATGAACAAACAACAGGTTTGTTCCCCAGCACTGAAACAAAGCAGGGCATGTAGAAGAATTATAATCCAGCAACATGGCTGCTCTGGCAAGGGATCAGATCCAAAGACCTAGGTCTGTGTAGTCTGGCTGGAATGTACACACCTTTAAGCCCTCTGGCTGGACTACAGACATGCCTTTAGGACACTCCTTTAACCCCAAACAATGATGTCTAATTGAGAAGCAGACAAAGTGATGAATCAGAGAAAGATTTGGCAGAATGAGTTCAGGATACGTTCAACTCTTGTGAGAACAGACAGGAAAGAGAGGCTATTTAAGAGCAGCGCAGGTTGTTTCTGGATTCTGGCTATTACAAGTAAAGCTGCTATGAACTTAGTTGAACAAATATTCTTGTTGTGTACTTGAACATATTTTGAATATATGCCTAGGAGTGGTATAGCTGGATCTTGGGGTAGCAATATTGCTAACTGTCTGAGAAAGCACCAGATTGGTTGTACCAGTTTACATTCCCACCAGCAATGGAGGAGGGTCAACACATTCTCTCCAGCATGTGCTGTCACTTGAGTTTTTTTTGTCTTAGCCATTCTGATGATTGTAAAGCGAAATCTCAGAGTTGTTTTGATTTGTGTTTTCCTGATGACTAAGGATAATGAGGATCTCTTTAAGTGTTTCTCTGCCATTCGATATTCTTCTATTGAGAATTCTCTGTTTAGTTCTGTACTCCATTTTTAATTGGATTGCTTGGTTTGTTGGTGTTTAACTAAATTGTGGTACATTTGTACAATAGAATACTACCTAGCTATTAAAAACAAGGAAATCATGAAATTTGCAGGCAAATAGTGGGAACTAGAAAAAAATCACCTTGAGTGAGGTTACTCAGAAACAGAAAGACATACATACTCATAAGTGGATATTAGTCACATAACATAGGATAAACATACTAAAATCTATAGCCCTAAAGAATCTAAACAAAAGCAGGACCCTAGGAAGATAGTCAGTCCTCATACAGAAGGACAAACATGATAGACATCGGAAGCAGGAGAAGACAGGAAACAGGACAGGAGCCTACTACAGAGGGCCTCTGAAAGACTCTACTGATCAAGGTAGCGAAACAGAGCCTGAGACTCACAGCCAAACTTTGGGCAGAATGCAGGGAAAATGAAAGAAGGGGAGATAGAAAGACCTGGAGGAGACAAGAGCTCCAAAAGGAGACCAACAGAACCATAAAAACTGAGCCCTGGGGGCCCTGCAGAGACTGATGCCCCAACCAAGGCCAACGCATGGAGAGGACCTAAACCCAGCTCAGATGTAGCCCATAGACTCAGTCTCTGAGTGGGGTCCCTGGTAAGGGGAGCAGGGACTTTCTCTGGCATGAACTCAGTGGCAGACTTTCTGATCACCTCCCCTGGGAAATGCAGCCTTGCCAGTCCACAGAGGAAGACAATGTAACCAGTCCTGATGAGACCTGATAGGCTAAAGTCAAATAGAAAGGGAAGTCTATCAGTGGACTAGGGGAGGGGCATAAAGGAAGAGGAGAGAGGGTGGTATTCGGAGGATACACGGGAGGGGGCCACAGCCAGGACACAAAGTGAATAAATTGTAATAAATGATAATAATAATAAAAAGAACTTGCAAAAATTTTTTAAAAACTTAAAAAGAGCAGTGCAGGGAGAAAGAAGGCAGTTGAGTTTTGTGCAGTTCAGTTGAGTTTGTGCAGTTCTGTTCAGTTCATTCAGTCAGGTCAGCTTAGTTTGTAGAATTCAGAGTCAGTTTTTCTAAGCTGAGCAACTCAGCGAGGTAACCATCTTAGACTCCCTCTCACCCACCAGTCATCATCTCATTTTATGTTTTTCAAACACATGAGAGTAAAAAGTCTTTCCTGGAAGACGTTAGTCCCTTAGATACACAGCAGTAGTAGTATTTAAGGAACGATGCTTGCAAACATATGAAACGGACAGGAGGCTCAATGGAATTTAAACAGTAAGAGGGACCCAAGTAAGAGTTCCATTGGCACCACATGCAATGAGCCTCACGCAGGGAAGAAAGGACTGTTCCCTGGGCTCCATCACATTGTATTTGAGGGGTTGCAATATAGGAGACATCAATAAAACATCCATTTTTATTTTATTTCTTACTATATCTTTGTGGGTAAGGTGACTGAAATGTGTATGTCTGAGTTGATACTGAAACACTTTAGTGATTTATTTTATTCAGTGTGTGTGTGTGTGTGTGTGTGTGTGTTCTAGAGTGTATGTATGTGCACCACACATATGCAAGTGCCTGTGTAGGCCATAAAAGTGTGTCAGATCCTCCGAGACTGGAGTCACAGATAGTTGTGACCCATGTTCAGCACCCATGTGGATGCTGAAAACCAAGCCTGGATCCTACACACACACTCTTAACTACTGAGCCATCTCCCCATCTCTCTGAAACATCTGGATGCCTAGACCATAGCATGTGCCCAATCAATAAGTAATGAAGACAAAAAGGGAGAGAAAACAAAAAAAGGAAGAAAAGAAGGCTGATAATGAAATCAAGGACCAGAGACTCACTGAGGGCAAATGGTATCATTGTTAGTACTGAGCCAGAGGACGAACAGAAGTCCCCACTCATCTCCAATGTGCCACTATGACATCAGAGGCCGAATGGAGGTCCCCACTGACCTCCAATGAACCAATGTGACATCTGCTTACCCCATTCTGGGAGGAAGTCAGTCTTATCAAACTTGAATTTGACTCTACAGTGAAGAACCGAGATGTAGACTGAAGAGTTTAAGTTGGCCTGGATGACTCCATTTTGAAATAAGGAGCCATCTTGAACGGGAGCTGAACTCAGGTACCAAGAAATATCACAGAATATGCACCTGGCAGAAAACAAAGTTAGCTCTCCAAGCAACGGCCTCTAGGAAATATCACAGAATAAATGTTTAGTAAAAAATAGAGACAATCTCCCTGGCACTTGTAAACGGCCACCTCTCCCCTATGGCTTTAATCCAATTTTGTAATGTCAAGGCATGGACCCCCCTGCTTTCTCTCATGGAAACATGTACCACCACCACCCCCGCTTGCTGTTATGGAAACCCCCTGCTTACAGTCTTTCCCTGTAAAACCCTGCTCACTCAGGGCTCTGGGTCCCACTTCTCTACCCCTGTGTCAGTGAGACTTGGGTCCCGAGTTCAATCATTCTCGTAATAAAGCTCTCTTGCTCTTGCATCGAGTCTCCTGGTGGTCTCTGAGGGTCCCGTGATCCTAGCATTACAAGACAAAGTTACTATATATCAGAAAATCAGAAATGTGAATCAGGATTGTCCTGGCGCATTTTGTGAGGCCATAACTAACTCACAGCAGGCACCTGGCTCTGAAGGCCAAGATCAAGGTCATCTGAAGAGAACCTCCTCCCTGTCATGTCATGGTGAAAGACAGTAGAAAAAACACCTTGCCACAGTGTTGCTTTGAGAGGTATGTTCTAACACAGGACGCGGTCAAATCACAGCTGGGATATGAGTAACACCCTCAGGTTGGTAAACCACTAAACATGCATGTCTCCTTCTCCTCCTGGCTTCCTCACTGCAGACAACAATGAAGGGGACAAGTCAACCTCAAAGGACATCTATCTGAATCATCAGTGGACTCTCATAAAGATTTTTACAGTAAAAAACAGAAGGTAAAATTACTGCCAGTAGGATACTCATCACTGATGGTGATAAGCACACAAGCCTATGCTTTGCTAGCAGGACCTCCTCACCAATGGCCAAGGATATATGGGGTAAGTTCAGAAGGAAGGAAAATTTCCCACACTATAGCCACACCATCACTATTAAGCGATGGAGTCCAAGCCCCACTTGGAAGAGGAAACGTTGCCCAACAGGTTGAGGAACTGGTATAACATACTAGCATCCTCTCTCTTCTTTCTGCCATCTCAGTCTCCAGGAAGAAACCTCCGTGCTCCTACCTCCTCTTTGCTGTCTCCCTTTACCCTGAGGGTCCAAGAAAGGGCCATGCTATGGCTCAGCTTCCAAGGAGTCATGTGTCAGTACTGCCATCCCTAGAGTGCTAACACTGGGAGGTGGTGTCACAAGGTCAAAGGTCAAAGGTGTCACCTACAGAAGAAGTTAAGACTTTATCATGGAATAATGAATTACTTTATTTTAAATTTTATATATATTTACTTTCCTTTGTATATGAGTATTCTGCCTGCACGTATGTCTGTGCACCATATGTATGCCTGGTGCCCATGGAGGTCAGAAGAGGACATTGGATCCCCTGGAACTGAAGTTACAGACAGTTGTAAGAGGTCATGTAGCTGCTGGGAATTGAACACTGCTCCCCTGAAAGAGCAGTCAGCGCTCTTAACTGCTGATCCACCTTTCCGGTTCTAGGATACCGAATGGTTCTTACATGAATGTTGCTGGATACAAGTGAAATGGGTGCTGTGGAGATGGCTCACTCAGTGAAGAGCTTGCCAAGCTCCAGACCCCACGTGAAAAGCTATATGTGGTGCGATGTACTGGAGAGGGCCAAACTACATGGTCTCCGTAGCTTAGTGGCCAGCTAGCCTCGCCTGTTTTGTGAGCTCTAGGCCAGTGAGAAAGCATGTCTCAAAAAACAAACAAGGTGGACAGTTTTGAGAGACAACACCCAAGGTTTTTCCCCTGGCCTTTGTAGGCACACATATATGCATGCACCTGTACATACACATACATATATACACATCTACACACAACACAGAGTGAGACTGGGCCCTCCCCAGTGCCTCTGGATCTCTGTCTTGCAGGGCAATCTGTCTATCCTGCATACAAGGCCACCAGAACACCACACCTATGACTCAACATACTGTTTGGATGTTGTCTCTAGAAAGGCAAGCTAAATAAATCTGTCTTTTTTATAAGGTATTAAGCTTTAGATATTTTGTTATAGCAATAGAAACATGGGGAATGTGATGAAACAAGCTGTGTTATGGCCAATTAACAGAGGCAAAGGAGAAAAAAAAGTAAAGTCACAGTAGCCACGCTAGGGCAACCCCTTTCACCAGAGAGGGTTCTATTCCTTTCTCACAGGGGTCAGCTGTTGTCTACCTTGTCTCTCGGGTTCATTCCAGATCTGCTAGAATGTCATTGACCGTTTCTAATATTGGTGGTCAGCAGGTCTCTGCCAGACCCTACATTTTAAAATTCATATGAAGAAATAAAAATGGTCAAAGACACTTCCTCAAGGTGCCAACTGAACAACTGATCTTCTGTGGAGCTTCCAGAACGTTCTTCAACCTTTCCGAGTCATAATCACCATTTCCTAGTTGGTCAAATAGAGAAAATTCATCTTCTATTCGTCACCCACGAAAAAACGGTATTAAGATTGAAAAAAAAAGAAAGAAAGAAATGTTGGAGCATTTTGTTATTTTTTTTCCCTTCCAGAAAAACAAAAAACAAAGAGGATGTGATATTTCCATAATCCCTGCCCCAGCCCAGATGTAGGAAAGCCGGGAATGCCACAGATGAAGTCACTTTCAGATGCTGACACCCAGGCCTTAAAAGGAGCCTCAGACCCTGGGCTACCTCCCACAATGGAGCCGCTGTTTTAATACATTCTTCTAATGCCAAGGTTTTCCAAAAAGAGGGTAAAAATACCTTCTTAGGGCAATTTGCGTGCAAATGGAACAGCTCATTAAAGACTCCCTCAACGAGAATGTATAAACACAGGTCTTGGCCACAGAGAAACAGTTTCCTGGGGCAAACTTCATGGTCTGATTTCCCAGAAATACACTGGAAACGGAACAAAAGAAAACGCCTCATATGCTTTGTCTGCAGCCACAAAGTACATACACGAGGTCCCTCCCGGCCCAAATTTAACCTCGGTGCCCCTAAGAAGTACAAGAATAAGAGCCAAGTCCCACTGTGAGGTCACAGTACACATACAAATAATTACTGTACCACCTACACATGGAGGCCCACACAATGATGGGCCAAGAGGCCAGCCGTTCTTCAGTGTGGAAATGGGAACAGGTGCCCTGTCATAACATTTTCTATACAAGAAAAATTTCAAAGTTGCTGCCACTTCCCACAGAGCTACTGAGTTTAGATCCATCCTAGGGAAGAATAACAATATAATATTTAGAGTCCTTGATATGCTTACATGAACAAGTGGAAGAACGCACCTGTTAAATATCATCTAAGAAAAATACAACCGAAACTATGACATTGGAGTTATGGATCTAACAAGAGATGACTTAGAACCAATCACTCAGACAAAGGAAAGGCTGTTTCTGCATTGCTCTGTGCCCACCGCCTTTCTATGCATCCAGTCAGGATTATCGGCATTGTGGTCCCCCTTCACAGTCCATCAACCAGCTCATTGCCAAAGGGAGCCACAGCCATGCACACTGGCGATTGCGTGGCTTCTCCCTCGCTCTCCTCATACTCAGCTGATAATGACCCTTGCAAACATCTCCTGGAAATTCTTCCCTTTCATGTTCCTATTCAGGTCACTTATAACTTTGCCTTTCAATAGGTGGCTCTCCACATACCTACTGAAAGACTAGAGAAATACCCCTGCAAACACTTCACGCAAAAAACCTTCCTACTGGGTCAATTCTTGTTGCCAACCTGGTTCACAAAATAAGAACATTCAATGGTGGGGGAGGCATAGTCAGAGAGTAGAGTCCTCTCATGATAGGCACAAAGCCGCTGTACAATATGAAAGTGGGTGTGGTGGTGCAGCCCATAATTCCAGGACTCAGGAGGTGAAGGCAGGAAGATCAGGAGTTCAAGGTCATCCTCAGCTAGAGAGCAAGTTTGAGCTCAATCTGAGCTATATGAGACCTTACATCCAAAGTAAATAAAAAGATAAATTAATAAATGTCAACATAGAAATATATGTTTATTTTATTATTTCTAAATTGAAATATTTTATAGTAGTGCTTTTTAAGTATCTTTTTAATGTCTATTAAATTGACTCACTTTGTTTTGTATGTGAGTGTTTTGTCTATAGACATATGTGTATGTGTACCACATGCATGCCCGGTACCCATGGAGGTCAGCAAAGAGTATGGGATCCCATGGAACCAGAGTTACAGATGGTTGTGTACCATCATGTGGGTGCTAGGAATTGAACCCTGGTCCTCCGGAAGAGCACAATTTCTCTTTCTTAACTGCTGAGCCATCTCTCCAGCACCCTTTATAGTAATAACAGATACACGCATATCTTCAAAAATAAGCAAGTATTTCTGAGCCCAGATGTGAGATGTTTGTGCCACATATTTTGTAAGAGAGGGTTTTTTTTTTCTCTTTCCATAATTATCCACCAATCACAAGTTGCCATTAACTCACTTGGCACTAGTTATTATGTGACATAGCGAAAGGGTGTGGGGCTACAGTTTGGGGCTTAGTTCTGAGTCTCGGTTGAGTTGTGTTACTCTGCCAAGTTCCAGTTTTCATTCTCAGAAGTGGAAATAATAATATTCCCCTGCCTACTTCACAGAATTAGTGTCAGAATTAAATGAAAATATATGTGTAATTTTACATATACATACCATATGCACATATGCACTTTATATCTAGATGATGAGCCCCGAGATTTACTGGTAATAGGTAAATATTGCAAATTAAGCAATATTCTATGAAGCAGAAAGGGGCATTTTTCCCTACAGTTATTGTCTCTGCAACCAATTATGCTCACTGAATACCAGAGGCAGCCCCCACTATTTATAGAAGTTGCAAGTGAGAGTGTGCGGACCCTCGGAGGCTGCCAGCACTTTCTCGCTCATCTGCAAGCACTCTCTGCTCTCCTTGGCAAGCCCTCCTGAAGTCTGCAACTCATTCCCATCCCCGAATTTCAAAGAAAAGAGAATGCAGCCCCGCCCAGAGCTGAGCTGCCAGCCCTTGCCTTCCTGTTGGCTTCGGGGCCTGGTTCTGCTGTAAAGGCTGCAGGAAGCAGAATGGGGGAGGTGAGGCTCTGCCCAAGGTGAGGGTGTGCAGTCTAGTGATGTCATTGTCTCTGATGCATTTGCCTGTGGGCCAGAGGGTGTTGTCATGTGAAGTAAAAGGATATGACTGAATGAATGCAGGGGACCAACTGTCAGCTGCTAAGCCATGGGGACAGATGCGCATCTGCCTCACATTCCATTTAAAGTTTTGTTGAGGCAATCGCCTGGTTCAAGGACCATAAGAACAACTCATGACACCTAAAGGGGGTTCTAGACATACATAACATACCAGATAAGCCCTCATTAGCTTAAGGCCTGTTATCTTAGGCAGAAGTAAAAGGTGAGGAAGAAAAGGGAAGGAGAAGAGGGGGGAACAGAGGGAAGAAGGGGAGAGGAGGAAGAAGTTATGTTGATTATCATTTGTCATAACTTGTCAAAAATAAGTTGCAAGTGGCACACACCTGCAATCCTAGCCTTTGGGAGGCGGAGGCACAAGCTGAAGGCCAGCCTGGTACCATGCAAGCCAGAGCTATACAGCAAGACCTTGCCTAAAAATTAAATAAGTTCACCAAATCTCCTTATTCTGTACATTTAGAAAAGCGGACACATCTGCTTAAAAAGTATTAATTATACATTTGTACTGAACTCTTTCTCTCAGAGAGTTCATAATGTAGCATTATAGTTTGGGAACAGTTTGAGTTACTGAGAATTTCAAAATCCGATTTGAAGCATAGCTGTTCTCATCAGGAACACAGGAGAACATGTAAATTTTGCATTCGTTCTGGAGTTTAAAAACTCTCTGGACCCTCTTAAGAATACTTAATATTAGCCAGGTGTGGTGGTTCAGGCCTTTAATCCCAGCACTTGGGGAGGCAGAGGCAGGCGAATGGCTGTGAGTTTGAGACCAACCTCATCTACAAATCTAGACCAGGACAACCAAGGCTACACAGAGAAACCCTGTCTCAAATAAATGCTTAATATTAAAGAAACAATAAGAGAAAAATAACTCAAAGTAGCACAAAATAATAAAAGGTTCAGATGAGGACTGTTTCCAAGAAAATGGTTTGATCAGGCAGAGATTCATGATGGGGAACACTTTGGCTTGACCTGGGAAGATGAAGGAATCTTTCTGAGACCCCAGGCTCCAGGGCGAGAACCCACTACTACTGTTTTACTAAATGGACATAGCATCAAACTGCCCTCTAAACAATCATGTCAGCCCTTGCAGATAAATTTCTTTTTGCAGTGGATAGGGGTTAACACATGCAGATGGGAGTTCGAATGATACTGTCCTTCACAGGCTCAGATATCTCAATAACTGTGCCCAGCCGACAGTGATGCTTGGGAAGATTGGGATGCATGGCCTGAATTGAGGAAGTATATCACTGGGGGGTGGGCTTTGAGGTTGCAAAGTCCTCTGCCATTCCCAGTCATTGCTTCTGCTTCAAGTCTGAAGCTTAAGATATGAGCTCTCTGCTGTGCCTGCTACTCTACCTGCCCAACTGTCACACTCCAGTCCATGATGGTTATGAACTTACTCTTAAGCCTAGGAAATCATAAGCCCAAATAAACTCTTTTTTCTATAAGCTTCTCTGGCCAGGATGTTTCGTCACAGCAACAGAGAAGGAAATAGAACAATACAGAAACTCCAACTGGTCAAAGTGCAGAAAATAAATGCAAGACTGTGGAGTGCCCAGCCGTAAATGTGACCATGTCACACCTGCTTCCCTGGGGCTCAGGGAATATTGCAGGTGGTGGAGCAGAAAAAAACGGTAAGGACCAAGATTTGGGGGCACTGCTGCAGAACAGTGTCTTCCTAATGTGACAGGGCCATTGCACTCAGAACTTCACGTCAGCTGCGCACTGCCTGCACAAGACCAGCACAACAGCAAGTCAGTCAGCATTTCAGCATGCAGCAGGGGCGGCTTCAGGAGCCCCACACCTAGACCAGGAGCTACTGGCAGCTGATAGCTGCTGAGAAAGAGGCAGTCGATTTTTTTTTTGGTGTTTTATTTTTTGTTCTTCAGGGATACAACCCCACATAGATCCCTAAGATCCATGATAGGAGGAGGAGTCCTTGAGGAGATGGAGGAGGGCTGTGAGGATGAGTATGATTTAAATACATTGTATACATTATGAATTAGCAAATAATTCTTAAAGCAGAAATGGGGAAACTCTTTCAACGTTAAAAGACAAAGTATGGAACGAGGAATCAGAAAAATATATGAATATTTGGCATCAGAGGCAAAACCCTTAAAACAAGAAAGGTTTGACTCTAGTCTATACATAATGCCAAGTTGCTCAGGTTCTGAACAAGGGAAGGATGTAATCAGAGGGACACACTGGAAAGAATGCCTGGTGACAGTAAAGGAGGAAGTGGCTTGGGCAGGACTTGAGAATACGGAGAAAGCTACCACACAATCAGCAAGAAGTGGAGTGTCAGTGCCAATAAGGGCAATGCAACTCCCTCCAGCGGCCAGGCCACCAAAGCAGCCTTCTCTGGAACGCAGAGGGTGCAGCAGGGAGAGTAAGAGAAATTTACAAAGCTGTGTTTTCTAAATGGTAGGGAACACAGGAAATGAATCCTTTCAGGACAGACTGAGTTGGAGCTATTAGCGTTTCCTGAAAAATCGATGTAGCATGCAGCCTGCTACTTGTGCCTCGGAATAGTAACAACATCAATAGTTGTAACATGGATAGGGGAATATCAAGGTGTCTTGAAAACAAAGGAGTCTTATGGGAGCGAGGGCTGCAGAAACTCCACAGTCACCAAAGCTGTTCAAAACCAGTGGTTTTCAAGTTCTTGTTTTTGAAATTGAAAAATAAAATTAGTAGAGCACAAAGATGAATTTTAGGGAAAAGTTTAGACCGAAGAGAAACTCATAGACCTAGGGTCTACATTAGGAGACAGGAATTCTGGGAAGAGAAAGTATGCTAGCACATGAAAGGAATAATTATTCCTCCTATATCTTAAGATGGACCTGCCTTCCTAGTGGGTGGTCCTTTGGCCTGGCAATTGACCTGCCCAATAGGATGTCTCTAACCAGAGGTAGATCCCTTTTGGGGGCTGGAGATAGCAGGTTTATTTTTTTTTAATTTGGGCCCTCAATGCTACTGAAATAATGTTAAGACTAAATTTTAAATCTTTAGACTGCCAAAAATAATGCTGACCACCCCACCAAGAAAATTTTCAGCCCTTAGTAGGCAGAAAATCAGCTTTGGGATTCCTATCCCATTCCCAAATCATAAACCTCTTAATTTGTTTTATTTTTACTTATTTTTTTCACTTTTAATTAAAATATAATTATATCATTTCCCTCTTCCCTTTCCTCAGTTCAGCCCTTCCTAAGTGGCTATCAAATATATATATAAAACCACTGGGTCCATTTTTGTTGTTATATGGATATGGCTTCAGAGCTGACCATTCCTGGGACCTTAGGCGTCTACCTCTCTCATCAGTCGTTAGTTGCCCTTGCTCTTTGTCTAGGAGTGAACCTTGTTATTTTCCTTGTTTTGGGTCTTGTTTATGCAGAGGTTTCTAAGAGCAGCAGCTTCGCAGGAGACTTTTTCCAGTACTCTGGTTCTTCCAATCTTTCTGCCCTCACTTAATTTCAGACTTTGCAACGTGATCCTTGGCGCACAAAGACAGAAAGTGTGGTACGCAAACAGCAGAAATGAGTACTATAACCAGCCTCTTCAGAGAACAACCTTTCCAGAGGACAAAGCTCATCAAAACTGTTGAGGTGACAGAAATGAGTTTCTTGTCTCTGCCTCCACCCTCTCACAATACTGGATTCAGCAGTGCTACATACATCCTTGCTTGAGTAAACACAGAGGTCATGTTCTGGAACATTCAGAAAGTCAGTTTGCAAACAGGTGACAGATAAGAGGTACAACTGTGAATGATGATGACCAGACCAGATGTGCTTTCCTCAGCCCAGTGTCCTCAGAAGATATGGGACCTTGAATGAGCCTGGCGGAGCTGGGGTTGACCTAAGTCCTGCCGAGCAGCTCTGGGGAATGTGGAGCTGCCATGCTGATGGATGAATAGGGCTGCCTCCAGCTGTTTGAACAAAACCTCTCCAGCCTCTGGGGGGAGACAAGGGACAGGGACAACACACACATGTTTATTTGGGAGGAGGAGATAGGGAAAGCAAAATGGCTTCTTTGAGGGAGCTCTCTGCCTCTCTCTGAATTTCTTTTCCATTTCTCCTAACTGCCTAGCACGTGCACAGACCTGCTACAGAGACCCAGTGGCCTCCATTCGCTTGCCTGCCCTTCTCTCTCATAGACCCTCAAAGTCCAGGAGAATGCTAACGCTTCAAACCCACTTCTCCGGGGGTTAGCAAACCAACATAAAGACAATGAGGTTTCAACGTCAGTGTGTAGGAGACTCCAGACCCTGCTGCAGGAGCAGAAACTGAGTGCCCTGTCAAAAATGACAGCCAATTCCTGCTGTGGAGGACTCTCTTCCTGTCAAGGGCCTGCCTGGCCATCCGGAAGTCTGAGTTTTATCCCCTAGATCCTGTGTAAAAAGCTGTGCTTGGTGATGTGCTCTTGTAACTTCCTGAGAAAGTATTGACTGGCAGGTCCCTGGTGCTCACTGCCAACCAACCTAGCCCTGCTTAGTAAGTTCAAGGCTGACAAGAGGACATGGAGAAAGTAGGGGGGCGGTGCCATATGCACAAGAGTGGGAGGTTGGTTAGTGGTCCAAGCACAACTCATCTCTGGCTACTACTGAAGAAAGTGACGTCCTCTGCCAACAACCATTAAGGACCTGGGCCCCACACGAAAAGCAGACATGAAAGTAGGAAGGCAGGCACTACAGAAGGCTCCAGATGGGAATAAGAAAGACAAATGGGAGGGGGGTAAAAATGAATACAATTTATTATATAAATGTATGAAACTGACACAATATAAAAATAAAAACTTTGAGGTGGACAGTGCCTGAAGACCAACAACCAGGCTTGCCCTCCGACCTCTACAAACACTCGCACACAAGTGCACATACACTTGCCAAATAGATGGGCACCTAACAACACAGAGAAATGCACACACACATACACACACTCGTGACAAAATATCTAAATCCTTGGGAAAGGAACTGTGGAGGTTGGGCAGATGAGAAGGCTCCTAACTAAAGAACAAAGTACACAGATCATTTTTTCCTGCGATTGGATTTCGGATGCTCCATTTTAATGCCACTCTACTGTTCATCGTGAGGAGGCGCCAACTGAGAGCTGTTGCAGCTGCGGCTGGAGTGTGACATAGCCCTGGAACTCAGGATCTGGGGGTCTTCACCCAGCACTCTGTCCCATGTGGAAGATCTCCCGTGAACATCCCAGAAATCTTCCAATGGTGCACATGGAAACTGAGACCAGGTGTTCTTAATTATTCTTCTCACTTCTTTGAGATGCGGGTAGTACATTTCTAACAGGGCATGTATTTCGGCTTAATTCTTAAAGGAGGAAAATTGGGGTAAGCTGCTTACAGACAAAACTGCATAAGCAATACACTTTCTATACACTGCTTGATTAGCATTATCTGCTTATGTGCCAGAGATTTATGCCCCCCCAAAAAACATCCAACTCAGTTGACACTCCCATAAGCAAAAACAGCAGGCCCTCACTGCGTGGGCCTGGTTCACAGCTATTTATAAGTGGAGTAGGATAACAAATGATTAGGGCACGTTGGGGTAGTGTGAGTGACACACTTATTACGTTTCATGCGATGTTGTACTATCTCAGCATTTACAGAGCCCACAAGAGGAGTTTCTTGATATTTCCTCTCAGTTACAGCCAGATGGTAAAATTATAGTTTTTCCAGTTTGCCCTTGTACAGGAAGGGTGTGGGGCTTCTGATAGGTAGAAAGAGTGTATTAACAAGAACCAGGACTTCTCAACCTGTTTGCTACTTGAAAACCCTCAGTCTGACTTCAGTGCTTTGCTTGGACCGTCTGTGACAGGCTGGTCCACATCAGTATTTGGACTTGTCATCAAGTGACGCATTCAGAGAAGATTTTTGAGGTAAAGTTACATTCACTGTGATGGGAGGACCCTGCAGAAAGAAGGGTTCAGGCAAAGGGGCTTCTGGGAATGTTGTCGCTGTGGTAATGCACCACTGGAATTTTTGCTGGGCCTCACAGTCAAAGTAAATAATACACACTGAAGTCACTTAAGACTGCTGTCCCACTGTGTGCTCAGCCTGTTTCTTCAACCTGCCCTTAAGAGAGCAGTGCCCACAACCAACCTCACACGCCTTAGCTTGCCCACATCATCAGCCTTTGCACCCTGAGCTAACACATCACTGCAATCCTAAGTTATACACTCCATGCCCCTGACCCAACAGCGGGGCATGTGCGTTTTTACGGGGGGTTATGATAATCATTTGCTGAAAACATCTAATAGACTGAGAACAATCTTACAAAATGAATATCCGCCATAAGTAATGGCTAGTGCTTAACACACAGTGGTGACTAGATAGTGTTTGTTATCTAGATCAGTTGGAGTCAATGAGTTAATCCTTGATAAACCGTTGACTGTGTTAAAGATTCTGTAAAATTTCCCTCTTTCCTTCCCCATTTGATGATTTTCTGTGCTGCTTGATAAAAGACAGGGCAAAGCCCTTTATCAGGAGAGACACACTGACAGATTCACAAAACAGCATTCAGGCAGGTGCAGACTCAGACTCATACAACAGACAGACAAGGATGATAAAAGACACAGAGAGAGTGAAGTAAAGAATTCAGATAGAGGCTCTGGTCAAATGACATGAAGGAGAAATGCTTTGATTTCCGCCCTAATGCTACATCAACAAATTATTGGAGACTCTTATTTTATTATCCATGCATTCAAACTGACCACAGGTGATGTTCTATTTGTTAGCCATGCTGGCTTCTTCGTGAAATGTGCTTTTTTTTTTATACACATAACCTAAAAGGTAAACATAAATAAAAGTTAAACATAAAAGTCTAACTCACTAATTCACATCTACTCCCCACTCAGATTATGATAGAATTACATGGATAGGGTTGTCTTTTTAAACCATGAACCCACAGACCAAGGAGACTGTAGTGATATAAGGTAGAAATTGGAGGCACCAACTAAATTTTGGAGTAAATCATGTGGTATAACAACTGACTTAAAAAGAGGAAAACTACCTACACCTGGGAAGGGCAGGGCTCATGCTACCAGACGTGTCCGAAGCTAGGGTGTTGTCAGGATATAAAATGACAGCACTGACCCCCGGCCCCCGTAAGGAGCACTCAGGCTTGCAGAGGCCTCCATCACCACAGCGAAGCATGACAGACAGACAACCAATGGGAGGCACTGTGCACGGCCCAGAGCCCCAGTGCTGGGTGAAATTTCAGATGCTGAGGAAGGAGACAACTTAGACACTTCCTGCCTTGACCCCCAGGGTGCTGGCAATGAGTCGCAGCCCTCAACAGGAAAGGACCAATTTCCGTCCAAGAAAACTGACTGAGTGCAAAGAAAGGGCTCAGATACTCATGTAAAGCCCACCAATAAACAGACTCTTCTGTCACATATATACTACACATGTACACATACACACATGTACATGCACACGCATACACATATGTATTACACATATATACATGTATACATGCATATGCACACATGCACAGAAACCTACATATATATCACACATGTACACACACAAAAACACGAAGATATACCACACACACATATATACATCACATACATACATATACACATGTACACACAAATGTTCTTATACATATATATACACAGAGAAATAGAGATAAATCATACACACACATATGTACATACACATATGTACACACAAAGACATACCACATACACATATATGTACCTACACACACTTATAATACACATGCAAACACACATACACAGATGTACACACACATAAGTACATACACACATACATATACACATGTATACAATACAAAAATACAAATACATTCATGAACTCACATACAAATATATATTTGCACATACATACATATACAAAAACACAAAGATAAACCACACATATGAACATATACATACATATATACATATATACAAATAAAAATACACACATGTACTCATTACAAATACACATTTACACACACACATACGTACACAAAAATACAAAGCCATATCATACACACATATATACATACACAGGTGTATGCACATATATACATAAATACAAATACATGCATGAACTCACAAACAAATACATATTTTCACATACATGTCCTTATGTATACAAATGTGTGCACACACGTACCCACAAAAATATGCATATGTACACCCTGAACACACACGCCCACATATACACTCACAAACACACACACACACACACACACACACACACACATACACACAGAGCTTTTAATCAGCACTTTAAGCCTTCTCCATATACCATGAACAGAAAAAATCCATCAAATATTTGAGGAAAACCCTTTGGCATGGAGACTGGCACAAAAGCAGAAATAAATAAGTGAAAATGGAATTCAGGAGACAAAGTCGCTGTGGAGAACAAAATTAAACCTCAGACGTCATGCTTGCTGGGCTTATACTCATGAAACAGGAGCAGAGTACAGTAAAAAGGAAACGTTCACGGAAAAGACTCCTGAATATTTAAAAATGATAAGATGACAGAAATAATATATACATTTTTAGACTTAAAAATTCTGAGGAAAAAAAAAGCTGTCTACCTAGGCTGAAGATGTAGCTCAGGGCTAAACACTTAGCCAGCGTGCACAGAGCCATAGATTTGACCCATCACAGGTAAAAAGTGCTGAGTGATGGGGACAGCAAGAAACTCCATGAAGGAACAGAGAAGAGTATAAAAGCCTCCAGAGGAAAGGAAAAATGAGTATTAGAAAGCCAGCACATTCAACAGCAGCCTTGATCTCTAGCAGAGATCAAGAGTCTTCAAGCTCTGATAACAATCTGTAGAGCATTAGCAAACCTTCACACAGGACACCAGCCATTACACAGTGACACAGGAGGGAGGGATGTTTCAGAAAGGATGGTCCCAAGGGAGTGGGTGGATGGGACTCAAAGATGTATCTGAGCATATGGAGACGAAATTCACACTTCTGACCTTAAGGACAGATTGGTTACAATAAAAAAAAAAAATTTTTAACCCACAAAAATTTGGAAAAAATGTTTTCACTGAAGATAAGAGAAAAAAATTAAAAGACTTTTAGCTTCCAGCCAAGATGGATGAGCAGAAAAAAAGACTTACTACCTAAACAAACCAAACCAAAAAAGACAAAACAGTCGGAGGTGTCCACACACTGGGCATCTCTCATTCAACCATGTCCGTGATATACATGATCTTTTCAAGGGGACCGTGTTATGAATCTTGTTTTGTTTTGTTTTTAAGTCTTGGACTATGGGAGATAGCTCAGCTGGTAACAGGGAACCTTGAGAACACAAGGATCTGAGTTTGAACCCCAGAATCCACCAGGCAGAAGGCCAGTGTGGTGGCACGTACTCGCAATCCCAGCATGCCACAGATGGCATTGGCACATCTGTGGGGCTCACTCACCTGCTAGTCTAAGCTACTTGATGAGCTCTAAGCCAGTGAGAGACAGTGGCAACAGGCAAAGTGGCTGGTGGCTGGTTCCTAAGAAAAAAAACGCCAAGCTTGTCTTTTGCCCCTACACACACACACACACACACACATGCACACACACACATACACATGCACACACACACATGCGCGCGCACACACACACACACACACACAGAGAGAGAGAGAGAGAGACAGAGAGAGAGAGAGAGAGAGAGAGACAGAGAGAGAGAGAGAGAGAGAGAGACAGAGAGAGACTTGATGTTAAAATCTCATGTTAAAAAGTGCTCGACATCATTAGGAAATTGCAAATTAGTACCATTGTAGGTTACCACTTCACACCCAGTAGAGCAGCTGAAATCCAGAATTTGGGGACTGTAATCATTGGCAAGGATGTGGGGCCCTGGTGGCTGTCACTCATCACCGCAAGAAATGCAGAATGGTTCTGCCGCTGAGGAGGATGGCTTAGCAGTTTAATTTTACCAGGGGAATCCACAATCTCACTTCCTGATATTTACACCAAATGAACTGAAAACCTATGTTCACACAAAAACCTCTGTGTAGGCATTTATAGAAGCTTTGTTTATAACTGCCAAAGTCTAGAAGCAACCAAGGTGTGCTTCACAGCGAACACTCAGACAATGCGTGTTAACTAGTGTTGAGGAAAAAAAAAAAAAAAAGACCTTCAAGGCTTAAAAACATCCTCAGGATGGCTGGAGAGATGGCTCAGCAGGTAATAGCACTTGCCTTGCAAACCTGACTTGACCTTGGTCCCCAGGTCCCGCATAAGGAGCAGGAGAAGAAATGTATGTGTGTGATCCCAGCCTTTCTAGTTCTCCCTGTCTCCATTGTGCCCACATCCTCCTGTTTCTTTCTCTTCCACTTCTCCATCACTTACTTGCTCCGCTTAGCCGCACCCAGCGTCTCTCAGTGTCTGGAGTCATCTCAGGAGTGCATTATGGTTCCAGGGATCGTCTCTGGCATGGGCTGCCCCCAGGCCTGTGTGGCACAAGCCTGGTGGTCATCTCACACTCATTCTTCAACTGGCCCACCCAAGTGGGCCCTTGAAAGTGTTGCCCGTGGTCCCAGGTGGGGGTCTTCTAGTCTCCAATTTGCTTGCCATCCTGGGATTACCATCTGGACCTGCCTAGTGCCAGACTGCTGGTTGTCTCAGGCTCACTTTTTTCTGGAAATGTTAAGATATAAATCATTCAGATGTTCACAGGGCACAACACTGAGCTTATACAGAGCCTTTCTCCTCTCTGCCACCTACTGACACACATGTGACACAGCAGCCGCACCTGCAAGGCCTCTAGGAACAGGTACAAAATACACTCTTATTAATAGCCATGAAGGACCCAACTCCTGCTTCCTTAAGTACCACACCCAAGGGGAAGAGTTTATGTACCGTCATCATCAGCCTGTTTTATAACAAACTTTATTGGGATAAGAAAACCTTATTTAGGAAGGAAGAAAGGAAGGAAGGAAAGAAAGAAGGAAGGAAGGAAAGACCATGTAGTATCGGATCAAAGACACATGAACAAAGAAATAGAGCAGAACAGACAGCTAGAATATTTAGATGCACATATATTTTGAAACTGTTTGTAAAGATGCAAAAGAAAATCAGAAGGGATGGCCTTTCTTTTTGTTTTATTATCATTTCTCACATAATATATCCTGATTACAGTTTCTCATGTCTCTCTATTCCTTCCAGTTCCTCCCTACCTTCTCCTTTTTGCCTCTCTTTAGAAAACAGCTTGGAGGTGCTGGCTCAGCCCTTCATAATAAAAATTTTTAAATGCTAAAACAAAAACTAGCACATAGGACAGATCAAGAATGTGTTTTCCTGAGCAAAACAGGACAAATAACAGAATATGACAAATCAAACAAGCAGAAGGAAAGAGACCAGGAAACAGATAAAAATGCAGAGACCCGCCTGTATGAACACTCAGGAAGGGGATAGTTTTTTGACAAAAAGTACAAGGACAATAAGTAATGTAAGGAGAAGAGTGACACCCTTCTTCACCCATCAGGCTAAGACCCTGTGCCAAAATAAACTATCACAAGGAAACCACAGTAAATTCACTTAATGTGTGTCGTACATAATGTGGGAGCCATATGAAACAAAGACAGCAACTGTATTTCTGCAGACAGCGACACAGAAGTGTGGCCTGGGGTCAGAAGAGAATGCTGGAAGGCCAGTAAGCTGAGAGGAGCAGAGAGAGGCTCTCACTCACAACCTTTGTGATGTCTCTATTCCATGAAGGACAAGGATATTTGTTTCCTTGGGGTAAACTGAGGGTTCTTCTAGGATAGAGCCTTAGGAGCTATTTTTAAAGGGTATTCGGCTGTGCTTACTGGTCTCCTTCAGGGAGAGGAGGAGAGGGAGTCATCTTTGGAGAGATAAATGAGGCCTTGTCTGCTCTTCACATTTAAGCCCAAGACCCTGGTCCACTAGGAAGGAAAGGAAAGGGAAAGGAAAGGAAAGGAAAGGAAAGGAAAGGAAAGGAAAGGAAAGGAAAGGAAAGGAAAGGAAAGGAAAGGAAAGGAAAGGAAAGGAAAGGAAAGGAAAGGAAAGGAAAGGAAA